>CM033276.1:1798715-2373715 GCA_019343175.1 Oedothorax gibbosus
AAAAAAATTTCCATAAAATTTTTAAAATTGTTTTTTTACTATTCAAATTTTAAATTTTTTAAAATTTTTTTCTACCTCCTTTTTTACATTAGTAAAAAAAATTTTAGTAAAATTTTAAAAAATTTGGCCCCCCAAACGACAAAATTTTAAAATTTTTTAATATATTTCCCCAATTTCCGACCCAAATTTTTAAAAAATTTTATTTTTAAAAGGGGAAAAAAGGCCCGCCTGTTTAAAATTTTTTAAAATTTTAACCTGAAAAACACCGGGTTTTCTTTGCTCAGTGGAAAAGGGGGGTTTTCAAGTCGATAGTCCCCAAGTCTTTTTTAAATTTTTTTCCCCAAAAAAATTTTTTGGTTTTTTTACTATTCAGTTTTTTAATTTTTTAAACCATTTCTACCCCTTTTTCGGTTTTTACACAGCCAATTTTCTCGTTTTTTTTGGGGGTTTTAAAAAATAAAAATTATAAATATTTACCCCAAAATTTTTTTTTTTTTTGTTTTTTACTTTCAGTAATTTTTTAACCTTTTTTACCCCTTTTCCCCGGAAAATTTTTTCCACCCAAATTTTGTCCCCGTAATTTTTTCCCCTTTAAAAAAAATAATTTTTAAATATTTATCCATAAATATTTTTTCAGTTTTTTTTACTTTTTAGTATTTTAAATTTTAACATATTTTTTACCCCCTTTTTTTTTTCTTTTTCCCCGTATAAAAAAAATTAGAATTAAAATTTTGGCGCGAAACGACAAAATTTTTAATTTTTATAAGATATTTCCCAAACAAATCCAATTTAAAATTCACTTTGAAATGTAATGGCGCCATGAATAATAATTTTAAGCTTTAACCGAAAGCCCCCAGGGTTCGGGGAAGCTCAGGGATTGGCTTTTTTCAAGCTGATTTCCTCAATTTTTTTTTAAAATTTTCCTAAAATTATTTAGTTTTTTTTTCTATTCTAAAAATTAAATTTTTTCCATTTTACCCCCTTTTCGGACCCCTTTGACAGGGGGGCCTTTTTTTTGAAAATTTTGCATTTTAAAAATTAAAAAATTTAAAATATTTTTTCCAAATTTTATTGTTTTTTTTTCTTTTTAGATATTAATTTTTAAATATTTTTACCCCCTTTTTGGGGTTTTTACACACCCCAATTTGTCTCGTAATTTTTTTAAAACTCTTTTGTAATAAATCTCAAAATTAAAAAAAAATATTAAAATGAAAAAAACTTGTGTAAATTTGTTTTGGAAGATTAAGAAGTAATATAATGAAAAACAATTTCTTTGTTTAATTCATTTTATTTGTGGGGGTATGAATAAAAGTTTTGTGAAAAATTTTAACATTATGGGCGTTCAACTTTGACTGTGGTATATCTCAAACAAAAAATTCAAACCCCCTTATTTTAATTGACTAATTTTCCATTCCAATGTAATGGCGCCTGGATTTTCCCGTCTGGTCACATACTTGGGTATCACTGACTTGTCTCTCATGATATACCTAACGGGCCCCTGAAATAATATATAAAATATAAATAGGGCGTTTTCAACGTCATTTTAGAAACAACGTAAGAAAAAATGAATTTTAAAAAGATTAATAATTTCATTATTAGTTAGTAATATTTTTAACGCGGTTGCAATGTGAAATTGGGCAAAATGCAAATCGAAAAAACTCTAACAATGGTATTAAGTAATCGAGAGTTATACGTTGAAATTGTTTCCCCCTTGACTATGGGTGGGTTTAGTTTGCTTTTAACCAAGATTTTTCAACAAGATTTTCGAAGTACCAACTTTTTTTTGGGGCTTAAACCAAAATTTATATTAAAATTTAAATTTTAAAATTTATTAATTTAATTATTACGGGTTTTTCAACTCCGGGGGGAAATTGGGGGGAAGGGCAATTGCATTTAGTAGTGTAAAATATGAAATAGCTAAATTATTATAAATGAATCCTAAACTTATTGCAAATTTTTGAAAATTTACAAGTTCAAATTCATACTAAATTCCAAAATTTGCAAACGAGAAAATATGAAGTATAAAACTTTTTTTAATCCGACGAGGAGTTTTTTCCCAAGTTCGAAGTTACTTCTCGGCATGGACAAAATAAAAACAACTGGATTTGTAAAATTAAAAAAAAATTTTAAAGTCCGAATTTCAATACTAAATTCCATCGACAAGACGAAAAATTGAAGTACTAAAAACTTTTCTAAGTTCGTTAAGGGCGTTATTTTTTAAGTTTCGAAGTTACTGCTCGGCATGGATCAAAAAAAAAAACAAAATGAATTAGTAAAATTAAAAAAAAAAATTTAAAGTCCGAATTCCAATAAATAAATTTCCAATTTCGACAAGACGAAAATTTGAAGTACTAAAACTTTTCCCAATTTTGTTAAGGCCCTTATTTCTAAGTTCGATAGTTCCCGCTCGGCATGGATCAAAATAAAAACAACTGAATTAGTTATAATTTAAAAATTAAAAATTTTCAAAATCCTCAAGAGACAAGACCAACGGATAAAAAAAAATAAAAAAAATGATTCATTGGTTCTCCAACAAATCTCCCCTCCCGAGGATAAGTCTTCAGTATATCGCAGTAAAGGGGGCTGGGTCTAATACGTACACACCCACTAGTACTAAGTCCCTTTTTCAGACGATTTTTGGGGACCCGCGCATCGCACCCAGAGGGGTTTTGGGTCCCAGAGCAAAGGAAAAGCACAAAATAGGCGTTTCCCCCAGAATGCTTCCGGACCGGATAGGCCTCGTTTGCCAGGGTACCCCGCCACAGTCTGGACAGATGTACACCCCGGCTAAAGTTGACCACGACGCGCGTGGTAAGAACGGTATGTTGCATCGACTAGACGGGTTCTGAAATTAGAGGCGGGTTTAGTCCCCAAAACCCACGGAATGGTAAACCCTTTGCACCACCCGGCCCCCTTTGGACCAAGCAAAATGACCAAGTGTCCCCCAACCTGCGGTTTCCTCTCGTACTGGGGGGGGCAGGATTACTATCGCACGACGAGTCATCAGTAGGTTAAAACTAAACCCGTCCCCCGCGACGGTTCCCAACCCAGCTTTACGTTCCTATAAGGGGTGAACAATTTCCACGCTTGGCGAAATTCTGCTTCGCAATGATAGGAAGAGCCGACATCGAAGGAAACAAAAAGCAACGTCGCTTATGAACCCCTTGGCTTTTTTTTTTTTTTTCCACGAGCCCTTTATCCCCGTGGTAACCTTCTGACTCTTGCATAAAACCTCGTAAAGTCAAAAGGATCGATTTTTTAAAACCTTTTTCAATGTGCCTTCTTAATTAAATTTATCGTAGTTAAGTTCTGCCCAGCCAATGAAGCGCTGCCCCATTTTTTTTTTAAAAGGCATTGGACAAGGGAAATTGTCCATCCCCCAAGTGTCCCCAGTCCCCAGGTTTTTCCCCTTTTTAGCTTCAAAAACCACTTAGTTCCCAAACAACCTATATACAAAACTGTAGAATGTAAGGCACACTGACAACAACCATCCAAAGCGAACAATACATATTAAATTAACTTTTTTTCCACAGAATCTATCCCAAGGTGGGACTTTGTTTCGAGCGCCGTTTGCGAAGCAATTGACAAAAACTTCTACACCAACAAGTGTAAGTTCTTATTTTAATCAGTTCAAATTATAAATTGCACCAGTACTGTCAGGGTATGGAGGGACAACTTCATTTAATTATGTTTCTTGAATTTTTATTTATGTTAGATGTATTTTCTGAAGAACATTTTTAACACAATAAAGTAAATCATATCTATATATAAAAGGCAAAGTCCTGACTCGCGTATCAACGACCAACCTAAACTATTGGAAGTACAGCTACAAAATGTCAGGAAAATATTCTTTTCATATCGTAGCCGTCATTTAAAAAGCAATTTTTTGAAATTCGAACCAAAACGAGTAAATATTATTTTTTTAAAAATTGAATTTAAATGTTATGATTTTTGTTACCGAATTTAATTTTATTGATATTTACAACAGGTAAGAAATAAAGATGTCTTTACAATATTTTTGCAATAATTTACAATTTAAGTGTAGGTACAAAGCAGAGGTAAAAGGAATAAAGAAATAACAATCAATATTGAGTTAAAACTAAAAGAGCAACTGGCTTTCGGTGTGTAGAGTTACACACTCCTAATTTTTGTAAAGTACTATAATCATATGCTTAAATAAAATAAGTACCAATGAACAAGTAATAAATTTTCTTAAATTTTTTTTTAGTCTTACCGCAAAGCATTAGACATGTTTCGTAAAGGGAAAGAAACAAAAAAAGCTCCCCCTGCATCAACATCAGCTGCAATTGCGATTCATCAGCATTATGAATTGCAAATACAGATGTGCCAAGAGAGAATGGTGATGCAGCGAGAAGAGCATGCCAAGAAGATGCTCCTTCTCGATCTTCAAATTGAAGAAATAAAAAAAAGATTAGATGCATAAAAAATAAAAATGTAATTTTTCCTTTTTTGTAATAAATATAGCTTAATATGTCATCAATGTGTTACTTATTATTTTGCCTTTAATCATAATTGTACGTTAAAGCCAATTTAAAATGCTAGGTTAATAATTATACAACTGTTTAAAAATGTGCAATTGGACCATTATATCGTAGATTGGGGCAACTGTGAGTTGATTTGCATTTTGTGAAATTTGGTCTCGTATTAACTTTTAGCAATTCTGTGCTATTCTTCCAAAAATATGCAAAAAAAACATAAGCTACCTTCTGAAAAAATTTCATTCCTATACTATAGATTCTCTTTAATACTTATGTATGTACCTGAAGCTTAGTTTTTTCATTTTTTAATTAATATATTATTTTTTTAATTAATATATTTTCGAAACATGTCTTTCATCTAAGCGGGAGGCATTGAAACAGGAACTTGAAAACACATTGGGCAGGTGTACCATCTAATCGAAAGTCTACAACTTTTTTTTACCAAATGAACCAAAACTTGAATATATAAAATTAAGGGAGGAGTAAAGCTTTAAATATTTGAACAAATCGGGGTAAATTGTCAATGCTGAAAATATTAAGAAATAAAAAATTAAGTCCTCCAAGGTAGAGATCTACCTTAACAGTTTCAAATTAGCGATGGGGGAATATATCTCCTAAACTAAACTTGGTAATCTTAGCCGATAAACCTCCAAAGGAAGAACACGAAAAAAAGTAAAATGCAACAACATCAGAAGTGGAAATAATCATGTCCGGGGAACAACGCTATGATATCATCTGTCAAATGACAAAAGCACGTATGTGCAGATTCTATCCGCAACAAGCGTGTTAATAAACAATTTATGAACCATACCATGCAAACGGATTCTGATATATTTTCTGACACTATAATCAATTGAAGCTCACTGGAAGCTCGTCCATATTAACATTAGAATCTTTTTAGGATGACAACCATTGCTTTAGGTAAACCTTGGACCATACAGCTAGTAATCTATATGCAAGATCAATATAAATAAAAATACAACCTTTAAAATGTTTCATAGTTAATATTGTTTTTCTTTTAATGATTACAAGTTTTGCATTTTTATAAAAGTATTTTATTTGTTATTTTAACCTATAATTTATTTCAAACACATACAACAACATAAAACACATACAACAACACATCAAATACATGCAATTACAGAGTACTGTCAAACCTCATTAATGCAAGCTCGCTTAACTTGAAGTGAAAGCATTTTCCCGGACTAACAAGCTTTGAGTTAATGCTTAAAAAATCTGACACAAAATCGCTTTAAGCGAAACCCCGCTTTACCCAAACAAAAATTTCAGATTTTTACATTTTTTCCTTAGTAATTCAAAGCTACTTCTGAGAAAATCACGAGGTCTTCCATACTTAACAGGGCTTTACAGGTTTAGGAAAAGTATTGTTCAATGATAAGTCTTCTTCTGGCTTCTCCAGCAGCAGTTCCTTGACTGCCATTGTCCCGAATGACGTAAGATGCCGTTTCCCCAGTTGCAAGTTGCCGGAGTAATTCCGCAACTTCAGCATCTTCTGGTGGTTCGGCATCATCTTTAAATATAGAAGATAATTTAGTTTGCACCACATAATGTATACTGGTAATCTTGAAAGAATTTTTACTTATGAAATGCTCAAGTTAATTTTTTAGCATACAAAGAAAAGGTTGGGTTTGGTTTAAAATAGCATCGCACTAGAGTTACACGAGGGCTATTGGCGACACACAGAAAAGAAAATAAAGCCCCTATCATGCATTATATGCCAAAGTAACACCAATTATGTTATTCACCATACAACTGTTTAATTTAAATAAAGATTAAAATGAAAGCAAATGTTTATCCTCTAGCGACCTGGCGTCCCCATTTGGGGACATTTTTTAAAACCTCCCCACAAACAATTAACACGTTAATTAGTTCCGAAATTGACCTGGTCCGATAGAAGAAGATCCAAATGTCAGTTTTCAGCTATGATTACAGGTATCAGTTATTTATTTCTATAAAAAAATGAAGTTGAACGATAGTCAATACGATATCAGAGTTCTTAAAAAAAATTATTTTAATTTTATTTTTTAAAACTTTTCAAAACGTTCTTTTAGCAGTTAATTTTAAAGGCATTTTGAAATAAAAACAATGATAAAATAATATGCTAACTTCAAATAAGTGGTACAGGCTTTTTTGTTGCATTTATAGCACAAAATATGTGTATTTTTAGAGCTTAAGGCGTGTCCCTAAGTAACTATTAAACATAATTTTTTAAAAAATTTCTTTGCAAAACATACTTGTCAACATATATTTGTATGAAAAGTATGTTTAGATTAAGAATATACGTGTAGGATTTTGCTAGGATCTTAAGATGTTATACTTACTAAATTTTACTGCTAGGTTGTGAAGAACACAGCAAGCCACAATAATTGCTGGGACATTCTTTAGGTGGCAGTTTAGACCCAAGCGCAAACATGGAAATCTACGTTTCAAAATCCCATATTTGCGCTCCACTGTGTTTCGGGTCAGAATATGTGACTTGTTGTACCTGAAATACAAATTAAACTTTATGTGAATTTCAGTTGGACAACATGAAAATAAAAATATATTTTTATATAATAAAACTTAGAAATTAGATTTGTAAAGTTTAGGGAAAAAATATTTGTTACCAAAATAAGCATGCACGATTCTGTTACCAATATTTCGTAAACGTGTGCTTAAGACATTATATGCATTGTTTATAGCTATATTTTGAAGTTTTTATGGATGATTTATTTTATAATTTAATGTCCTCCTCAGATTTGTAACGTCTCCTCCTATCTGTAAATTGGTACTTACATAATATTACCCATAAAATACTGCTAGATTTACTTAAAATTTTTACAAAATACCTTTCTTCAGCTGGAGTAGACGGATTTAGAAGTGGGGTCAACAGGCAAGGCTGGTTGGCATATCCACTGTCTCCAATTAGATGGTGCTTTCTGAGCACAGTGCTGCTTTGTAAACGAGCCACAGCACTACTATTATTAAAGATAGTACTGTCGTGTGCACTTCCTGGCCATCTCGCCACAACGTTTTCAATTACTAAATCTATAAATAAAGTATCTTAATTCCTATTATCTGGTAATTTTATTGTAATAAAGTTTCAAAATCTAATAACTGTAGTCAATTGAATTAAACAATGTAATTCGAAGGATGTCCTTTCAAAAATTTGTAAAGGACGAATTGTGAGGGACTTTGACCCTAGAACCCCAATCCTAGATAATTTTGTACTTAAAAACAAGTTTGTAACAGAAACTGTTACTTAGAGCTGCTTCCACACAAAATTCATGCCTCTAACTGTGAGTGATTCAGTTTTATTAATAAATTTGAATCATCCATGAATTTGAATTTTTACTTATTTTCTATGACTTCTAGTTTTTATGTGTTGGTTTTTTGACGTATCACACTGGACTGTAACATTTGTTGTTTGGGCTATGAAAGTAGGTGACAGTCAGACGATTGAACATAGCCTCCAGTTTTTACTTTATAAACCTATTGTAGAAGCTAAAAAATGATTTCACACAATATCTATTCCAAGTCAGAAAAAGAGGATCATAAATATTCTATATTACAACAATCAAATTTTTTTTTAAATATAAGGTATCAATTGGTATGAATCTTGCACTATTGTTTACGAAAAAGCATGTGTACCTGCTGAAATGATGGTTTGCACATTGATGGAAAAGAAATTTTTCCTGTTCCGAAACCTCTCGGCATCATCTCCGCCTGGGGATGCAATTCGCACATGTGTGCAATCCATTGCACCTATCACTCCAGGAAATTGGGCAATTTTAAAAAAACCTTCTGCTACCTGCAAAAGAAAACCATGTAATTTGAATTGACAGAGTAAAGCACTGAAGCTTGAACCAATACAATCTAAGTTTTAATTTAGTTATAAAGATAATGTCTGTCATAGCCTATTGTTCTATGAGGCAGTGCTCGTCTTCATTAGCCTTTGGATAATAGAAGTACGTGCACCCCCTGACAAAGTTTGTTTAGATTAAATTTTGCGACTCTGACAGCATCATGAATTGTTGTTTTTGATAGGTAAAACTATATCAAATCAAACGGATAAAATAGTTGGGCAATTTTATGGTCAAATCTTACTCACTGATCCAGCGACTTTTTTAGCTTGGCAACATTTCGAAAATGATGTTTTCCGAACGCTGTCTTAGCTGGAGATTTTTTTTGGTAACACTAAAACTGAACTCTATCATTAATTGGATGCATGCAACGTTAGTTAAGCATACCCTTCTTTAGCTTAGTTTGAATTATCGTTGCACTAGAACTACATAAGGGCTATTGGCGACAGGCGTCATAATTTAGAACCACAGTCCCCCTTCTTTAGAATAGATTAGTGTACATGTTGCCATAAATAAGTTATTTATCGCTAAACTCACCAAGTATCGTATTTTGTCGCTTGGACAGTTACTAGGATTTTACCCATATGGTCACTAGAAATCAGTATTACAAATAAAATTAAGAGTAATTTTTTGTAGAAAGATTTTAAGACAAAGCTTTCAGCCAAGAAATTTGTTTCAGTGAAAAATTATAATAAAATATACATACCTTCCTACAATCTTCTGCAGTGCTGGGGAAAGTTATGTATTCCCGATTCATAAGAGCCAAGCACTTGCTTACGCGGTGAATCACCCTGGAAGCTGTTGCCTGGCTGACATCGGTCAAATCAGCAATGGCAAGCTGAAAAGTCCCAGTTGCGTAATAGCGAAGAGCTATTAGCAACTGTTCCAGTGGAACCAGAGCGTTGTTGTTGTAAGATGGTGGCTCCAAACTCTCTTCAATCAGATCACATACTTCCAGGGTGGTGCTCTTTGCAAGTCGAAATCGACGGTGAAATTCTTTATCAGTCAGTTCGATGAAAAAATTTCTTCGAACGCGAGTTTCTCTACATTTTCTATTCTCAAGATTCTCCAAAAATTCGAGGTCCCTTAAAACATTCAAACCGTTCACATCAAATTCTTCCATTTTTGGTAATAAATTCAGAAAATAAACAAATCAGGAAAACGAATACGAAAAAGGAATGGCGATAATCACAACACACAGAAATTCGATTGTGCGCATGCGTAACTCGGAAAGTTCCACGTTAACGCTCCGAATTCGGCGAGTAAGCTTTTGAACCTATGGTTGAGATAAATCGGGAGGTAAATTGAGCGGTGAATACGGTTTTCCCCAAACGAGGTGTTAGGACCGGTTTTCGCGAGATAACGCAGAGTTGAAAAAAGCGGTGAATACGGGCGTTAGTCAGTCAGTTAGTTAGTCAGTAAGTTAGTCCGTTAGTTAGAACGTTAGTTAGTCAGTTAGTTAATCAGTCAGTCAGTTCGTCAGTCAGTTAGTAAAATAGTTAGTCGGTTAGTCAATCAGTCAGTTAGTTAGTCAGTTAGTCAGTGAGTCAGTCAGTTCACTGATTGACAGTCAGTTAGACTAAGTTAGTCAGTCTGGACTAACTAATGGAGCGACTAACTAACGGACTGACTAACTAACTGACTGACTAACTAACTGACTGACTGACTAACTAACGGACTGACTAACCTTCTAACTAACTGACTGACTAACGGACTAACTAATGGACTGACTAACTAACGGACTGACTGACTAACTGACTGGATAACTAACCGACTAACTGTGTGACTAACTAACTTACTGACTAACTAACTGACTGACTAACAAACTAAGTGACTAACTAACTGACTAACTAACTGATTAACTAAATAACTAAATAAATAATCTCTAATATTTAAAAAAAAATCGAGAAATGGACAAAAATCTATTTTCGGGATTTAGACCCATTCGGGATTTTGACTCATTCGGGATTTCGGCTTGTCGGGATTTTGTCTGTCGGGATATGTCCCAGACCCAGTGTGCCGAATTTTAAACAAACTTTTTGTAGCAATATGAATTAAACAAAAATTTGCATAAAATGTAAAACATAAATGTAATAATCATGTTTGTCTATCTGATTGTAACTAATCGCATTTGAAAATATGTTCGTTATAAATAATCGTATATGTGACTTAATTTAAAATTAAAACTTTTTCTCGTCTACCCTTTATTTTATTTCTGAGAGAATTTTGTATTCCAAAATTAAAAAAAAGGGTAAAAACATAAAAAAATCACAATATTAGTGAAGTGGGTTAATTCTAGCATCCTTTGGCGAGATTATGGTAACCCTTTTGTTAGCTTGTTTCGAAAAGACACCCTAAATATTACCTTTTCCAATTTGGAGATTTCTCCCTAATCGCGTTCAAAATTAATGCTTTAATATCTCGGCAAATAATGAAAAAGAAATAATTCTTTTGTATACCTAGGGTATTTTGAAGGTGCTGAACATTTTTATGTAAAAAATTGGGTGTTGCCATTGGAATTTTCAAAGTTGGTACTCATTTTAATATGTTGACGACCCCTTATACAATTTTGGTTGCCAGTTCTCAATTCCTTAAGCTATTTCCTGAAAAATGACACCTTTCACAAAATTCCTTGACAAATAGAAGCCGAAAAACGAAGGGTGGATCGTTTTTTTTCCCCCAGCTGTACTCCCTTTTTCAACCAGTTGATAGACTCAATATTTAGCTCATTTATTGCAAGCTTATTTAAATTAAATTTATCCAGCAACGGGACCATGTTTGCAATTATAAATAATTTTAATAAAAGCTAAAAATGAAAAGAAAGTCTGTGTTACAAGTAGCAACACTTTGTTTGAAATTGTGACGTCCCACTGTCATCAAACTTGTAACAGTTTAAAAATTTAAATGAACAATCAAAAAACAAAGTTAATGCTTTAATTTTCCGTGGAAACTAAACACTGTGATTCACAAAACATAAAGCTGATTTCTCCTTAGCTGTACCTCATTATTGATAAGTAGGTTGGCTTTTAGTGCATGTTCGTCTTGTGAGGTTAAGTAGGTAATAATTTTATTTTTACAAGCAATGTATTGTCATTCATATGCTTTATGAACAATTCAAATATCCTTAAATTAGTAATGCTATGTGAAACCTTTATTCTTTAAGCATGTACAAGAAAAAAGAATGGCCCACGAAAAGGAAAAGTTGCAGGCCATATTGAAAGATAAAAAAAGAGAAAGAAAGAGAAGATTTGAACAAGACAGAGGGGAAGGGACCTCTAAAATGTCCAGATCGTGTTTTCCCCGAACCGATAGTTCTGACGAAGATGATTTGGTTTTGAAGTCAGAGTTAGAGAAAATTAAAACGGAATGTGACAAAGCCAATAGAAAATTAAAGGTAAAGAACATTTTAAAATTCTGTCAGTGCATTGAAGGAAAATGTGTCAAACTGTTATTTGAGCAACACTGATAATATGCTATATGCATCCCTGTAAATATTGCATGCATTTCAATTATTCTTATTTGTGATACATTTATTGGATGTTCTACCTTAATAATAAAGCATGCCTCAAATCTCTAAGGGAAATATTTTAGCTCAGTAAGTCTTGCAGTTTGTTAGTCACCTTAGATTGGTAAGTTATGGTATGGGTAATAAACTTCGATTTCAAATGATATTTTAAAGAATAATTTACAGTAAGTTGCTGTTCCAATATTAAAAATGGAAATTATAAAAAGAAATAGATGTAGAGTGTTGACCTGCACTTTTTTTTTAAATATTATTTATTAATAATATATTTTTTATATGAATATTTTTTTCAAAGGCTTATTGTTATGCACCTTTCTGTCAATGCCAGCTGCAGGGTAATACAGTATTAATACAGTAAAAAAATTACAGCAATCTTTACTGTATGAATAATATATTTTTATATAACAAAGTGCAAAATAAAAATAATCTGTAAAATAATCTTTTTAGTTGAAGCATAAAGAAAATATTCAACTAGAGAAAAAAATGATAAGCTCCAAGAGCTGAATGTTAGATTACAAGATCAGCTTTTATCACTGCTACGTTCAACAACAGAACAACATACAAATAGTAAGTATAGTACATCTGCTTTTGTGAATACTTGGTATTTAGGCATAAGAAAGTATGATTCTTTATATATTTTTAGACTTAAAACTGTCAGTTTTTAAAGTTTAAGAACCATTCCAGATATAGAGCTCATCGATTGATTTTACTTTAATTTTATAGTAAATTGTAACATCTAATGATAATCAAGAATAATGAAAATGTGATCAAAATTAAATTTATATTTAACATTTGATTGCATGGATTTATTCATCAGAAAGTGGTTTATGAAAAAATGATTTCGAAAGTATTTAATTTAATTATCAATTGTTATTGTTCATCATTACAAAAGAAGCCCATGTTTCACCTCCTTAATGCCAACCAAGCTAATCTGGACCAAAGGACTGAAAATATTGATTTCCTTCTCATGCAACCCCTAGATTTTTTTTTACAATTTTTCGAATAAAAAATTATTTCAAAATAAAATGTCGTAAAATCTAGTAGCTGACCCTACATGGTATTAAAATAGTTAATTTTATAAAATTATAAGTCACTTAAAATTAGTGTTTTTCTCTCTAGTTTACACAGTTTAATTTTTTTTTATTTCTTTGTAAGGAAGCCTATTAGACATTCCTCCACCCGCTGGAGAAAACTGTAAAAAGGAGAAAAATGCAAATGAAGGACTGAATTTAATGTCGGTTGCTGTAGAAGAAAGTAAGTATTAACTTTAAATGAAAGTTTCTTAGCTGCTATTTATTTGTCATTTTTGGCAAATAATTCCTGTAGTAATTCAGTGCTATCTTACATTTGAAATATTTTCAACTCTAGGTAATCCATCTTCTACACATACAACCAAAATAAATGACAGTCAAGATGTGCAAGTATTGTTAGTTGTTGTAGAAGAGGGTAAGCATTGACTTTGAATCGAAGTTTCTTAGCTGCTATTTATTTGTCATTTTTTGGCAAACAATTCCTTTAGTAAATCAGTGCTATGTTACATTTTTATTATTTTTGACTTGAGGTTATTCATCTTCTACACATACAACCAAAGTAGCTGACAGTCAAAATGTGCAATCAAAAGATGAAGAGGTACATATCTATTTATTTATGCAAAATTCTGATTGAAGGCTAAGATAGGTCAGCCTTTAAAATAAAACTGTGCACGGGGACTATTGGTTAAAAAATAGCTTTGCTTTTTCGTCATTTTTCAGGCTATTCTTTTATTTATTTATGGCAACAGAAACATTCTTTGTCATATAAAAGATTGAAACGTAAGAATAAACGTATAAAGTTTAGCATCTAGCCCAATTCACCATTTTAATACATTTGAAATGACAGGACCCCTTCACTTGTTATATTTTGGTATTAAACCGGTGTGTGTTCCACATCTTTTAGAAGTCAGGTTTTGCTTGGTTCTCACAAACTAAAGGACTTGTATAGGGTTGCGTCTATTTATATTTTGCTATGTTATATTATAAACAAATTATAGTGCTGTAATTGTATCTACTTCTTGGTTATTTTTTAAACACAATTTAATGATTTAATGTAGTAGCCAAATCAAAAACTGTTATATTTTATATGTTAAAATAGTTCCTCATAATACAGTATACAAATACTATAATTAGTGAAATTTTTTCAATTATATTTTTATTGTAATATAGATTTCTTTTTTTTAATAGATGGTGCTTGCACCTGGTGTTACCGTCCGTAAAGAGAAATGGCTCCAGGTTATCTCCGGGGAAAATATCACTGAATCTCGTTTAGTGAGAAACCTGGCGGTAACTTTGTGGGGATCGGACACACTAACAGAGAGAAGTGTCACGGGAGCTCCCTGCAAGCGATTAAAGAATAAATCAGAAAATGCAGTTGAGGCCAAACAAGCTTTAACTCCTGTAAAGGTTGAGGCTGTCAAAAGTAAGTTTGGCTTAAAATTTGCTATTTTTAAATATAATTGAAAGCTTTTACATTAAAGCATATATTAATGAATAATGACATACAGCGCGTCCCAAAAGTTTATAGACAGCTGTTTTTTTCCAGTTAAAGAGAAGAATAAGCGAGTGTGAATGACGAAATAATTTATGCAAATATCTAAGAGAGTATTTCAAATAATAAAACGCTCAAACAACTGTGAGAGATCATACATTTATTTTTAAAAAATAAAAACGAAAAAATGCTGTCCCAAAAGTTTATGGACAAAAGGTGTTAAGAGCTGTTTTTATTAATGAAAATATAAATTTGCATATTCTATTATTTGTACACGTGACGTAATAGCTTCCTGAGATAAAAACTAGTGGGTTGTTCCTTTTTTGATTCATTGCAAAGATGCCTGCCAACGTGCAATTTACGAAAAATGAAATTTTACAAATTCATCGTTTAAAAGCTCGTGGGATGAGAGTTGTAGATATTGCTAGAAGAATTAAGCGTAGCAAAGCTGGAATTTAACAAATCCTAGCGAAAGGTGACATTTTCGAACCAAAATCTCGTCCTGGAAGGCCAAAAAAGACAACAAAGAGGCAAGACAGAGAAATTGTGAGACTTGTTTCGACCGAAAATTTGTCTGTACGATCTACAGCCAAAGAAATTACAACTTCAGTATCAAAATCTACAGTCCACCGAAGGCTAAAAGCAAGTAAGTTTTTAAAATATCATAAAATGCGACGCACGCCAAAGCTTACAAAACGCCATAAGGATGCTCGAGTTAAGTGGGCAAGAAATTACATGCATTACGAAGACGAATGGCTAAGTGTGGTTTTCAGTGACGAAAAAAAGTTTAATTTAGATGGCTCCGATGGATGGAAGTACTATTGGCACGATCTTCGGAAGGAACCAAGGTCCTTTTTAAGCAGGCAACAAGGAGGGGGTTCAGTAATGGTGTGGGGAGCCTTCTCCTTCAACGGAACAACTGATATTGCTTTTTTGAAAGGTCGGCAATATTCTGATGATTATCAAGGAACTCTTGAAGCTCACTTACTTCCATTTGGAGATTTGCTAGGGGGAAATAAATGGGAATATCAACAAGACAACTGCTCCATTCATGTGTCTAACTCCACTATGCAGTATGGTTTAGACGCCACAATGTTAAAGTTATGGAGTGGCCAGCTTTAAGTCCTGACGTGAACCCTATGGAGAACCTCTGGGGAATACTTTCGAGGGACGTTTATGCAAATGGGCGCCAATTTGCAACAGTTCAAGATCTAACGATGCAAATTGAACAAAGTTGGTTTAATTTGAAGCCCGAAATTCTCCAAACTCTTGTTTTAAGTATGCCTGATCGAGTTTTTCAAGTGATAATGAAGAACGGTTTAAAAATTTGAACAATAGTGCAAAATTAAATGGAAAAATGGACTTGTCTATAAACTTTTGGGACAACCAAATTTTAATTTTTTTCATTTTTCACTAAATCTGTGATGTTGTTATGTTATTTGTGTACAGTACTAATATTGTATTGATATTTTTGATAATTAAAAATAAAAAAATTCTTGCGAAACGTTTTCCTATTATAAAATTCAAAAAACACAGCAGTCCATAAACTTTTGGGACGCGCTGTACTATTACTGAATTTTTGTAGAAAAACTAAACTCCTCGGCGCAACAGCCCATTAATGGGCCAAGCCTTGCCGTGCCCAATTCAGCTTTCGTGACCAAGGGTTGTGGGGTGCTAGGCATATGTCCCGGTTAGGTGGTCAATCTAATGCAGGACCCTCAGTGTTTAGTTCCCAAGTATGCTTGGTCCTCATTTTATCGACCCAATTAAGGAATGAAAGGTTGAGTAAACATCACCCAAACCCGGACCCGTGGCACAGCAATGCAAAGCACTACCACTGCACCACGAGGCCTTTTGAATTTTTGTAGAAAATTGTTTAATTTTGATGTTTAAAAGTGTAATACAGAACTAAATGTTGTACTTGACACACACAGGAATTTTATGTGGAAGTAGTTCTAAGTGACAGTTTCTGTTACAAACCTACTTGTTTTTGTAGACCTAGCATTCTTTTTTTACCTTTTGGAGTGAACACCAGAGACTGGAAAATAAACTATGAGACCAACCCTAGTAGAAATGGCCTCTCCTCAAACCTTAAATAATATGTATATATAATGTTGGTCTATTTATTTTGGACTTCTAATAGTGATAGACTGTGTATTTGCATTTTATATGGCTGCAGCTAACTAACTTCCCCGATATTTGCCATTATTGCCTTACAAATAGCTAAAACGTTTATTGCATCGCTGTAGAATTGTACACTTTGATATTGTTTTAAAGATATTAAATAAATAACCTTTTTAATTTTCAGATGCACTAGAGTTCTGGTTGCGAGAACACAAGGGAAAGGACGTGGGTGAGGCCCAAAAACTATCCTCTGCCTCATCAGTCCGAAAATTGCTGTCGGACAAAATAATGGATCTCCAAAAACAACAACAACAAAAATGAACAATTCTAAATAAATTATTTAATTTCAATTAATGTTTCACAATTTTAATTATTTTTAATTTGACAAGTAATATTGTATACAAATGTAGCTAATCCAGTGGTATTTTATTTGGACTGGTTGCAGTTTCGTTTGTGGAAAAAGTTATGGTATGTTACTTTTTCCTAGAGAAGAAGACAGCTGAAGGTCAGTGGACTCGAAACAAACTGATCGGGATACAAATAGGGTGAATACCAAATCCTATATCTGGATAAAATCTGCCTCGTACCGATTAATGGATCTAATGTGGTTGTAAAACCACTATCATACCGGCTTTTGGAACACCAGATCCGGTATCGATACCGGATCCGGTGTTCCAAAAGCCGGTATGTTTTTTTCCGGTATAATTTTTTTTTCAATAGGGAAGACAGTGAAAACAGCGCTAGGTGAAATTACAAAACAAAAGTTGCAACTTTAAGATTGATGATTAAAAAAAAGTGATGAAACAAATGATTAAAAACAAATTCAAAATTTGAAAAAAAAGGAACCCAATAAGTCCTTTTTCTTTACTATTTTTCTTTATTTTGATTTTTGAATAAATCAGACTTCACTGACCCTTATTGCACGCTGTGCCTATGAACTCTTATGCGAAAAAAACTTTGGTGAGCTATATCTCAAAAACTACAGCTCTCAGCAGTAATTATGCCATATTAGCACGTTCCTCAAACGATCTATTGTAAATTTTCAAATAGTTAATAGATTTGTCAACTCAATAGTTTTTAAGTTAAGACCGTGAATAAAGAGTGCAGCGAAAACTATCTCGGTCTGCACCGGTACTATTTTTTTAAATAAGGAGATACATATGAGAAATGTTACTTATCTGAGGGCTTCATAAAACTGCTGTTTGCACACAGGATATCTGAACTGCCTCGGGTTGACACTTACGTCCCATTTGGTATTCGAACAGCATTACTTAAGCGCATTAGCACAAAAATACTTGAAAAGCAAAATTGAGCAAAACTCCAACTACGGAATTTCGAGTTTAAAGTGAAAATATAAAAAAGTTATCACAGATTTAGTTATTTTTATCAGTTAAACATGATTTTTTGACTTTAATGCAAATGGAGCATGTAAATTTTATGACACAGTTCATGACCTAACACACTTATTTTTTTCTAGTTTCCAATTTACAGAATTTAGATATCTCAGTAAATTTTTTTTATCGTGTTTTGGTCAAATCCCGTTTTTAGGCAAAATTTCAATTAAAATCCTTAAATAATCATAATTTTTTTTATTATTGTCCGCGATTTACAACTTCTCCCCTTAAAAGAATATCATGAACCCGTAAGAAGTTAATTTTATCAATTTAATAAAAATTAAACCTTCAAAGCTATCAGCTACCTTAAATAACCAAAATTTACTGTGAAATGCAGTACGTCTGGTCACCCTTGATTATTGGTTAATATAGTTGGGAATTTTTATCTGCAGCTATACATAAAAAAACAACTTAAAACCCATCACATAATACCCATGCAAAAAACAGTTAAACCAAACATAAATTCGCTAATCTTAAAAAAACTAACAGAAAACATAAAACAAAACATTTAGAATACTTTCAACCCAAACCAACGATTCCAGATCAATTGGTGAAACAGATTTGCTAAATAACAGCAAAAAAAGTACCTACATCAACAAATCAACATAATTTTTTCGCACCAAGGTATTAGAGAACAATTTCGTTAAGAGCGAAAGTGGCATGATTACTGTCGACCGGTGTATACATCAGAACACCAGAAGTGAAAGAAAAGCTTACCTATTTATAATATCATGCCTTCACACATTATTGCTGCATGGTTATTACAGTCTTAATTCATTTGTATTTACACTGCCGTGGGCAGGTAAACTGCAGTATCTAGATTATTGACTTGGACCATTGTTGTAAGAACTTAATAACTCTAACCTGCAAGCAAATATACTAAATGATAGATTTTATCAGGGCGAAAATGGTCCAAATCATTGTTGTGGTTACTGCCGTTTACCTGCCCACGGCAGCACACACTACCACAATGTTTTCACTGCACAGCACTTAGCGTTGGATACCTACTCAGGTGTTGGCTCGTCACTTGACTGTAGTTCTAAATTATGACGCCTGTCGGAAATAACCCTCGTGTAAACCTTTTCGCTCTGTACGTGGACCTTTGTAGAATTCACTTCACGACCTCATTTTACACTTTTTTAAAAACTGACTTTTCTATTATAAACTGTAAAAGCTTTTCAAAAATACCAATACCGAAGCAGATGATTTATTAATTGTATAGAAAAAATGATGTAACAAGAGGATCAAGCAGATTTCGAAGGTCTTCCAAAATTTTTTCAGCTGAAAATCCACTAAATTTACGTGTCCCTCTGCAAATGTTATTCGCTAATTTTTTTTTAATTACTTGCAAAACATACTTTTAAATCTATAATTGTTTGAAAATTACGTTTTTATAAAGTATATACGTGTGTAATTTTTTTTCAGGAATGACGAGGCTAATGCGACGATAATTCTGTACTGAACTCAACTCACTGAACAGTACACAATTTTTCACTGCAAGTCTCAACCAAAATATTGTCCGACCCTCCTTTTTCTAGGGAAAGGTGATTCAGTGATCTTTATGAGTTAGATAATTTAATTCTCAGAAAATGAATTAAGTTTACTAATGTAGAACTGGCCGATGATTATGCGTGATCGTATAGGTTAGTATTCCCTGTATTGAAGTAATGGAAGCTTGGAAACAATGATTAGACTACTAATAAAACCAACATTCATAAGGGGGCCAAGTTCATATGTCTACAAGTTAAGGGGAGATAATTTATGTAGCATAGATATACAGAGTTAACAATAGATATAATAGTATTAAGCACAATAATTTTACAATAAAATGTGGGTAGCAGTCGGATTAAAAGAAAGGCTCAAATAAAATTAACAAACTGAAAAGTACCCTCACTACGATCCAAAATGTGAACTTACCCCAATAACAGCGGGTATATCGACGGGTATCCGGTTGTGGCACACCCTTGGTAGAAAACGCTTCACCAATGGAATGGTTCACTTCGAATAATAGTTATTGTAGTTCATAAGTTCATCCTACGTGTAACTTTAGGGACTAATTCAGGAAAAGGCTGGTTGGTCGTGGGGATCTCCGGTAGAATTCGGCAGGGATGTGGCGATCAGCGAAGACGGTTGATTCTCCGTCCAGATCTCTGGTGGCAGGTCCGGCAGGCGTGTGATGATCAGGGCAGACGGTTGATGTTCCGTCAAGATCTCCGGTGGAAGATACGGCAGGCGTGTGGGCGATCAGGGGTCTCAATCATAGAGGGACGGGAGTACTGCTCAGCAAAGGGAAACGGCTGGGCGACTGGGGTCTCAATCGTAGAGGCATTGAAGACTGCACCCAGCGGAAAATTAACAGAGCCGTCTTGAATACTAGCATACTCTTCCCTCAGTCGAGAGTCTTAGAGACCAAAGTAATTTTTGGTCTTCCTTCTTCAAGACTTCCAGTGGTTAGTGTCCTCTCTCTCCGATCCTAGATCCCATATCCCTTCCAATTGCTCCACCCCCTTGTTACCACGTCGTCGTCGCCTTTTTTCTATTGGTGTACCCTTTTCCAGACTTGTTTCTCAGAACCCAATCGAGACCTCCCCTACTCGAGGTTCCAAAGATCCTCGGCTGTCCAATTATCATCTATACTAATGGATTGATCGCTTCCCCTAATGGGAACTAATCCCCCGAAACTACGTGTCCACTCAGTATGTGATGGCGACAAAAATCTGTCGTCCACCTTACCTTTGAACGTAAATGACCCGCTTCCTGTGCAACTAGATTATCCCAAGGGTCTAATCACTCCGCCTAATGTGTCTTTCCTGTTCAATGTAGGAGACTCCTAAACTTAATTTTCAACACCCCACCTAGCTGGTTCGAGCCATGCCTGACAATATAACAGAACACATCGCACTGAAGTAAGTACTTTTATTTTTCTCAAAGTCATATTCTACACATACCAAATCTCTTAGGTAACAGAAAATGCTACCAAATTCGCACTTTCATGTTACACTCACGAATTAGACAGTTCATTTTTATTATTCTGTGAGGCAAAATTCTCTTACGCGTCACTGTTTCTTTCTCTCTGTATAATACCAAGTAATGATAAAGTATAGTAAACAAAGTCATACCCATTCACAAAATACACTTGGGTTCTACTAAATGGGGCTTACTTCTAAATGGAACTTAATACTAAATGGGGCTTTCCACTAAATAATGCTTACTAAAATGGGGCAGCAAAAGTAATATGGTGTAAGAGAAAAACATACACACTAGAAGTATACTTTTCCTGCATCATCATCACATTTTGAAAAAGTACATCTCAGAGGGAGTAATATATTTAGTTATAACTACATCACACACACACACACACATAAAGGCAATACCAATCGGCATATAAACGACATATGGCAGAGAAAATCCTACCTGATTATTTTGTCATTAGGTGTATTTGGGCTTTAGTCAATTTTTCGACTACACCAGGTTTGTTGACTATGTTTTGCAAAATTTCCTTTTTTCTTCGTGGTAGTGTTTCAGGTGTAAGTCTGACCGCACACATACGATTTCCAGATTTAGTTTCTGATTATTACTAATTCCGAAATCAAGGGCCAGAATGTAAACTTTAAATACAAAATGTTCAACAAGCGAGCACATATTCGTAAATTTTTCTTTACGAGAAAAAAACCCTTCATATATTCGATTCGAAAACAAACCAGTAAGTTCAGATCATGCAGAAAGAAAAAAAAATGACATTTACATACATTTCTACAGGCTGGCACAGACGGACGGAAATTTTCGTTCTGACTGATCCTTACGCTCCTGAGCTATGTCAAGTAGATTTCACGGCTTTCATGAGAACGTCACGCAACCAACTGATTGTGTAAATTCTAAATACAAAAAAAAAAAAATCGAATATCTACGGTAGTCTTACGGAACTCCGAATTAGGAACCCTGATTAGGAAACCAAACTTGTGAGGATAGCCTAAGTAAATGTAGTCGAAAAGTGGACTTGACAGGTTTGAATTACTGTTATACATACATTACTGTTAACTTACCTCTTTGGTATGGACCTTAGAACACTTGTGACTGTAACGGAACACGAACACCGCCTTCTCTGCAGTCATCCATTCTTTTCTGAAAAATGTTGGAAAAAACCCTTATAAAAATTGGTTTAACAGAGCACTTCGGTTTAGAGACCAGCGTCTATTCAACCTTAATTCCTTGGTGGACGTATCTATTCCTGTTATTTCTTGTCTCGTCTTACCCTTTCTATAAATAGCGAATTAGTCACTTAGAAACTACTTTTTAAAAAAAAAACCTCCTTCCTTAATTAACTAACGCCTCCCTCACTCCCTTCGACAAGACAGAATGACATTCGTACTTAACTGGTTAAATTTAGTTTAATAACGTCGCAATAATGCTACCTTTGACAAACACCTCGGAGACTATGTCATAAGTACAACGGAAACGAGACACTCGTAACCAACTTCAAACCGTCAAATTGTAGTTGTAACGTTCGTAATAAGCTACACCGCTATTAGACCAACCTTATAACGGACAAGTGCTGTGTTTCTTAAAACGAAGATTTTTAAACTGCCAGCCCTTAAAACGCTTTATACGACGGAATGGTGAAGATACTACTAGTTACAACCTCTTAAAACAAAAGAGTGAAATCACTCCTATAGGGAAAGTGCATTTTCGGCACGGAAAGGAGTGGAAATTAACTCAGACTGAGTTAAAACCGCTCGTTTGTTTAAGAGGACTCCATTCAGAATTTCACATCTTGAAAATCGTAATGTTATTCCTATGGAGAATATTCGCAAGTCAATTACCGACACAATTTTAATAAAAGGTTACTAGTTTTTTGTATCATTGTAAAGAACGAAAGGAGTAGATTTCATAACAGTAATTTGTTTTGTGAAAATCACATATGTAGTATTTTTAATAATTTTTTGAAGTTTGTAAAAAATTGAGTGCGCGTTAAGTTCTAACTTTAACGTAACACAACTCTCTAACGAATAAAGATAGAGCAAAAATTCTTTCACTCGTAAACAGAATATACTTTTCCACATCGATTTAAATTGTTATAAAAATTTTAATGTAAATATTTGTATTTTTTAGAAATTTTCAACGAAAAGTTACACAGAAATGAAATGTACATTTACAGCAACCCTATGACCTAATGACGCTGTTATCTGTCGCTCTGCAGGGGTGTATTAGCGTGGTGTGGCTGGCCCCTGATTCTAAGAAAGGGGGAACTTCTCCCGGGGCTTAGTTTGGCTGTGGAGTGTAACATCTGCTTTTTGGGGCAGGGATCTTCTTACAGGTCTAGATTTTTGCATTTTGTCAATGAGTTCGGCTGGGTTTTATGAAAGGACTTCTGAAGAAACGCATTCGGCGGCTGGAATTTCGAGAAGATAAACTGTGATTTGGTCAATAGGGGAATTTCATAGTAGTATTTATATACCAAACAGGACATAGGTTTAGTGCTTCTTGGACAAAGCTATTATACGTAATACCTTTCTTATAAACAAAACGCGCAAACTAAAACAAAACTCGATTATACGGGTTATTGTTTTTAATAAAAAAAACTGTATATAATTTTTATTTGTCTGTATTACATTATTGCATTATTTATTAATATTAGTGCAAACCTTACTTGTTATTCTCCTGTGCAATTACATTTTTGTTTTTCGGGTACCAACCAATTTGTTATCGATATTGAAGTTTTCAAACAATTACTTTTATGTTTTTTTTATGAGTGCTAATTTTTATTTAGCGTGAGAAAAAATATATTCGTTTTGTCGCCAATACTACTTTTCTTGTATTCAATATTGGGGAAAAGTAATTGTTTTGATAAGTTTAGCAATATAATAGGAAACACACAAGGCCGGATTACCAATTAGGCAAAGCAAACGGGCCTTGCAGCTTCCAAGTGGCCCCTTAGAATCATTTTTCTTTTGTTTTAGAATAACATTTAACTTCAAGTTTTTTTTTAAACTCAATTTTAATAAAAATTACTTTTAATTCAAAAATGATAATTAAGAAAAAAATAAGAAGAAAAATTTCGTCTGAATAACCAATAGACATCGGAATATTTTCAACATGCCCCTCCCCACTGCACTAGTATTGTTCTTTGATGTATTTTATGGCATTCTAATTAATTCGACACATTATCTTTAAAAATTGTATGCATATTAGAAAAATAGTTCATGGCTGCATAAGAATATGGACATTTTAATTTTTTTTTTTTTGGCCCCGATGCTGAAAGTAACTTCTGTATCCGTTGAGCGAAGACATTTTTAAATAAACTATTAATTACGGTTATCCTTATAGACTTGGTGTTGCCTTGTGATATATATTTTTTGTATTGGTTTATTAAGTTTTTAATGTTACTTTTCACAATTTTGTGAGGATATGAGATCTCCATTGTGTTGGATTTTCGGGCCTCTGATCCAATACGGTGTCATACAATATCATAACATGTATATCCATTATGGAAATTATATTTTAAGATTTTTATGACTATTAGTCCTACTTTTGACTATTAGTCCTTTTACTCAACTATTAGTCGTATCAAAGATTAACTTTGAAAATCATATACAAAATTTTGAAGTATTTTCCATCTTCGTGACGCATTCAGAAATGACTTTAGAATTACAATAACATTTACTGTGCTATTTTCGCTTCGAATGCATGTCCTCATTTACGAATTTTTATACATCATTATTAAGATAAAAGTAAACATCCTACAAATGGTTGTTCTGGTAAATAACTATAATTAGTTGTAATAGTACTGATTACATATTTTAAAGAGTGAGGGTATCTGAATTTTTAATAGTATTATACGAGCACTTAATTAAAGATTATTAATCTGAGTTACCAAACTGTTTTAAATAATTCAAACAAAATTCGTGATTATAACTACCCCAAGGACTATTGTCTCTATCTTTATATATTACCCCAACCATCAACCATGTCTTTTTTAGACAATCAGCTCAAAAATCGTCCATCCATTTTCTGTTTGTAGTCATAGGACCCAGGGGACCCCTAACCTTATCTGGTTTTTCATTGTATTCACTGAACATAGAGAAAAGAGGGTGCACTGAGAGAAGCTAGTTAGTTGAATGGACACATTAAAAAAAAATTTAAAAACAATAACAACAACACAGATTTAGATTCATTTCTTTGGTCAGCCTTTTGGCTATGTCATTTCATTTGTTACCATATCATGTTGTCTTTATTGAAAAACAGCACAACCTTTAGTTGTCTTATAATTTTATCTGTGGTTAGTTAGGATAGTTAATTAGTTCGGATTCTAAGTCGTATGGTGTATTGTGTCAAAGGCCAGATTTAACAGAACAGCTTCAAAGGGAAAAGACGGACAAATTCCTTGCACAGCTAAATTTGTCAGAGGAGCAAAAGATGGAATTGCTAGATAACACTTCTACTCAATCTCAGAGCTCAATATGGTTCGAAGAAAGAAGAAAACGTTTGACAGCGTCAAATTTCGGATCAATTTGCAAGATGCTTCCAACTACCAACTGTGCAAGAATTGTCAAAAATCTTCTTTACAGCAACTTTGAAAATTCAGCCACTAGATACGGGAAAGCAAACGAATCAAAGGCGGTAAAAGCCCTAGAAATGCAGATGAATATAAAATTGAATCGTGCGGCTTATTTATTGACAGTGAATTTCCATTCCTAGGAGCATCTCCAGATGGCATCGTTGCAAATTCTGAGGGTATTGTTGAGATAAAGTGCCCTCTAACGAGCCAAGATAAGCACCCAATGCAATATCTTCGCAACGGTTGGCATCTACTGATCCCCCATAAGGATGAGGAATCAATCCTTTCAATTAATCGGAAGCACGATCACTTTTATCAAATTCAGGGTCAATTGCATATCGCCCAAAAAGATTACTGTCTTTTTGTTGTGTGGTCCCCTATAGGCATGGTAATAGAAAAAAATTTAAAAGAAGATGCATTTTGGAAGGAGCAAATGGAATCCCACCTTGTAAAATTCTACAAAAACTGCATTCTTCCAGAACTTATCGATCCGCGTCACCCCAGATCTATGCCCATAAGGGAGCCCCAATATATTGTGGATGCACAGAATTTAAAACTACAGAAAAAAAAAGAAATAAAAGAAATATTTGAATATCCCTCTGACAACCGCCTGCACCTCAAAATGAGTTTTTATCTTCGACACTCATTGGAATATTTGCTTTTACTAACAATCATATTTTTACAAATTCCCTCACAAGTAGTGTACTCCAATATATGTTTTTTCTTCAGCACAAAGACCGGAACCTGCTTCTACTGACATCTAACACGTTTTAAATACGAAAACTCATTGCCAAAAGTGGTTATTCAAATAATCATACATTTGCCCTTTGACAAATGCTGTACTCCAATATATAGTTTTTTTTCAACATAAAAACCAAAACCTGCTCCTCCTGACATCTAACACTTTTTTAAATGCCAAAACTCATTGCTAAAAGTGATTATTCAAATAATCATAAATTTACAATTCCCTTTGACAGGTGCTGTATTCCAACATATGTTTTTTCTTCAACACAAAGACCAGAACCTGCTCCTCCTGACATCTATTTTTCTATGCCAAAACTCATTTCCAAAAGCGATTATTCAAGTAAACATATTTTTACAAATTACCCTGACAAGTACTGTACTTGTATATGTGTTTTTTCTTCAACACAAAGACCGGAACCTGCTCCTCCTGACATCTAACTTTTCTTTTATACCAAAACCCATTGCTATCAGATCTAAAATGATAATTAAAAAAATAAGAAAGAGAGCGAAATGAATCGAATGAGCGAAATGAATCTGAATAACCAATAGACATAGGAATATTATAGAGCCAACGGTAAGCGCACAAAATAAAAAGCAAAAAAAGCAACACCAGGAGAACCTTCTAAAACCTTCACCAAAAGTAGTTTCAGATAGACAGGGGCGCAAACCCTCCAAGGCAACTAAAAAAAAAGACAATTGAGCATAACACAAAAAAAGACACTTATACAAAAAAATATCCTCGTTTCAATGACCCCTTTTTCGGAATTAGCAACCTCCAAAACGTGTAGAAAACACCAAAATATGTATTTCGAATTTGCGACCTCATCACAATTACTTTCATTACCTTATATTTCTTTTTTGGTAATTGAAAGTAAAAATACGTCATTTTTAATTAAGCTACATTTTATTATCGATCAAGATTGGTGCAAAACGCCTTTGAATTTCCTGTGTAATTCCATTTTTAGTTTTCGGATACCATCCAATTTATTATTGATATCTAAGTTTTCACACGATTCCTATGCGTGCTATTTTTGTTTAGCGAAGCTTCTTTAAGTAATTTTCAAAGTTCACAGTCAATATTACTATTCGTCTTGTGCATCCAATATTCTACTATTGGGAAAAAGTCATTTACTGATAAGGTAAGAAATTGGAAACATACACATGCATGTGGTCAGAGCCCACTTCAGTATAGTGATGGGCGGTCCAGTTCCTTTTGAGGACCCGTTCCAGTCGTTCCAGTCCTTTTGTGGACCCGTTCCACTGGACCCGTTCATTCCGGACCGACACACTCACCCCCCCCCCAATTCCTCCCCCTTTTTTTCGAAAGTGGTTTTGACGACACACGAACGAAACCCTGACCGGTTTGTAATTTGATATGGAGAGGGGGGGGGGGGGGTCGAGAATACCCCTTGACAGCGGAATGTGAGTGTTCTTTTGCTGTTGGTTATTGTGTGGGGGTTGGGGGGAAAAGTGGGGGAATTTCTTGGAAATCCTTTTTTTAGGGAGATAGTACGTGTACTCGCTTCCGCTCTCTCTCTCTGTGGTTGAAGGAAAAAAGTGTTTTGAGCAACTCTCTTCTCGTATGCTTCCGAGGTTCAATGTTATGCTTATAAGATAAGTCTTTAAACGTTAAAAATGTAATTATTAGCTTGCGTAATAGTTATTTAGAATTATGTTTTGAAGCTTCTTAGTTTTAGTTATGAAAAAATTCACAAACACTGTACGCAAAAGACATTGCTTCCGTGTGAGTTAAGAACAATTAAGTCAAACAATAAACATGAGGACTGACGACTAAGTTTTATACACCGTCCCCTCTGTAGTTTGAAGGTTTTTAAATTACTTTAAGCCAACCTTTTATGACCTTTATAAAACAACGCTGAATAAATATTTAGCGTGCCTTTAAAACAAAAGAATATCTATGTCTTGGAAAAAAATTAGAATTTAAAATGGAATGTTAATTTATCGGAAAGAACAGGTGGTATGCTCGAGACTATTATTATTATTTGCTGAAAAGATTTGAAAAACGACAAAGAGTTTATTTAAAATAGGGTTTAAAAAACTAAAGAATTGCAGTCGGACCGACATTCCTGGATTTTGGAATGAACCGTTCCGGACCGAAAGGGTACTACTATTTAAAAAAACATATTTAAAATACAGTAAGGTTGGTTTAAATTATCATCGCACTAGAGCTACATTGGGGAGCTATAATTTAGACCCACAGTCAAGTGACGAGCCGACGCCTGAGTAGGCAACCGATAAAACTTTTAAGTGCGACATCGTACTTTGGGACTCACCGGGACTTTGGAATATATATTGGGTGAAACTGTCGGGCTTTTCAGACCTTTTATAGTTTGGCAGTTATTTTGGCAAACCCCGGATCCGATACTGGGACCTTCCGCTTGTTAGGCAAGCGCCTTACCGACTGGGCTCCCCATTTAATATTCGGACCGACATTCCCTGATTTTCCGGACCGAAAAGGTATCAGTATATGACAATCCGACCGACATTGACGGATTTTGGAACGAGCTGGACCCGTCATTCGTTCCAGACAAAAAGGGTACTACTATTTAAAATGCAGTAAAAGTGCACCAAAAATATAAATTTTATGCTGGAACGAGATGATCGGGAAACAATGTATATAAGATAGTTAAAAGTAATAAACATTTAATAGTCGGACCGACATTTCCTGATTTTTGAACGATTTGGACCGGCTTCCGGACCGAAAAGATATCAGTATATGACAGTCTGACCGACATGCACGGATTTTGGAACGAACCGGTCCGGTCATCCATTCCGGACCGAAAGGGCACTACTATTTAATTTAAAATAAAGTAAAAGTGCACCGAAAATATAAAATAATGTGCTGGAACGAGAAGATCGGAAACAATGTTTAAGCAGGTCAAAAGTAAAGCATACATTTAGCAGTCGGACCGACAGTCTCGGATTTTGGAGGACCGAAAGAGTTCTACCAGTTAAAATACAGAAAAATGCGCATAAAAATACATATTATTTACTGAAGCTAGAATATCGGGATACAAAGTACAGGTCAGTCAAAAGTAATACACATTTAATAGTCTGACCGACATTCCCATATTTTTAAATGATTTGGTCCGGACTCCGGACCGACATTCATGGATTTTGGAACGAACCGGTCCGGTCATCCATTCCGGACCGAAAGAGTACTACTATTGAAAATACAGTAAAAGTGCACCGAAACATTATATACTGGAACGAGAAGATTTGGAAACAATTTTCAAGCAAGTCAAAAGTAAAACATAAATTTAGCAATCGGACAGACATTCACGGATTTTGGAACGAACCGGTCCGGTCATCGCCATTCCGGACCGAAAGAGTTTTACCTGTTAAAATACAGAAAAGTGCGCCGAAAAATACATATTATGTATCTGAAGCGAGAATATCGGGATCCAATGTACAGGCCAGTCAAAAGTAATATACATAAATAGTCGGACCGACATTCCCTGATTTTTGAATGATTTAGTCCGGATTCCGGACCGAAAAGATAAATATTAGTATATGACAGTTTGACCGACATTCACCGAACGAACCGGTCCGGTCATCCGCTCCGGACCGATAGGGTATTGCTATATACAGAAACGAGACTGGAATAAGATCATGACTCAATGTTCTTGCCAGTCAAAAATGTTCATTTAACAATCGGGCAGACTCTCAAAACCCAGGGAATATTCATATTTAAAGCTGCAAGATAGAGTTCTTCACTCCAATTTCAGGTAAAATTCTAAGTTTCATATTTCTGTAAGTTCTAAATTTTTTGAAATAAAAGAAAAAAAAATTCGCAAAAAGTTCAAAATTATGCAGTTGGAACGATGGACCCGTTCCTTTTGAAACAGTGGACCGGACCGATTCGTTCCATTTGAGGACCCGTTCCTTCGGACCCGTTCATTCCGGACCGACCCATCACTACTTCAGTAGGCAGTTTTTTCCCTTATTGCCTTGGATTCTTCTTTCGCCTGAAACACAACGCTCCAGACAAAAACCCCTTCAGCGATTTTCACCCCCTCTCCTCAAACCCTATTCAGGGAAGCGCTGTCATAGTGGGGGGCCAATTTAGCCTGAATAGACACAGTCAATCGTATTCATTACAGCGAAAGGCGATAAACTGCATATTATGGTCCATCTGGATTTCGGAAAATCTAGAGGGTTGACTTGGAGATTCCAAATGGCGTCCTCTTAAGAGTGTATGATCCTAAATTCCTCGAATCGCTGGGTTTGAAGGTCAACGCCTTACCAACTAGGCGACTGGGTCCCTTTTGTAGTTTTATTGCTAATTAGTACTTGGTTGCAAGTACTATCTTGGTTTTCTTTTGTATTTCGAAATAGATGCGAGTTGTCGTATTTGTTTATTCGACTGCATTGTGGTGTTTGGGATCGAAGAATACGTATGCATAATTTTTCGCTCTTTAAAATAAAGGACTTTGAACCTAAATAAAAAAAAATAACATGTAGCAATCCCGTATACACGACGCTATTTATTGATACTTTTTTTTTGTCTAACATCACATGGTATCGTTCTTTTCACATACTTTTTCCAGCAATATATGAAACTTTTAAAATTTTATTTAGTTAAATTCAAAAATGCTAACTTTTTCGGAGGCTTTTAATGCTATTTTCTACAGAAATAATTTTTTTTTAAATATCAAAAAACTCCATATTTTAAAAAAGTCCATATTTTAAACTAATTTTATGCAGCAAAAACAAGTTTACACTTTATCCAAAAAGTATAGACGTATGAACATACGGAAAAAAGGCTAATTATTTCAGAGCACAAATGATCTAGTTCTTTGTTGTGGTTACTGCAGTTTACCCACTAATGGCATACAAAATCTCCATTTTGGATTTTATACCCAAATACTTTCAACCCAATACTTTCATATAGTACTTCAAATTAGATAATTGAAAGTAAAAAGGACGAGAGTAATAGGAGACCTGGAGTGAGGGGTTACGCCCCTCGCGTTGGGGAAGATCTTTATCATTAGGAGGAAACCCGACACCCCATAATGATGCACCATCTGTCGGGGCTCCAGCAACAGGCTGAAGAGCCCTATCGATGAGGCGTTGGCCCTAAAACCAAGAGGTGGGAGCGTACTTTTGGATTAGAAATTTGGAATACTGTTTCCGACACAATGTCAGTCTATAAATAGATTGAAAAGCTTAGTGGAAGAACGTGCTATGGATTGGATAAAAAGGTGAAAATGACCGTTTAAGTTTTTAGTTTGCACTTAGATTTGTTGGAAACGGTACTTGCAAACCATAAAAAATTTACTAATTTCAAAGTTTTTGAAAAAGGAGAGACTTGTTATCGTTAAAGAAGTTAGTAAACTTTCACTGACACAAAAATCTCAATATTTTGTCTTATTCGTCCATAATTAATATATTAGTCTGGACAAAAATCCACTAATAAATAAAGCCGTATTGGCCCAAAAGTAGGCTTACAGTTAGTTATGTACACTCTTAAAACTAACGAGCGGTTTTTACTCAGTCTGAGCTAATTTCCACTCCTTTCCGTGCCGAAAATGCACTTCTCCTATAGGAGTGAATTTCACTCTTTTCGGTGGGTAAAAGAAATAAAAGAAAACAATCTGCGTCCTACACTCTTAAAACGAGCGGTTTTAACTCAGTCTGAGTTAATTTCCACTCCTTTCCGGTGCCGAAAATGCACTTCTCCTATAGGAGTGAATTTCACTCTTTTGTTTTAAGAGTGTATACAGTTATTTATACAGCAACGGTTATTTTTGAAAGCAGGTCTGGTTGATCAGTCAGTTGTTGCACATTATCTCATAGATAGTTTAAGGGTTGCCAGAGGAGGGAAAGATTTCTCTTTTCCGACTGTCATAACTAAAACGGTATCTCTTCAGTAGGCTCCAATTTATTAAAAATCGGACCTTCGGATTGATTTGAGTTTTATTTAATCGCATGCGTAGGATTTCTCTTATAATTATTATTTTTTTCTTTCACACACTTTTGTTTAGTGATGGAAATGATCACTTGATGTATATGTTATAAAAAAATATTTTTATTCTTGGGGTTTGGTTGTGGAGGCTATTTCTTTTCCTTTACATATCCTTCAGTGGTGACATTAAAAAGAAAAAGTTGTGAAGAGTATGCAAAAAACAATGTTACAATTTGATAAAGATTGCTCACTTTTAAAAAGAATTTTACAAGTCAAACTGAAATTGTCATTAATATATATCTGAATTCATTGATGATTTCATATATACTATTAAAATCCTTATTCTGTAATAAAACAAATAAACACTGAGAGATATAAGTTGAAAATTTTAATTTTCCCAACTAGATTGTTAAATTAACACACTTGCGTTGAGAGATATTTTGTAGGCTATAAATTGTTGGAATATTGCTTAAAATTGCAAATATTTTTTTTACAAATTTGAAATTAAAGCTGATATACAGTTTAGCTTTCACATTTAGAACAAAAGAGGCAGTTTTACCCATCTACTTTACATATATTATAGCAAATGATATATAAAATTATTGAATTAACGAAAGAAAATCCATAAAAATAGCTTATTTCTTACACTTAAAGTTGAACTAAAAGCTGTGCTAAATGATTTTTTTCTAAGATATATAAATAAATCTTGTGTGGAATTGGCTCTAAGTAAAAAATTTCGTTAAAAAAAACCCAACTTTTCAACATTTTTTTATCGAAAAAATAAGAAGAAATGTCAAATCAAAGAGTTATATTTCCTCTTTGTGTCAAATAGCTTATTATACTTCAGATTGAAAATCAAAATATCGTGCTTGTAAAATAAATAAACAACAGCTTGGCAATTTGGCGCAATATGACCTGAAGATTTGGCTTCAACCAAAACAGAACCGTGACGTCAGTGTAGCGACAGTCACCGATTCACCTGATTGGTTGTTGGGGTCAAGTTGGCCAACTCCGTCGCGAGGAATCGACAGAGTTGGAGAAAATTTCTCCAACGCCTACGTCATAGCACGTGGCAATTTCCGCCAATCATGGTCGGAACAGAGGTTGCGTTGGGAGTTGGGTTGGGGAAAAACCGCTCGTGTGATATACACTTTAAGCTTCGCCGTTCGGCTGTTGCATCAGGCGTTGTAATGACGCCCTCGGGATAATCGGTTCCCGGGACGCCTGTCACCTCGAACAATTTTTTCGCAAGCACACACACACACACACATTAATCCTAACATTATAGGATAACTGGCAGATGGCGGTATTTGAAGTTACGTACAAAGAGTTCTATAGTAGGGTAGAGAAACGACTCGTACTGAGCTGCCATCGGCAGCCATGGCTCACTACGGAGCCCGAATAGAGTGGCAAAAGTGCTAGTTAATTTATAATTTTGATACTGAGAAAGGAAGTACACCCAGGGCAAAGGCGGGAATCGAACCCGCACCCGTTACAGCGCGCGGTCTGCTAGCGTTATGGCCTGCGATCTAAACCACTCGGCCACCGGGCCCCACATGCCACCCTATATTGTCTCCGTGTTGGTCCATCTTGCTGTTGAAATTTTCAGTCTCTACCCTACTATAGAAATCTTTGGTTACGTACTCTGGAGACATTATTTGCTTATTTCTCAAGCATATAAATAAACCGAAGCTATCCCGAAACTAAACCAAACAAAGTCCACAAATAGCTTCTCTTTGGACCCGATACGCTGTTGTACGGTTTAATTTTAGTCAAACAACAAAACTAAACGAAACCATGTCAAATACCTATTCTAGATAACCCAAATTTCTTACCAATGGTACATTTAAACCGACATTAACTGTAAGCCTGCTTTTGGGCCACCCTGTATATTGGGCCGATGCATGTTAAATTTATCGTGTTCAAAAGTGTCAAGGTATCTGTAGCTCTAGTGAGACGTAAATTCAAGCAAAAACAAACCTGACGCTGCGTACGATGTCACCAGTCACTATAACGTGGCTAAGTTTCGGCTTCGTCACTTGACCGCGGTTCAAAATTATGAGGCCCTCTTGCAATTAGCCATCAAGCAGCTTTAGTACGACGTTTATTCAACCAACACAAATAGTTCTTCACTTTCGCAGAATTTTTTATATTTGTTGAACATGTTTTAGTAAAATATGTCACAGATATTACAGGATGTCCCATTAATACATACAAGTCATTATGTTTTTAATCATAAAAATTGAAAGAATGTATGCACTGACATATGGTGAGCAGATAAATTATCACGATAAAAAATTTTAAAAGTTAGAGAAAAACACTAATAGGGGAGAGCGGGGCTAAACTGTACAGCGGGGCTAAACCGTACACCCATTCTTTTGGCCTAGATTTCAAGCTAGACGATCCCCAAGTGATATAGTCTAGAGGCACATCGCGCAAGTTTACAGTATAGATATCGTTTCGCTATGCGTATGAGTATCAGTGCCTCAGTAAAAAAACTGTTTTTACTCGTTTTCTTATAATTTTCGTCCAGTACTGAATAAAAGGTAAGTGAAGAATCTTTTCTTGTATGCTAGTAAATGTTAAATCGTAATAAACTACTTCTCTTAAGCTCTCTTTTGGTTGTTAGCGATGATTGGTTAAGTGATAGAATTTAAGGTTATTTTAATATATTGAAGCGAGGTACAGATTGGGGCTAAACCGTACAGAAGTGTACGGTTTAGCCCAAATGGTTTTCTATGGCAACATACCTGCATCGATTGTAACTTGCGCGGAAAGTAGGCCTACCAAAAATAATAAAGTTTTATATTTCTTCTTAACAATTTTTTCAAAGCCCCCAAATAAAGCACTACACCACTGGAAGAGTCAGCTAAAGTAAAAGAGCTGAAGGAAAAAATTCAACAACTGCAGGGAAAGTAAAAGCTGAAAAGGTAGGGCAGAAAAATTCAAAACAAGTGAACTTGGGACTCAAAAGTAAAACCAAAGCTAATCCTGAACCCAAGAAAACAATTTCTAAAACAACAGTATCTAAATTTGTAAAATTTTCTAAAATTTTACAATTGTAATACAATTTTTTAGTTATGGCCTTTATTCGTAATAAAAAGTTTTTTAACAGTAATCTATTCTATTGCATTACAATCATTACTTACCATGATTATCATGATTTTTAAACTGTACGGTATAGCCCCTTCTACTGTACAGTTTAGCCCCGACCCCCGGGGATATGTGTTCAGATAATTTTGGCTAAAATAAAAGCATTGATAAAACTTATTATTACTGCCAACCCAAAACTTACCTTATATGCACTTCGGACCGCCTCTTTGATTAAACAGGGAGGTTTTGTGCAGAAACCGGTTAGTAATGAGATAAACAATTTCCCCATTAGTTCTTTTCTCGCTAATATCGATAGACAGCAGCCAATAGAGACCTGGCGAAAGAACAATTTAGAAATGAGATAATACAAGAGGCTTACAGCCTTACAACACGCAATATATATAGTGTGTATATTTAGCATAAGTTCGTTCTTTAATGCTTGTACTATATTGCTTCTAAAGGATGTAAAATTGTAGGCTCATAATGTATGAATATTTGACACTGTTAAAAATGAAATTTTGTTGTAAAATATTGAAAATTACCTGTCCAAAGCTCTTTCCATTGATATTGTAAACGGACACGACACCTGTTTTGGCAGCATAGAATTTGATGAAATAACTCCAAGGCATAAGCTAAAACAAAGCATCATAAGTAAAGCCCTGTTAATTGAATCTTTGTATCCAGAAAGGGATCCATATATGCATATATATTTTGAGATATCAATAGTTACATTATGTCTAAAGATATTTAAATGTATGCTGAAAAAAATGAAACAATTATTATTTAGGGGTTACAAGGAAAAAATTCTAAGAATTTTTTAAACATTCTAATATTCTATTCCATTCATGTTCAAAAAGAGGTTTTCTTATGTATAAATTATATCCTGAAAATAATACATATCCCATTCAACAGGTACCTTAAAATGGGGCACCTAATTTCAGGTTTTGGAAAACTGTGGCTAGCTGGTAAAAAGAAACCAACTTTTTTTTTGTAACTAGCTCCAAGAACTCAAGATTACAATTTGTTCTTTAGAACCAAACTAAACATCGAACAAGAGCATCTTGTTCTTATGTACGTGTTCTCTAAGATACAGAAGAACAGTATATTCCTTAACTAAATGAACATGTTATTTAAAGGAGATGAATGGTAAATTTATTATTATTGTTATGGAGTATTGTGAATGACTAATATTAAAAATAAAATTTATTTTCGATTTGAAATGTCGATTGGTGCGACGCTCAATAAGGGAATAGCCGTTATAAACAAAACAGTAGACGGACTTGACTGACACTATTCAATTTTTTTTTCTTGACTGAAACTTTTTTTATTTATTGAGCTGGAATTATTTCAATAATTTTTAAGATAATTATTACATTTTTTAACAATGATCATTCACCTTTAAATATTTATAACACAACAATTAAAACAACGATCTTACTTACCGTAATATAAGAGCCTTTTCTGCTGCTTTGATAGTGGGATTCACTCTGAAGCGTTGCCTTGTGTTGTCAACTTGAAAGAGTACCTTATCTGTGGTGGGTTCAACTATACGGAGATGATTCCAAACAATGCTACATCCTTGAATGCAAGCCTCAAAATGACAAGGCTATGTTCACAGGTCTTTCTTCATATAGCAATAGCATAAACAAATGCAATGCTTACCTAGGAAATTCCATGTACTACAGTCAACAACAAAAGAAATCGGCGAGCTATATATAGTAACCCTCAACGCTTTCAACATCACTGAATTGTTATTGCGCAACGTAATATCGCCAATGAGTGCGCCAAGAAAAATCGATAAACAGAGAATAACGCCAAACACACAGAAAATAAACTCCAGCACCCCTCTCCACTGGACTATTGTAAGTTTCACTTACAATAGGACGGATTACAATCACGGACTATGTTGGATGTCTGCTAGTAATTTTTTTGGTCTTTACAAAAAAATTACTGGGCATGACATTCAATAAAGACAAACAGTAATAGGTAGGCCGGGTTGAATTTTTTCTGACATTCGGATAATCAGCACCGCTTCGGATGATTGGAGTTCTACTGTATTAATTTTAACTTGTTGCATAGGTGATTGTTGAGAAACTTCGGGCATGGAAGTGGGGGAGGGGGCAGGATATCAAAGATGTAGTTCTTACGATTATAATATACTTTCTTTTATGGGAATGACAGGAAATTCAAAAGTTAATTTCAAGTACATAACTAGGCGTTATGAAATATTACAACTACTTTTGCCATCTACTACTTATTTTGCCTTTTGAATTTCCCAAGCACAAAAACCACCACAAACACACTTCCTTGCCAGATGGCCAAAGACGTTAAACAGTATAACTACACTAAAAAACCATTAAGACTTAGCATTACAAAAAAAAAATAATTCTTACAGATGCTTTCCCAGAATTCTCCGAAATCCATTTGCATTTGCTTCTACCACTGTAGAACCATCTAGGTCGCGTAGTGTCACCCCAAGTGACCCGGCAAGCCAATACATTCTTAAACTAACCCCCAAAATACGGTGTTATATTCGTGGTCACTTCTCGGGGACAATTAAAAGTTCATCGTACTTCCTTTGTTTACTTCCTTGTTCATCGTACTTCCTTATTTGCCAAAATGTGTAAGTTTCTAAGAATCGAGTCTACAATTCAGACCACCCTAAATGGGCTGTGCAGCTCATTTTTTTTGGTTTACGTGAATCTCGAAGGTTTCTCTTTATTTTATTCGATTTGCTTACTTATCGTTTTCTGTGTTTTCCACGAAAAGCTAGACTTGCAAAGTGATCTTTTTCGTGATACCCCCCATGAGGTTTCTGGTTTTCCCGAGAGATGTAAATTTAGTTAGGGCGTTTGTGAATGGGTTTTCAAACAGCTTTGAAACACGCAATAATTTTTTTGCAAAGAACATATTTTTTAAAGTTTTTTTTTTTGAAAGACTGTTGACTTCATCTACGATGTATTTTTGTTGAGTGGATAAAGAAAAAATAAGACTTAAAATCAAATCCATTTAGAGTAGCCATTTTTTTTACGTAGGAACTTTTTCAAAAATATAGAATCACAGCTGAGTTGTTTGAATAAAAAAATACAAATTATTAATTTTCAAAATATATTATGTATTTAATTTTTTTTTATCGAAATGATTTTTAAGAAGGAAAAAATTTTCTATACCAATAAAATTACGTCATATCAATAAAAATACTCAGAATCAAAACCCACTTCTTTAAATATATATTTATTTAAACAATGTTTTTAAAACATTTTTAATCATATGTTTTTAAGGCTTATGGGACTTTAAAATGGCATTGCATCATCACTTCAGAAAATCTCTTATTTCTCCTTCTCCCCTCTTAAAATCCCCTTCATCCGCATCCTCCTTCTTGGAAGAGAATTTATTGAGGTCATCACAATTAGTAAATTGAACCTCTGGATTGCGAAACCTCTGGACTGCAGCAAACTACGCATGTCACAAGTGTTTGGTGTAGCGCCTTGTTGTGTTTTTCTCAGAAAATAATTTGATAGTTTTTAGTTAATTTATATAAGTATAAATTGGTATTTCTATGTAATTTATCTTTATTTTTTTATGTAAAAGTCAATACCGATAAAAAAAAACTGGGAGAACATGGGTTTTATAAGTTTTAAAATTCGTTTTCGTGTCTAGTGGCTTGAAACAACTGCAGTGGCGCCGACTATTCCCTATCAGAAAATTCGATTACTTATTTTTTACGGAATTATCTCACCAAAATATAAGTCATTCTGCCATTATTTTTATCTACAGAAAGCCCGAATACAATTAGTTTTTTTATTAATGATACACTGCATATTGCTGATAATTAATTTCAAAAATAAATTTGAACAGTCACCATCCATTTTAATTTTAAAGCGCCAAACACAGAAGCCTTACTTACCCATCACGAGGCTCATCGTGGACGTGCCTATCGTTTATTTTTATCACTCAGTCCGCAATCCGCATCTATTGCGTCCGTTGGTTTCCATGGCGAGGTGGCACGTGTTAGTTCGGGTTACGAAATAAATACGGGGATTAGGTTGAGAGTTGAAAGGACTTGCTCCCGGGTTGCTAAGCAACAGGGGTGGTATGCCGCGGACTGCCATTGTTTGGGTTTTGGTAGATATTAAGCAAAGGAACTTTCATTATTTTGACCAGTTCGGTGATAAAAAAAATATTTTTTTTTACCTCATTCTCTTACGTTTCGTAGGGTACGAGTCTCTGTCTCATTATACCTTGTACATCTAGAATGCGAGCCTCGAAAGCATTTATGCACTCTCAATTGAACCAAACCTCTCCTATTGCCATATTGATCTAGAAAAACATTATTTAATTGCAATAATGCTTTAATATTTTTAAAAAAATGTATTTAAGGAGTATCTCGTATAGGATGAGCATTGTCACTTCTATGAAATTTAAAATCGTGTTTTTCCCAGCTAACTTCCCCTCAGTAGTCCTTTGATAATTATAGACACCAATATTTTTTTAAAAATTAAAATAATGGTTTTTACGCATAAATCAATAAAGTTCAGTCAAAATAGACGAAAAAAGGGCCAAACCTCGGAAAAATTCCCAGAAAGCTGAAAATTAGTGGAAATCTTAAGAACCATATCATTATAAATACCTGCCAAACGGCCCCGTAATTCTGAGTGAAGCTATTTTTTTTATTCAAGGTCAAAGGCTAAAATATGCTAATTAGTTGGTAGATAAAAAATGAACAAAATAGGCATGCAAGATATTATTTTATCTGTTTTTGGTGGCTTGAAACATTGAAATATTTTTTAAAAGCTTCAAGTTTAATCTATCAATGTTCCATTTTTTAAATACGGACGCCACTTTGATTTTATTTAGCTGAAAATTAATTTTTTCTAAATAAAAACAACACTGGCTTTTGAGGCATCTTTTTATATGTTTTTTTAATGATTCATAAAACGTTTAAGACACGTTAGCAATAGTGAGGAAAAACTGTTCTTACAAAAATCAGAGTTTTTGCACGTGCACTTTTAAAACGGTTTAGATTTTCAGTGAAATAACCCTTACCGACAGGTCCATGCATGACGGGTCCATGTGATTATTTGCGATTGCAAAACCAGAGCAATGAATGTGAGGAGCAAGTCACGCGGAACTCGTTTTTCTCTTTATATAAGATGAAGAGGAAGACCGCAATTATTGCTGTTTTTAAAGGTTTCCGTTTTCTAGAAAAGGGATCTTATTTGTTTTGATTTGGGTTTTCTTGGAAAGGGCTTTGATTTTTTTTAATGATCACGAGGAGGGGATTTAATACTCTTTGCGTGAGAAAAAAGCTTGTTTCTTGGAAGTTTCATAATTGTTTTCTTATATATTTTTATTGATTTATCCTTTGGTAAAGATTCACCTTTAAGTTTTAGTATAATTGAACTTTTTATGATTAATGATTTCCAGACTAGAATTGACAATTTAGTCAAGTTAAGGTTAGGCAATTGAAAGTAAAAATAAAAACAAAACTTATTTAGCTAAAAAACTAAACATTTTTACTCAAGACTTAAATATAATTAAATCTTGTAATATTCATGAAGAATTAAATAGATACATAAACGTATTTTTATTTGATATGGGAAAATGTCCTAACAAAAAAAATAATTTAATTTCGAAACCATTTTAAAGTTCACTTTAGAATTTTTTTTTTTTTCCCAGACCATTAAAATACTTTTTGAGGCTGAAATAATCAACTAAGAAAATCATTTACCCTTAAAATTTCATTACCATGATTCATAAAATCCTATATTTTTTTTAAATAAGAAATAGATTCGAATAAATTAGATTAAAAGTTAGGTTAGTATTTGTATAGTAACTCATCTTTTTGTAATCTTCGAAGACTCTGAAATTAAGGCGATAAAAGAATTCCAGTTTAAATTTTTTAAACAAATTATTATTTTGTTTACCCTTTTATTATTTGGGTATACGATCGTATACATCTATTTTTACCTGATGTTATTAGTGATTTGGTAGGGGATTTGTAGATTCATTTGTACTTTAAATTGGCCAACTATGAAACTTAGGTAAAAAAATTTTGCTAAAAAATGTATTCAGTAAAACATTAATTGATTGCAAATTAAATATGCTATTATAACATTAAAGTTAGCGAGACCGAAAATGAAATGATCGGCAAAAAATGTGCACTAAAATTAAAAGTGGGACTCATATCGCACACCTAGATCTAAAGGGAGCTAACTCAAAAATGTTAAATTTTGTTTGCAAAAATGTTAAATTTTCTGAGATGCCCCTTTTGTTGAACTAGCAGGCCTCACTCCCTCTCCACCGAAACAGGACATCTCTAGTTGGAATCAGTATTACAAGCGGAGCGCACGTAGCCGTCGTAAACAAACTGGAGTTATTTTAAATTGTACCCGTGTTGTCAAAATTTGAAACAGTATTATTTTGAGTTCTCGCCATTTTGATGGTTAGCGCTTAGTAAATTAATGCAACATTCTGAGTTGAACCAGTATTACTGGCAGGGTGCGTAAAATTTTTATTTTTATTTAGAATTGTTACCGTATTGTTGAAACATTTTTGAATTTGTAGTTGAGTCTGTTTAGTTGAGTGATTTTTGAAACTCTTATATTTCTTTAAAAAACAAATTAAATTTACTTTTTTGGCTATTGGCGATTGGAGTCTTTTCATCTGAATATAATTTTATTTTCATCCTAGCAATTACATAGTTTGTTCCCTTTTTACTGATCAATTTTTGAGTTAGATCTCTTTAGATGGGCTCCACCAAGTCTAATTTTACAACATCGCTAATGAGATCGAAAACGTTATATTGATGGCTTTTTAAATCTATTTGACGCACAGGATCCTACAATTTAGTGAAATACACATTTTCTATTTCAGGCAAACACTGAAACGTGGACGGTTTTAATAAATATGGAATTAGAAAGGGAGAAAGGCAATATCACTCCTATTATATTTACTCAACATGCAACTCTGGAAGATGACTTGAAGATGTCATCAAGTAGTGATGAAGTCTCATCTACAGAAACGCATGCCGCTTTATCCATGGTTGATAACTCTATTCCGAGCACGTTTAAACAACAAAAGACTGGTGCACCAAACTATTATATTTCACCAATCCGAAGCGATGAAAGTGATATTGACGACTCCGATGAGGATCCTAATTACCGATTGGTTCACATAAGTAAGACCCCATCCAAGGTCGTACCTCCTATTGCATCGTTGACTTCGTCAAGCACTAGCAGTAGCAGCTCGAGTTCATTGAAATCTAATAGTTCGTAAGACACCGAAGATGATAGTGAGCAAGTAGACTCTCAAAATGCTACGGTTGCTGGAAATAATTCCCAAAAGAAGTCAAGAAGAGTAGAAAGAGAATACGCAAACCAGCGAAGTAGAAATCGAAAGTCGCAAAAGTGCTAAGAAATTCTGGCAAAGCCTACCAGTCTTTGTCGAAATCAAAGAAACAAGTGTCACAGAGAAAAGTTGGACCGCCCTGTGGAGAAAAATGTCGGCTAAAATGCAAAGATAAGATCGACGAAATGTCTAGGCAACAGCTCTTTGATGCATTTTGGGGACTCGGCAATCTTGAAAGACAGAGAGAATTTGAAGAACGACACTCGCAACAAATAAAGCCTAAATATCGATACTCAAGCACACAAGATTTTAGAGCGCTTAACACCGCCTTTTATTTTGAGGTTAATGGATCCAAAATTAGAGTATGCAAGCCATTTTTCAAATCCACTCTTGACTTTAGCTATAAAGCGATAAAAACAGCACTTTCCAAGAAAACGGAATCAGGAGTTATTGAAGCCGATTTAAGAGGATTTTGATGTGCATTTAAAATTGTTTTTCATAGAACGTAAGGTTCCTATATTTTTTATGTTGTGTTAAAATCTATAAGAAACTTTTATTTCTTAGTATTACTTTTATAATTAAATGCGACATAAGAGACTGCCATTAGTTAATTTTTATATTATTATTAATAAAAAATATTGATTGATTTCAGTACTTCTAGTGTTTTCTTGCTAGTTTATCTTCCATATATTCCTACTGCTGGTCCACAGAACACTCTATGAATTGTACTAATTATAAATAATACAAAATGCTATTACATTTTAAATTTATGTTGCCTCTTCAAAAGAGAGCCAACTAAAAACTTAATTCACCAACAAGGGCTCAACTCAAAATAATAAAACAAATATACATACATTATTAAGCAATAGGGAAATAACTACAAAAATCTAATTTTCAGCACCAAAACGTGATGAAAACACAAGATTCCTACAATGGCTTTCTTCTAGTTGCATATTATAAGCATAAATTTATAAAGAAAACTCCTGCAGTGCACAGGGACACAGTATCAGTTTTTCGCCTTTTCTGAAAAAAGTGCTTTTTTGAGTTAATACCTGTTTAGATCTAGGTGTGCGATATGGTTGAAATGAAAAGGTACAGTTTTCCAATAACTATATCTTGGCTGCCTTTAAAAGTATCCTATATTTGATTCTGATGATTAAAAAAACTCGGGGTATGTAACATTACACGACTTTCAAATATCGATTAATAAATCAATAGACAAAATTAATGGTTAGTATGTACTTAATAATTCGGAATCAACACGCTCCAAAACGTGAAGAAAATACCAAATCTCCATTTCGGATTTTCGACCCTGTCTCAATACTTTCATAACCTTATATTTCATATTTAGGAAATTGAAAGTAAAATGTCGTCTTTCTATGTGTTATTCCTTTTTTAAGAAAGTGACATAAACAGCTGTTTTGGGATTCGTACTGCGTAGTGTGCAATGTTGCGAAACTAATTTTCATTTCACTATATTTCATATTAGGTAATATTGTAAGTAATAATAATTCATTTCTTAACTCCAAAAGCATTCAATATACTTTAGTCGGTTGCCTAACCTTTAACAAATATATATTTTTTTATTATCCGCACAGGAAGTGTTAGTCATACAACCATTAATCATCTTATCCGTTATTTTCTTTGCATCACAAGTTGCTCGTATAAAGATAGAACTAAATTATAGTTATTTTTAGGTAGGTAGGTTGGTACATGTATTTTTTTAAATTGTGCACTTGTACAATATGTACTGGTTGGTTGGTAGACATATATATTCAGGTTTTTGTGCTTGGTCAGCGACCCGCTTATAACCTTCGTCAAGTAAGACAGACACAACAGACAACACACACACATAAGTGGATCCATCTAATTTTTAGAGACAGAGGCCAACTAGAGGATCCCCAGAATTGGCTTGTCACCCCAGAGGTATTGATTTTGGTATGGGAACTTAGAGGAATTTCGGACCCAACATATTTAACGAGCACGTACTCCGCATATACTCGGTAGGTCTTCAGTGGTACCGGGACTCGATCGCAGGACCTTCCGATTCCGAGACCGAGACGCTGACCACTAGGCTCACTACGGCCCACAATATGTACTTTTAGTTAACACAACAAACTTAAGTAGCGTATTTTGCTAGATAACTTCTATTTACTACAGAAAAGAAATTCTTAACTTCTTCCAAATTACTTCACTGTAAAACTTTGGTGGAACGTTACTCCGTGTGTTTGCTTAGTACCCCAAAATTGAGAAAGCGTCAAGCATCCCCCGAGTTCGTGGTGTAACCTTCCACCAAATTTTTACAATGTCCCCAAATATCCTTATAATAAAATGATATTTTAAGTAGTTAATGTTGTTACGAGAGAGCATTTGTGAACCCACTGGTAAACAATTATTCTATTTTTTCCTTTCTTTTCCCATACAAGAAATAATTTTAGGTTACTATTTCCATAAAAACAGTTTCCACCAGTTTTATGGAGTAACGTTACACCAAGGTTTTACAGTGTGAAAGTAAATTTAAATATTAACAGTACTTCCATGCAAAGCAGCAGTAAATTACTTTTTAAACTTCTATTCTTCTAATATTATTTCAAAATGAACTTGTGCTTTAAAGCTTTCTCCCTAATTGCTTTACAATCAAATGAATCCGAATAAGTGGCATCGCCAATAATGGAAGAATATAGGAGAAATTTCCCAGTCTATCGCTCGAATAATGGGAATCCCTACTTCCCCTGACCCTATTATTCTGGTAACCCTTATAAATCCCCCCATTTCTATTCAGCCCATTTCTAATTTGCGAGACTTGTTGAAGAGTCTTTATTGACGAAAACCAACTTCAAAATAAATGATCTACATAAATTCGCCTTATGTTGGTTCATTTGAAGGTATTGAAAGAGTATAGCTCAACTAAACTTTAGTTTAATTCCACATCTAGTACACCTTATAGCGATATGTATGAGCCAAATCGAATTAAGTCACATTTTTTTTATCATTTTTGATTTAAATTACTACTTTATTTCTACACTTTCATAAATGTGTTCTATTTGAGTGTATCAGGGCAGATACGGACCAATTCAAAACAGACTTTGGCCCTGTGGGATGAAGCGTCACACAGCGGAAGTTACCTTCGCAGGCTCAGTTCTCGTGTAAGCCATTCTATAAACGAATCGTGAAAGACAAAAATAATACCACTAATAAAAAGAAACGGTTGAGGTCTTGGAGGAATTTATATCTTGGAGTATATGGTTGAAAAGTTCGTTTACATTAAGTTCATATTTAAATTATAAACGTTTTTCTTGACTTTCACAGTCGATATTTCAAATATAAAAGTTTTCAAACGAACTTGAACTCATAAGAACGGCTGGCGAAATGGTACTATGAATTTCATCAGAATGTGCTGTTATCGGTGAATCGGAACCACGCGACGCGCTGGCGCGTCATTGGCAGCCAACGTGTTAACACCGGAAGGATGGAGAGCTGAGTGAACCAAAGTCCTCTATATGCCATAGAGATAGTAAATCCGTGCGCTCTCGCGCACTTTCTAGAGGAGACACAGAGGGTAAAAAAAATCTCTTTCTTTTCTTCGGCCATGCTGAAGTCTGCTCGGGAAGTTGTATAGAATAAAACAGTTCTAAAATTACGTTTTTTATAGAAGCTTTTATGTCGGAGTCAATGGTTAGTAGCTATTAGAATTTGTTTAGATGTCGATAGTACTTTTGTGATTCCTAAACCTGGATAATTTTTTTATATAATTCTACAGGGTGGTGCAAATAAAAGTGGCCCCAACGTGGAGATAAGAATACGACAGAAATGTTGCCAAGTCAAAAACCAATACAAAAACAGGTTTGCTAACTGAAGCTATTGATCGCTTCATTTGCCGGCAACTACGCTATTGTTGGCACGATTTAATTGTCCAACAATGTTAGCCACTTAATTAGAGGAATATCACACCCTGAGTCTTGAGGGTCACACCAAAGTCGAATTCTTGGCTCAGGTGTTCGAATTTTTGGTTCAGGTGTTCAAATTCCTGGATGTAATAACTTTGAGACTTTGAAACAATTTTTCAATGGACCTTTGTGCGACTTGACACTAAAACACAGTCAAACGCGGTTGAAATTAATGGCTTGTGGGGGCAAATTCTCCCCTACATCTTGATTTCAATGAATGTCAGGGAACCTATGAGTTTTTCTAGAGATTGAGGGGTGGTCCTCTAATTGACCACTAGAGTGGCTATGGGGCGTTGCTTTTCTCACGATTTGAGCAGGGGGAAAAGCGTGGGAGGTTCCTGATGTCAGATTTGCTAAGGGCATCCCCCCCCCCCCATGACCCAAGGGCGAGGTAAAATAGCGGACGGGAGCAGGAAGGAGGGAGATGAAATTGAGAGAGATTACGAATATTAGCAACAGAAGAGAGAGTCAAGAGTTAGTTTGAGTTTGTGGAAATTTTCCCCTTTGGCATGCAAAGTTAGCCACAAGGACATTTTGCAACGTAGGACTCTCCTAAAACCCGAAGGTCAGGCCTTCCATCCCGAGTCTACATGCTTGAGGCAGTACCTTGCTCCCTTCGATCCCTTGCTTCCGCTGATCATCGTATGTGATCCCTCGTGTTCTCTACAACCTGTGAAGTGCCCTAAATGCCTGCGGCATTTACCTGTGTCACCGATCCAGCAACCCGAGCCCACTCGACTTAGCCCTCGACCCCTCCAGTGATCTCGCCTACCCAATTAGTGGTGTAATTAGACAACATGTCCTTCCAACTCGTGATTCTCTGGGGTAAGTCTCCCATGTTTCAATATCTTGGAATCAATTGATAGCCTAAATTGCATTTTAAACATTGTTTTATTTGTCGAAATAAAAGGTTAAGTTAGAGAATAACATCATTCTGCATTATTCCATGGTTATTGTATGTAATGTCACTATTGATTTCACAACGCTATGTACTAATAACTGCTTAACTATTTTATTCATTGTTCTAACCACTACAGCAAATAAGCCCAAATTCTAACATTCTCACCTTAACAATTCTACCCAGTAAATAACCACCACAACACTAGCGTTAATTTTGATCATGAGATAGTAAACCCGTACGCCGTGTGATAAGAACCAAGGCAAAACTGGTTTCTTCACACCAGTTTAGGCAAAGACTAGCTATCTTCGTCAAGCAGACCTGATGCAGACAGACTACTATGCAATGAAGGGGTTCTTTCCCTGTACTCTTCAATTAAATGCAATTAATCTTGTATTTTGAAATCTTCTCTTTCAAGCATTAATAATTTTCGAACAACTATTTAAAAATGTAAGTTTAAAGAAATATACAAACGATAGCAGAGTTCATGTTTAAGAGTATTTAAATAATTGCTCAAGATTAATCAATTTGAAAGCAATATCCATCGATTGTTTAAAAGTAAAATATGAATGATAAAAACCTTGGCACTTTCTTGGGAAAATATTTCACGAAACAGTAACGTCCTTTCAAAAAATAAAAAATGACGAATTCCGCCAATCAATATCAGAATTTCAATACAATAAGATTCAGTTGAATTAAATACTCAATACGTCTTTGTTTCGTAAATATTGTCTCAGGTTCTGTCACACATATGACACTAAATGGGCTATATGCCCATAACACCTATTCATTTTGAATTTACTACTCAACCCACTAACTTAGGGGGATGCGATGCGCTCGCTTTCCCGTTCAAGACCACATTGTATCTCCCGACCTACCGCCAAGCAGTCAGCTCAATTATCGCAGTCAGGCTCAAACTCCGGTCGCTCCATAATAAATCCGTGGGTAAGTTACTCTTCCAACTTTCTGTTTCTTTTATTGTGTATGGGCAATTCCACCATAATTTTTAATTTTATGTCCCTTGGGCATAACTTTTGAAAATATATATATATTTCTTTTCAATTTTTTCTTATTATACTAATAGACTGGTCCTTATGTAATTGCAAAATTTTAAAGCAAAGAAACTCCAAAAAATGTTTATAATAATTCACAAGGAATCTGACATTTTCATTTCGATCTAAGTCAAACCAATAAAACATTAACTTTATTTAATTGAATTTAAGTTTGTGTATTTAAATAAACTTAAACTTATAAAAATAAACAAGTTCCCTATATTTTAGCTACTGGATATAAAAGGCCATTATCTTTTGCATATTCCTTAATCTCTCTATATTAAAAAAAAAGTAAGCTCTTTTAAAGTGTCAGCAGTCATAACAGGATGGAATATTGATGTTACAAGTCCAAAATTTTTCAGGAAGGAGTGTCTCCCTTATGCCTCGATGCCTTTTTTTCAAATTTCCAATTAGTTTTTTAATTAAAAATAAAAATTAGTCTCTCTCTACGTTAAAGTATAGGCTTTTAAAACGTTCGTAGCCATAACAGCATGAAATATTCATTCAGTCTTTCCATTCTTTTTCGGAATGTGTGTCTCCTATATACCTCGATGCCTTTTTTTTCAAATTTCCAATTAGTTTTTAAATTAAAAATTAAAATAAGTCAGCCAAAAACGAAAAGTTCTTTTCTGCATAAACACCACCTGAAAAAGATCAGAAAGGCGTGATTTTTTACGTTCTTTTTAAAGAACAGTTGCTCTCTGCTCTGTTTTAAAAAGAACAGTTCTTTAACTTGTTCTTTTTACAAAAGTTGCTTTACACGTGGAAGAATTCAGGCAAATATAAATATATCTTCAGTAAAATGAACAAGGGTTTTTTTTTGTTTTGTGTTTATATATAGAAAAGGTTTACAGATTTTTTTTTATTATAAATGATTTTGCCTTAAAATATATTATAGCAAGATTTTTTTAGTTTAAATATTTTGGATGATAGGTCAGGTTTTAATCATCTTCGCACAAGAGGGCTATTGGCAACGGCCATCGTAATTTCGAACCACAGTCAAGTGACGAGCCGACACCTAAATACGCACTCAACTCAAACTAGGACGTCATTATAGATTATAGAAAAATAATTTATGACCAAACTATTTTAAATAAACATTTAACATAACAATTACTAATAAACATTTTCAATAAACAGACATTTTATAACAAAATTATTTTATTAGGTTAATTCTGCTGAAGTGGAATCACAAAATTTCCCTTTTTTTTATAAAAAACAAGTTTTTTTTTTATTTTTTGAACTGGTTAAAACTATCACGTTGTTAAACTGCTTTCAACTTTTTTTATTCTTCGGCGGGCAGGTGGCTTTTTTTTTATTTAATCTCTCGGTTTTTTTTTTGGGTATTTTTATTATTTGTTCGTATTCTGCGACGATGTATTCTGTGTCTTTGCTTTTTGCTATTTAAAATTGTGGATGGTCGCTATCGGGTTGCCATCGAGGCTTACTGGTGCATCAGATTTGGCTCGTTTATCTATTTTGTTGTTAATTTGGCGAGCCGTGCAGGTGGCTTTCATTGTTTTTTTTTTCGTTTTTTGTATTTTTATTATTTGTTCGTATTCGGTTTTTGCTATGTCGGCCTGTATTATTGATCTTTTTTGTTGTTGCATTTGAAAAAGAAGACTTTTTAGAGTCATTTATGGTATATTTTCTTGTTTTAAAATTAAGTTCCGTTTGCATATATTTAATCGTTTGTAATTAGTGTGTGACTTTTATAACTTTTTGACTTCATTTGCATTTATGTACTGCTCCATATTTGTTTTTTAATTGATAGCACATAATCTTATTTATGTGAGCGAGCGCAGCAAGCCGTTCGCGAAGCGGCCAATGGGAATTGCGCAGCAATTCCCGGGGATTATTGAGCGATAGCAAGCAGGGGGCGTATCCCCCTGCTGGCCGCGAAGCGGTCCAATGGAATTGCGCAGCAATTCCCGTGGGTTGGCGAGTATAGCGAGCAGTGGGTGGAGAGGAAGAATACAAGAATGCAAGCTTGCGAGCCGAGTGAGTTTGCGCAGCAATCTGCTCGCTTGCGAGCCTAGGGGCGCAGCCCCTAGTGATAAGAAATAAAATCTTACCAGCACTAGACTCACTTGCCCTTGGCTAAATAAAACAAAAAGAAATATTTTTATAAACTGCATCGTACAATTATTTTTAAAACTACAATGATGAAACCAACACTTATGCGACATATTGTTATTTTTTGCACTTTAGTACAATTCAGAGATAGGCTTTTCTACAAACTCGGCAAAAAAGTCCTCCTCATCAACGTTAATTCCCTCCACACCATTACGAAAGTTCCTTCTTTATACTGCAGTTTGCAATTTCTTGAGAAAAAAAATGGTTTCTTCGAACCGGTTACAATTTAACCGGTCTGTTTAGTGCTATTTAAATACGTTCGGTTTAACCGAAAATTGAAAATATGCTTTTGAAAACACCGGTATTGCCCCTCAAAAACTCTAGCATCAAGGTGGAACGTTTATAATGTCCCCAACAATATGTCGCTCTCTCTCTCTCTCTCTCTCTTTCTCTCTTTTATGATTTTATATGAGAAAGACTGCCCGTTTCATCAAGAAAATCGGTCAATGTATGTTTCCAAATCAACTAATTCGTGACAAAACTTTAAGGTGAATGAATGGTAGGCATTCGGTTCGTATTTAGAGATGTTAAATTGTAAATTTGAAGAAAATATCGCACACCTAGATCTAAACAGGTATTAACTCAAAAAAGCACTTTTTTCAGAAAAGGCGAAAAACTGATACTGTGTCCCTGTGCACTGCAGGAGTTTTCTTTATAAATTTATGCTTATAATATGCAACTAGAAGAAAGCCATTGTAGGAATCTTGTGTTTTCATCACGTTTTGGTGCTGAAAATTAGATTTGTGTAGTTATTTCCCTATTGCTTAATAATGTATGTATATTTGTTTTATTATTTTGAGTTGAGCCCTTGTTGGTGAATTAAGTTTTTAGTTGGCTCTCTTTTGAAGAGGCAACATAAATTTAAAATGTAATAGCATTTTGTATTATTTATAATTAGTACAATTCATAGAGTGTTCTGTGGACCAGCAGTAGGAATATATAGGAAGATAAACTAGCAAGAAAACACTAGAAGTACTGAAATCAATCAATATTTTTTATTAATAATAATATAAAAATTAACTAATGACAGTCTCTTATGTCGCATTTAATTATAAAAGTAATACTAAGAAATAAATGTTTCTTATAGATTTTAACACAACATAAAAAAATATAGGAACCTTACGTTTGTCCGACCTTCGTTTTCGGGTATATTATAATTATATACCAAGATTAATGAATGTAGTATTGGCCAATGATCAAAATTACACGTATAGTAGTTAGTACTTCCCTGGATTGGAATAGTGGAATTTTGGAGACAATAATTAGACCAAAGTAAAACAAACAAATTTATTACAGGGGCTTAAGTATACAAATATATTTAACACTTTAAGGGTAGGGGTCATTTGCGTAGCACAAACATGTATAATTAACAATCAGTATAAAAGAAGCAAGTAAACTAATTTTACAATAGATTATGGTTAGCAGTCGGATAAGGAGACTCAAATAAAAATTAAATATCCTGAAAAGTGCCCTCTTTCTGATCGAAAAAGTAAACCATTAAACTTACCCCAATAATAATGGGTGAATAGCTGGGTGTCAGGTTGTGTCACACACTTGGTAGTAAAACACTTCACAGGTTGAAAGCTCAGCTTAGGACAAAAGTTTGGTAGTTCATAAGTTCATTGTACGTGTAACAGTTGGAGTCCCTTCAAAAGAATGTCTGGCTCCTAGGTAGGACCTTCGGTAGCAGAATCCGGCAGGGTGGGTGCCAAGGAAGACGAAAGGTTGACAGTTAGGGTCTCCAGTAGAAGAATCCGGCAGGTGTGGGGCCAAGGACGACGAAAGGGAGACAGTCAGGGTCTCCGGTAGAAGAATCCGGCAGGTGTGGGGCCACGGACGACGAAAGGTTGACAGTCAGGGTCTCCGGTAGAAGAATCCGGTAGGTGTGGGGCCACGGACGACGAAAGGTTGACAGTACGGGTCTCCGGTAGAAGAATCCGGCAGGTGTGGGGCCAAGGACGACGACTGGTTCTACTTGTGGGCTGGTTGGTCCTTGATGGGCTTCATCAGGGAGAGTGTGTGATCTTCGGAAAGGAACCCAAGCATATTCCTAATGCAGTAGCCGAGAACCGAGCTGTAGTCTCTAACAACTTGGTCTCAGCCAAGTATCCAGTCCTCGACACCAAAGTAATTTGGTCTTACTTCTTAAGACCTCAAGTGCTTAGTGATCTCTCCCCCAATCCCAGATACCTTTTTTCTCCTCCAAATTGCTCCACCCACTTGTTCCAACGTCATCAAGGCCTTTTTCTATTGGTACATCTCCTTTACCGCCATTTTCTCAGAAACTAAATCCAGACCCCACATACTCTTGGTTCCAAAGTGCCTGGGCTGTCAAATTTTCATCACTACTAATGAATTGATCGTTGCCCCAAATGGGACTAATCCCAAGAAACTGAATGTCCACCCAGCATGTGATGGAGACCGAAATCTGTCCTCCGTCTACACTTTGAGTCTAAATGACCCGCTTCCTGTGCAGCCAGATTATCCCAAGGGTCTAATCACTCCGCCTAATGTGTCTTTCCTGTTCCATGTAGGAGACTCCTAAACTTAATTTTCTACCTCCCCCCTGGCTGGTTCGAGCCATGCTTGACACGTTCTATGAAAAACAATTTTAAATGCACATCAAAATCCTCTTAAATCGGCTTCAATAACTCCTGATTCCGTTTTCTTGGAAAGTGCTGTTTCTATCGCTTTATAGCTAAAGTCAAGAGTGAATTTGAAAAATGGCTTGCATACTCTAATTTTGGATCCATTAACCTCAAAATAAAAGGCGGTGTTAAGCGCTCTAAAATCTTGTGTGCTTGAGTATCGATATTTAGGCTTTATTTGTTGCGAGTGTCGTTCTTCAAATTCTCTGTCTTTCAAGATTGCCGAGTCCCCAAAATGCATCAAAGAGCTGTTGCCTAGACATTTCGTCGATCTTATCTTTGCATTTTAGCCGACATTTTTCTCCACAGGGCGGTCCAACTTTTCTCTGTGACACTTGTTTCTTTGATTTCGACAAAGACTGGTAGGCTTTGCCAGAATTTCTTAGCACTTTTGCGACTTTCGATTTCTACTTCGCTGGTTTGCGTATTCTCTTTCTACTCTTCTTGACTCCTTTTGGGAATTATTTCCAGCAACCGTAGCATTTTGAGAGTCTACTTGCTCACTATCATCTTCGGTGTCTTACGAACTATTAGACTTCAATGAACTCGAGCTGCTACTGCTAGTGCTTGACGAAGTCAACGATGCAATAGGAGGTACGACCTTGGATGGGGTCTTACTTATGTGAACCAATCGGAAATTAGGATCCTCATCGGAGTCGTCAATATCACTTTCATCGCTTCGGATTGGTGAAATATAATAGTTTGGTGCACCAGTCTTTTGTTGTTTAAACGTGCTCGGAATAGAGTTATCAACCATGGATAAAGCGGCATGCGTTTCTGTAGATGAGACTTCATCACTTCTTGATGACATGTTCAAGTCATCTTCCAGAGTTGCATGTTGAGTAAATATAATAGGAGTGATATTGCCTTTCTCCCTTTCTAATTCCATATTTATTAAAACCGTCCACGTTTCAGTGTTTGCCTGAAATAGAAAATGTGTATTTCACTAAATTGTAGGATCCTGTGCGTCAAATAGATTTAAAAAGCCATCAATATAACGTTTTCGATCTCATTAGCGATGTTGTAAAATTAGACTTGGTGGAGCCCATCTAAAGAGATCTAACTCAAAAATTGATCAGTAAAAAGGGAACAAACTATGTAATTGCTAGGATGAAAATAAAATTATATTCAGATGAAAAGACTCCAATCGCCAATAGCCAAAAAAGTAAATTTAATTTGTTTTTTAAAGAAATATAAGAGTTTCAAAAATCACTCAACTAAACAGACTCAACTACAAATTCAAAAATGTTTCAACAGTACGGTAACAATTCTAAATAAAAATAAAAAATTTACTCACCCTGCCAGTAATACTGGTTCGACTCAGAATGTTGCATTAATTTACTCAGCGCTAACCATCAAAATGGCGAGAACTCAAAATAATACTGTTTCAAATTTTGACAACACGGGTACAATTTAAAATAACTCCAGTTTGTTTACGACGGCTACGTGCGCTCCGTTTGTAATGCTGATTCCAACTAGAGATGTCCTGTTTCGGTGGAGAGGGAGTGAGGCCTGCTAGTTTAACAAAAGGGGCATCTGTCGCAATCTGGCGTTGAATAGTGAATATTATTTTAAAATATTTTTATTAGTCGGTAGGTATTGAAATAAGAAATTTGATGGTGTGCATAACTCAAAAATTAACATTTTTGAGTTAGCTCCCTTTAGATCTAGGTGTGCGATATGCAGTAATATTCCACCATACAAGATTTAAAGTGTCTTATATTGTCTGTTTGGTCTAAAATTGAGCCAATATTGTTATTAAATCTTTTTAGTTCACCGGCTATCGTGTTTTTAAATTTATCATATAAAAAAATACAATTCATCAATAAAAATGCGAAATTAGGCCATTATCAACGCTCGTACTTTAAATTAGCATAATCTCGTATTTGTGTCTAAACTTTTGCAACATACAAATTTCAAGTTTTATGCAAAAAAATTATTTTTATGGCAAATCAAACAATTATGTTTCAGTTTTAGCATTTCAAAATATTTTTTTTAATATGTTTACGCCGGGCTTTTGTAATTTTACTATCACAATTCTAAATTTTACAGCTAAATAACGTCATTTTCTAAACTTTTGCATTGCACTGTACTTTTGATTAGTGTACATGGTTGCCAGAAAAAGTAATTTAATTTATCGCTCTTTAAAAAAACTCCCCAAATTTTGCAATTTGTCGCCGGGCCAGCGATTAGGATTTTACCAATGTTAAAAAAAGAGTGTTAAAATCTAGTCGCCTGGCCAGCAAATATAGAATTTGACCGTAACATTGACTTTTTGAAAGTTCTTATTTCAGACATCTCCTTTATATATATTTTTAAAGAATTATTCTTGTTTTATTAGTTATAGTATCATGGCTGAAAACGATGCTGAACTTTTGAATTATGAAGATGAGAACGAACAAGAACAGTCCGTACCTGAAACTTTCTCAGCCGGTGGATATGCTTCACAACAAGATTTGCGATTCAAAGATTTGTTGTTGAGACCATCGCTCCTACGAGCAATTGCGGAATGTGGTTTCGAACATCCGTCTGAAGGTAAGTTTTTTGTCTGCAATTAAAACATTTGTTATGAAAATAAAACTTTAAAATTTAACTTCAAATATGTGTGTAAATGCTTATTAGTGTTTCAAGATACAAAAAAATGTTTAAACAAGATAATTTGCAAAAAAAAAATATTAGGAATGGTCGCTTTGAAAAAAAACGGTATCTTGTGGAAACCGATTATATTTTATAGCCTCGGTCATAATGGTCCCGTATAATTTCACTTAAAATATTAGAACGCTACATTCACCAGTAACATATATTTATTATGTATCAACGGGAAAAAGTATAAACTTTATGTTTCTGATGTCCTACACCTTTCAAACAAAGGCAAATTAAAATCGGAAAGTAAAACGTATGTTGAAAGGTAATAACAGACAGCCGTAAAAAGGTAAGTCTCTGCTGTTAAACCTCTTAAATAAAAAAATGAAGTTTGTAAATAATATACATGGGACGGAAGGAGAAAGGGAATTATGGACGGACGAAAAAAGCCGAAATCACTATGTCAATACCCTAATTTAAATTTCGTAATTCTTTTAACATGCTAAAAAGGAGACTAAAAATGAAAAAAAATGAAAATCAGCATGAGATTAATAATAATAAAACAAAAGCCCCAAACATTATTAAGGTATACGTACACCTTTGAAAAAGTGCAAAATGACTAAAAATTGTAATTTTTTTTATTTTTGATAAATATGCTCTGTTTATCCAGCTTTCTAATGGTACCAAAATCATAAAAATCCATGCATTAGTTTTTGATCTACAAATATTTTCGTGCAAGCCTTTCTGAAAAATGGTTTAGTTTCGGTTTCATGGAAGTTAGGCTTAGTGTTATTTTTTTAGTTTCAGTTTTGAAATTAAAACGTTTAGAAATACATTAATTTTTATAAATTAAAAAATATATATTATTTTGTAAATTGTCAGGTAAGTTAGTTAACTGTAATCTTAACTGTAAGTTGAGTTGTTTGTTTTAATAAACGCGAATCAACTACACGTTTTTTTCTCTCGAAAATTGATATTCCGTGTTAAAAATATGGGTTCAGCGTCTCGAAGAGGGAGTAAAAGAAGAAAATATCGTGGTAACCAGCATAATTCCAATAATAATGAAAGAAATGAAACGGCTGCTGAAGAAAATGTTGTTGAAACTCAAACTGCAGATGTTCCACCGGCAACAGTAACCACTGAATCCGCCTCGGAAAGAAAACTTCGAAGCAATCAAGCTCAAGTCAAGCCCAAAGACCATGATGGGAAGAACTTTATTGTGGATATGAACTGTTTAACCAGTTTGGTCAGCAGTTTTGACTGTCCACATTGTACTTCGAAAACCTTGTTTGTATACGAAGACACTGAGTCCAGGAATGGTGGGTACACCGAGTTTTTCATATTATGCTACAACTGTGAGTACCAAAGCGAGGATCCCATTCCGTCAACAAAAAAGACCGGACTAGCACCAGATGTAAATCGAAGGATGATATATGCCATGCGACAGCTTGGATGTGGTCACCGAGAAGCATCAACCTTCATGTCCGTGATGAACCTGCCTCCTCCACCAAACCAATCTGCCTACAATGCAGGTGCAAGGAAGATTTTGTTGGTGGTGCAACAGCTTGCTGACGAAGTGATGCGGATGGCGTCTCATCGTGTGAAGGATGTTACCCAGACTACGGAGTGTGGCGTTTCCGTCGATGGGACCTGGCACAGAAGAGGATACAGCTCCCTCAACGGCGTCATCACCACAATATCCATCAACACCGGAGAGATTTTGGATGTCGAGGTCCTCTCTAAGCACTGCCACGGTTGTCAGAAAATGAACAAGGAGGATAAAACCACAGAAAAGTTTCGAAAATGGAAAGCCGCCCATGTGTGCTCAGCCAACTACACCGGATCGTCCGGCGGCATGGAGGCCTGCGGTGCGACACGCATCTTTCTACGCTCCAAAGCACTACGTGGTTTGGAGTACATAGAATTCTACGGTGATGGCGACAGCAAGGCTTTTGTGGATGTGTGTGCCCAAGACCCGTACGACGGCAAGGAAATTGTCAAGAAAGAATGCGTTGGTCACTACCAAAAGCGACTCGGCTCTGCCCTCCGAAAATTGAGGAAAGAAGAAGCGGCTGTGAGAGGAAAAGGTAACCTAACCTTGAAGAAAGTCAACAAAATGCAAAACTACTTTGGCATGGCCTTACGAAGTAATACTTCATCCGTGAAGGTAATGTACAATGCAATTTGGAGTACATTCTATCACTTGTCCGCCACAGAAGAACATCCGCTTCATACCAAATGTCCCACTGGAAAGGAGAGCTGGTGCACCTACCAAAAGGCTGTTGCTGCAGGACGTGTTGATGAATACAAGCACAAGGAAGGCTTACCACTGGAGATATTGAAGCATATCAAGCCTATTTACGAACGGCTGACAGATGAAAAAATGCTTGCCAAGTGTTTACACGGGATGACACAGAACGCGAATGAGAGCTTCCATGGGACCATTTGGAAGCGATGCCCTAAAACCAAGTTTGCTGGCATCCATGTATTGAAGTTGTCAACCTACGATGCGGTAATCCACTTCAATTCTGGGAATAAAGTTGAACTGGAAGTCATGAAGCGCCTGGGCATCACCCCTGGACATTTCATGGTGGAAGGCATTGCCAAGCGAGACAAAACCAGAATATCGGAATGTGCTCGTCATTCAACTCCTGCAAGAAAACTGAGGCGCAAACATATCCGAGGGGTGAAGAAGAGCAACTCTGACAAGATTTGCAAAGAAGAAGGTCCAACTTATGGTGCTGGAGATTTTCCGTCGTTCTATGTGCCCCCCATAGAGGAGGTGCCGTCTGAAAAATAGGTAAATACAACGTTTGAACAAACCCATCATTTTCCCCATCCTTTATTTACGTTTGTTGGCTATTTTTATACACAAATGTAAACAATTTTGAAGGGTCGATTCTTATTATAGGATCGACCCATACAATACCAATATGAGAACCCACTACACTACACGCACACTTAAGCCAACAAACCCTCCTTCTTTGTGCTGTTCAATAATTTTCTGTCCTTTTATTAACATAAATAAGCAAATTACAATAATTTTTATGTATGGACTGATGGTTAACATCAAGTTTTGTAACAATAATGCATCAACCCTTTTGAAATGAACAACTTCCTAAAAATATATATGTTGAAAACTTTGAGTTCATTTTCTGAAGAAAGTTTTTTTCTGCATTTGCACTTCACTTAAACAGTGATATCTCAAGCTCTATTTAAAATTTTTAAATTGGTTTTCAACTTTGTAATCAGAAATGTTTGGAGCATGTTTTGTACCTCAGACTTTTGTTTGTGTTTGTAGATAAATTTTTTAGAAGCTTTTAACTATAAAAAAGTGGGGGGAAAATTTGTTTTATTTTAGTGTTCTAGGATAAAAATTCATATAATATGTTCTATTTAAACAAAGAACTTGATTGAGGTACAAAACATTAAAAAAGGTTTAATAAACATATTCCAAAAAGAATTAGCTCTCTAAGTATAATAGAATTTGCATAATTTCAAATCAAAATTAGGTTAATTAGCGTACTAATTGCTAATTAAGTAATTAATTAATTGAGTTTTGTAATTTTTTTTTAACATAAAACACTTAGTCTATGGGTACCTTATTTATGGTATAAATTTTAATTTTTTTCATAAGAAAATAAAAAAAAAGTTGTCAATCGGAAATCGGAAATCGAACATTAACTGACGAGTGTCGGCGCGAAGCGCCCTTACTCCTTCATCGAAAGCTTCCCATAAAGGGGTTAACTTGTGACTGGGAATAAAATTGGACAAAGTCCTCGCTGTATACTGGAAAAGGGTGCCGCAAGGGCTCTGCAAAGCAGGATCTAAAAACTTCTGAAAGGGAAAAAATTATTAGTGATCAAAATATAAAGAACATTTTAAGAAAAATACATAACAAAAACAACAATGAAATGGACAGAACATGTACAAAACAAATATGCCGTAAAGCATCGTCAAAGAAAAAAAATCAAAAAGAACATGTCGAGTTGACACGCAAGTCAAAATCACCAATCTGGGTCGTGATGTATGGTCCTAGGACGTTTGAACTTCTGTTCAACAATAGGGTCATAGTCTGCAATTTGTCTGAGGTTGTCATATGTGCTGTTCTGTAGTGAGGTGTTGTAGTTGTGTGAAGCAGTGAGGATGGCAGTGTCTATGGTGTCAATCCCAAGGTCTTTGTGTAAAATGGAGTTCCTAATAAACCAAGGGGCGTTTGTAAAAAGTTGTCAAAGGTATACGTATACCTTAAGGCAACATGAATTAAAATAGAAAAGTGGAGCGTAAATAACATTTAAATAAAGCATAACGTAAATGAATGGAACATAAATTATTCTAAAAACCAGAATTGAAAAAACACTGAATCACTTAATTGGAATCACTAAATCACTTAATTGGAAAACATGATTTTTTAAAAAAACTTTTAATTTAATTACTCACAGATAGAAGTATTTCAAAACGAGAACAAAAATAAAATCACTGGTTGTTGTTGACTAAAAACAGAACTTTTATTTTAGTCAGTTTTTAAAAATTATTTTTAAGAAAACTTCTCCCCTGTTTAAACCAGCCTTACAAAAAAATATGGTTTTCAGTTTAAACCAGCCTTACAAAAAAATGGTTTTCAGTTTAAACCGAAGCCAAACAAACCGGTTTGTCTAAAACCGGTTTCAGTTTTCCCATCCCTAATTCATGGGGACGGTAAGGAAGAAAAGAAGAGACGGTAAGGAATTTCATCATGTTTTACAGTCTTTTTGTATGTTGAAACTGGCTTTAGTTTAACGGAACCTGAAATGTTTTACTCATTTTAGTCACGATTTTTTTACTCATTTTTAGAAAAAAAAATCGTATTATCTAGTAAAAATTAACCTTAACACTTGGGGATTGCAGGAAAACCAATAGAGACACGCAGCTCATTTTACTAATTTTTTCAACTTGTAGGCTTCTGGTTGAAGTGTAACGAAAAAACGCTTCTACTGACTAAAATGTATACGCTTTTTGCAATCCAGTTTTCATAGTTGAAAAATCACTTTAACTCCATCCAATGTCTTTATTCACCACTTTAGCAATGAAGCCAGTGAAGAAACCACAACCCAGGGACAAAGTTATGGGATGAGAACTCGAACTCCGCATTATAAACGTGAAAAGCCAAAATTTTGTTAAAAGGTATCCTGTTAAGAAATAGTATTAATTCAATTTAAAATTCAAATGGATCTAATTTTTTGCAAATAAGTATGCGTTTTTGAGCATCAATACGAGCGTTTGGAAATGGGCATCTCGTATATTCGTAGATTGTTATATATTATTTTTTTACCAACATACTAACCGTATTTACACAAGAGCTTATTGGAAGAACGTACTGCTATAATTTTGAAAAGATTGAGATTTTTTGTGTTAATTTTGAACATATTCTTCTTCTATTGGCACGGCAGCCCAGTGTGAGCCTGGGCCTTCTCAAGAACTCGCTTCCATTTCGCTCTCTTCTTAGCGATGGTTTGGCAATTCCTGATCTTCAAAATTTCAAAGTCTTTAGTGATGGAGTCTGTCTATCTTAATTTGGGTGTGCCCCTTGCTTTGGTTCCTATTACCTTGTAGTTAAAATTTTTATAAGTTATAAAGAGGAGGGCTGCATTCTGCTGATAGGTTCGGCCAATCTCATTGGTTGAATCTAAAAAACTTTACAATGCCAATTGATTTATATACTTTATATAGTTCATTGTTGTATCTATGTCTCCATAGACCATCGATATTGACTGTACCAAAAATATTCCAGAGAACTTTTCGTTCGAAAATGCCCAGCTGATTTTTTTAGGATTTGGTAAGTACCCAGGTTTCAGAGCCATATGTAGCATCTGGTCTTATAATGGATTTATTTATAAAGAGTCAGTTTTGTCTTTTTTTTTTAATTAACTTTGATCACATAATTCTTTTTAGGCCATTAAGGCATCGGATAGTCGCAGTTTTGTGTCTTCTAGTTTCTGAGTATAAATTATTTTGAGCATTGACATTTGACCCAAGGTAAGTGAAGTTATCAATCACCCCAAACTTGTAATTCTCAATTTTTAGATAATTGATGTATTGTCATTGCTTAGTCACTGGCAGATATTTGGTCTTTTCTTCGTTTATTTGCGAGTGCATTTTGTCTGCTTAGTGTGTCAATGAAATGAACGCCTTACATAGTGCTTTATTTGTTCTGGAAATTATCACAATATCGCCTGCATATGCGAGAATTTGGGCTGTCTTTGTAAAAGTAGCAGGTTAAAGATTTGTTCGCAAGTAGATTTACCTTGCCTAAAAAACCACACTGATATTTTCCTAATACGTTTTCAACCAGAGGAGAAACTCTGTTAAACAGTATATTTGAGAATACCTTGTACAGGGTGGCACAAATAAAAGTGGCCCTGTCATGGAGATAAGAATAAGATAGAATTGTTGCCAAGTCAAAAACCAATGCAAAAACAGGTTTGCTAAGTGAAGCTATTGATCGTTTCAATATTAAGCCCAAACAAACACTTGGGGAATTATTTGCCGGCAACTATGCTATGGTTTGACTAGCTAGTGGACATGCAATATAAACTGAAGGTTTGTGCAGCTGTGCAAAAAAGTTCCCCCCAAGTGATTATTTTGGCCATTATTTTTCATAGAGAGTCGGACTTTTTTGTTTTTTGTAAATACAAATCATTCTAAATTGATTGCAAGACACAAAATTTGCACAAGGGCTGCCTTCATATTATACGCACTATGATCTGAACTCGAAAATAGTCCGTGAGTAGCTCTAATGTGATGCTAATACAATGCAACCATTGCAAAACCAGGTTTGCCAAGTGAAACCATTATACATGCTTGAATAATCTTTTTTTTTTCGACTTGAAGACTTTCAGACGACTTCAATAGTTTTTCTCGCCAAGCATCTCAATACATTCCTATCTCTACGTCGGGGCCACTTATTTGCGCTACCCTGTATATGTGTTTCAACAAACTGATTCCTCGATAGTTGTTGCAAATTGTACTGTCTCCTTTTTTATGAATGGGGCATCATATTCCACAAGCCCAGTCTAATGGCATGACTTGTCTTCCTAAATAGATGATATAATCTTATGTAGAATATTTATTAAAGGATTTTGGTTCTAAATTATGACACCCGTCGCCAATTGCCCTCGTGCAGCTCTAGTGCGACGATAACTAACCTAACTAGGGTCGGACCTCTATTTTTTAAGACCTATGTTGGATACAATCAGGTCAAGGACCTTTATTTAACTTAATTTTATTTAGAGTTGATGTTACTTCTTCCTAAGAAGGCGAAGGTATATTAATCTCTGCTTGGTTGAGCTGCGACTGATGTGAACTATGTTCTTCACTCACATAATTAGTGTGAAGTAACACTGAAAAGAGATCTTACTTTCTGAAAGCCTCATTACAAACCGATGCCATTCTTTTTCTAAAGAGATTCTGCTTAATATAGTCCTTTTCCTGTAATCGATATAAGAGACTGTCAGTATTACACGAGATGCTTTATTTTATAATCAAGTTTCGTAAGTATTTTTTTAAGTTGATTTTTTTGCACAGTTTACAAAGGAGAAACCATAAAAAGATTTCAAAGATGCTACTTTTTAACTGTAATTTTCTAAAACATGTAAGTTGAACTTTACAATGGTTAAGTATACAATCTGTTTTTTATAAGACTAAACAAATTCACTATGCTTATCTTGTATGTTTTAAGACAGAAACTTTAGAGCTTTTGTGCTTTTCGTACTGTTTATAAAAAGTTTATTACAACGACGAAACTATGATTTTTCTTTAATTTTGCAGAAATAAGTCAATGTAGAAGATAACACAGCCAACTTGTAAGCGTTTGGGTACCCTAACCACAAATAACGAAGTGGTAAAGTAGTTGAAAAATCCATTCACAGAATTGCGTACTTTTAAACTTGATACTTGTTGTATCATGGTTTTAATCACAGCGATTTGTGAAGTAACTGGAAATTAATACAAATAGCCCTTGTTTACATTTTTTTATGAATATATGTAATTTGCTATTTTCTCTAATATTTTCTTGTTATTACCAAAAAATTATTAACATACTTTATAATTCACTTACAAACATAATCTTTTATAAATCTGGATGGATCTTCAATTGACGCGGTTAATTACAGGTACCCAATACCTTGTGTAAGTGCACTTAATATACAAAAAATCTGATATTAATGAAAAATTATTTTTAGTCTACCTAAGCTTTTTTTTCTAAAAATTAAGAAAAAAGATTAGGGGTTAATTAGATTCCGTTTCTGTTTTCAAAACACTTTTATTACTTCAGACACCTTCCCTTCCTATGAGTTTGATCGTACATTTTGGTACATCTGCGTATTTTGCAGCGATTATTCGCATTAGAAGTTTCTTTTCTTTCTTTTGTCAGAAAATTTTTGTTCTGTCTTACTTAGTTTATAACGGTTGACAGCACACAACCGGAAATACATTTAAACACTACTTTTAATCCATCATACTATAAATGATGAATCAGCAAACTTTTTGTACTTTTTTCATCTGCCTGTGTAATCATTCATTGCTAATACAATTATTAAAAATGTTTATTAAAGATTAACCATTCACATTTCAAAATGACCTAACTTTTTTACTTTTGTCCCCTGTCTGTGTATTGTCCGTACCCTTTTTAAATTAGTTAACCTTCATTTTCCACAGTGTTTTAATTTTATATCTAAATTTCGTGAATTAAGCTTGATACATGACGAGGACTTTTTTGTTTATGTGTTAATTACATTACTAAGTCTTAATTGTATTTGATTTTAAGGATTAATTTTAATTTTCATAAACCATTAAAAAAATTCGAGTTTACTGGAACCACTAAAATTTTACAGCTGAGAAATAAACGATAAGCAAATAATCCCTTAAAAAATTGATTAAATAAAAATTTTGTATTAAAATAATTAACTAAATGTTTAATTGCTGATTTTGTCGTATAAACTGTAGTGGCAGTAGTTATAAGTATTTTTTTCGAATCACTAATAAAATAGAATACATAAATCACTTTTTCAAACATTTGTCTTATTAAATACATCATCACTTTATAAAAAAGTGTTGTGCATAATAAAAATCAAAAACTAATCTCAACTGCAAAGAAGAAGGGGACTAGAAATTCAAAAAGCGACAATAATGTTTCTCATTTTTTTTTCAGATGCTTAGCGTACAGCTTCGATACAAAAAATAAAACGATTAACTTCTTTCACTATGTCAAAACATTACTGAGTTCGACTATTAAATTGGTAATTAGAATTTTCCCATGAATACTCCATCTGTTGGGACGTTTACGTCAAAGTATGAGTTGCGAAAATTAATCGCACTTTTTTTACTTGAAATGCTTCGTCTTAAGCTTTTTAGTTGTAGTTGTTTTTGCGATGGTTTCCATTACAATTATAAGCAAGGAGCACTGCAAAACATTGAAATTATTTTCATTTTCAGATCTAGAGGGTCATTATCCCTGTTTTAGTATAACTTAGCCATCACTTCCGAAAAATTGATGCAGGGATAACCAAGCTTTTCTATAACACATTCATCTACCCAAGTGATACGATCTTCCTTCACTAATACATTTAAACGTAAAAAAACCCATTCCCTAAATGATTTCAGTGCTCACGTAATTTTCACAGAAACGAAAACACAACTGATCACGACTGTGGTCTAAAATATCGACCCCGCCCAATAGCCCTCGGAAGCTCTATGCCATATTCAATAAACCTTTCAACTGCACATTTTGAAAAAACTAAAATTTATTCAAAGACGGATTCCATTTTTGATTATTATTTATTTTACAATGTTGCCATTTACCCCAAACACGGACAGACTATAAATAAAAACGCTAGTAACAACTTGATTTTATGTGATATGAACTCGTTTGGAATGAGTCTTATATCACAATAGTATATATCACAACGCAAAAAAGACTAATATAATTTCTTAATAATTTTGTTTAGATACATATTGCAGAGTGCTGTATTAATTTCTTTTTCTCATGAAACCCATGATTTAAACTTCATCATGCATTCCAAGGTAAAACCATGTGTGTTTCCGAGGTGCAACGCCATGCTGTACCTCGGGATAGAATTTGTTGGTATATACATAATATTTTTTTAAAAAAAGCAATTGTATTACAAAAAATCCTAGTTTCGGTATACGGCGACTTTTTTCGGAACGTTGGCGACAAAAAAAAGCAGATAAATAATTCTAATCTGGCAACAGTTGTTGACTTCGCGGTTTCGAATAGCATCGTCTAATCCCGCGTCGCTACGCGATGTTTTCTCGCCAACAAGTTTGGCGAGAAATAAAAAGTCGCCGTATACCGAAACTAGGAATTAACCAAAATTAATAAAATAGAAAACAATTGGATCGTATTTCATTACTTAATAAGAATAAATTAAAGACCATTTTATTTTGCATATACCGATCCCCCATACTAAAGAATGAGGTTGCTTTTAAAGTTTTAAAAGATAATTTTTAAATATAAGCTAAAAATCACCGACTTCTAAACTATAGAAAACCATATCGTTTTATTGTTGTTGTTGACTTTACATAACCAAATTTTGTATTGGATTTTTCCCATCGACCAATGGAAAGAAAAAAAAAAATCTAAATAACTTATGCCGATGTCTTTAACTTCTCAAGCCATTAGGCCTAATGTTCTGGCATTATTTTTACGTGCTATTTGCATTATTCCAAAAAAATATACATTCAATGATAATTTAAAAAAAAGATAACAAATTTAATAAGAAATATAACAAAATTAAGGCTTACCTGGAACAATTGTGGTTTTCGCGTAGGCGAGATCGCAGCATGCACACCGCTTTGGGAGAATAAATAAAACCACGTTTGCTGCTGCCGATTTTAGCTTCTTGAATCTTGATCGTTGACAGAGCTTTAACACAGCAACGTATGACATGTAATTTAGGACCACGATTAAGTGACAAGTTTGACACTTTAAAAATAAACCCTGGAATGGAACATTCATAATTTTTCAGAAGTGCAAATTTCGGCTTTATTTATATTTTAAACTACGCATCTCTAGAAAAGATAGCCAGGGGGCGCTGTAAGACGTTACATCAATTTACTTAGTATTACTACAGCAGTTTGTTTAGTATACTTACTATCAGAGATTGGTTACAGGTGATTTTCTAGTAAATGGTGTGATACCTGTAAAGTTACTAAGTAATCGTTAGTAAATTCACGCCAAATTTTTTACAGTGTAGATCACTGAAGAGAGTATTCTTTCCACCTTTCTGATGTATCAGCCTCATTACAAACGATTTGTCCATTCTTATTTCGGCAAAGAGTAGTTCTGGTTATATAGTCTTTTCGGCTGTTATTGATTAAGAGGGACTGTCAGTCCTATAGACGTAATGCTTAATTTTTATAATCATAGTTTCTGATAAAGTATTTTTTTAACGTATGATTTTTTTTGCAACAGATATGCAAATAGGAATGAAAGCCAGTTTAAAAAAGATTTCAAAGAAAAATGTCTACCAGTTTTTTAACTATTAATTTTTAAAAAAATCCTCATTTTAAGAATCGTGGCAACATCTGTAGGACAAATTGGCTTAAGTGATACAAATCTTTTTTTATAAATCTAAACAATTCACTTATGCATTATCTTTGTATGTTAAGACAGAATTTAAATGATGCTTTTGCATTTCAAGTACTTTTTATGACAAAAACGTTTATTATAAACGAGAAACTATGATTTTATCGGAATTTCAGACAGAAATAAAGGTCGCCAAATCGTAGAAGTAAAACAGCAGCCAACTTGTAAGTCGTTTGAAGTGTAACCCTAAAACCACAAAAACGAAAAAGTGGGAAAAGTGGGCGGAGCTCATGAAAAATCCTGTCAAAGAATTGGCGTGACTTTTAAACTTGATTACTTTAGTTGTAGTCAGGTTTGATACTATAACACAGCGATTTTGATGTGCAACCTGGAAATTGAATATTCATGAAATTGGAGCCCCTTGTTTTGACATTGTTTTTATGAATATTGTAATATTTGCCCTTTTATAAACTCTAAAGTATTCTTCTTGTTCTTGACCAGAAAAATTGTTAAACCGATACGTTATATTCGATTAAAATTATAATTTTTTATATAATAGGCTGGGGTGTTGACCTCTTCAATTGACCGCGGCTCTAAATTACGAGGTCCACCGCCAATAGCCCTTGTGTAGCCCTAGTGCGACGTTAATTTATACAAAACAAACTTGATATAAAGAAATAAATTATTTTTTAGTCTACTTATAGCTTTTTTTTTTATTCTAAAAATTAAAAATAAAGGTCATTAGGGGTTGACATCGTGGAGATTTCCGTTTGTCTGTTTGTCAGAACCACCCTTTTAACTTACATTCTAGCCATCACCTTGAGGCCCGGGTGTCCTAGTGAGTTTGATCGTAGTCGATCGTTTGCGGTACAGTCTGCGTACTTTGCCGGGTGCGGGTTCGATTCCCGCATTCGCCCTGGGTGTACTTTCTTTCTTTGTGTCAGGAAAAATTTTTAGTGTCTGTCTTACTTGACGAAGGTTTATAAGCGGGTCCCTGATCAAGCACACAAACCGGAAAATACATTTACCAACACCTACTTTTTACCCATCATATGATTTTTTTTTAAATGATGACATCAGATACTTATCTTTGATCCTTTTTGTCCATCTGCCCTGTCCGTAATCCCTTTCATTTTCCGTTCTAACCGTCAGATTTTAAAAATTTTTATTTTAAAGATACCTATAACATCAAAAGACCTAACATTTTTACTTTTTGTCCCTCTGTCTGTGTATCTGTCCGTACCCTATTTCTAAATTACGTTCTAACCTTCATATTTCCAAGGTGTTTTAATTGTTTTATTCTATACCTTGGTGGAATAGCTTCTGATTAATCAGGGACGAGGACTTTTTTTGCTCTTATGTAGCCTACTCAATTACAGGATCCTACGGGTCAAGTCTTAAGAACTCTGTATTTTGGATTTTAAGGGCATTTAAGAATTCCTTAATTTATTAAATGGCCCTTAAAAAAAATTCTTAGTTTTATCCATCAGGAACCTACTTAACAATTTTTCTAGCTGCAGAGAAATTAAAACGATAAGCATAATTATCATTTATGCACAAGAAAATTAAATTAAATAAACAATTTTGGTATTTAAAAGTTGAATTAGAACTAAATAGTGTTTTGCTTGATTTTTTTCTTATTCATAAATCTTGTGTGGAAGTGGTTATAAGTGGCAGTTACTTTTTCGAATCTACTATTATAATAATATAATGTATAACTAACTTTTTTCAGAATTTGGTCTTCAGAATTAAAAATGACACCACCACTTTCAATGGAGAAAAAGTGTTGTGCATAATAAAAGACGTCCGAAAAAACGTGGAAAGGTCTCAACTAGTCAAAGAAGAAGGCGTACTAGAAATCGAAAAAAGCGAACGTAATAATGTTTTGTATTTTTTTTGTTTGATGCTATTAGCGTACAGCTGCGACAAAAAAAGTTCACACCAACGATTTATCAGCCTCTATTCAGTTGATCAACAACATTCTGAGTCGACTGATTGAAAACTTGGTTGAATTAGAGATTTTCTTGCACAAGAACTACGCATCGTTTTAGTGGGATCTAGTTTACCGTCAAAGTATGAGATTCAGATAAATATAATGGCGATTTTTTTTTACTTTGAAATAGACTTCTTGTTCTTAAGTTTTTCTTTTTAATTTGTTATTGTGTTTTGGGATGGCTTTCCTGTTTCAATTTATAGAGAGAGGAGCACTTTCTAAACAACATAAATTATTTATATTTTCAGGATTTCTAGAGGCGTATTAATCCCAAGTTTGAATGACGGTGAAATAACATTAGAGCCATCAACTTCCGAACTCAATGGATCGCTGATGGAAGATAAACCGAAGGCCTGTCTTTCTCCAACTAACAACGATTACGATCTCGAACCTTCAAGTGACGACGATCTTCCTCCACTAATTATTGAACATGTTGAAAGTATAAGGGAAAAGCCCATATCCCTCAAATAGGGTCATTTGCGATGTAGCTCACGTAATTTCTCAGGCTAGAAAACTGGAAGAACATTCTTTTAACTGCCGTCACTTGACTGTGGTTCTAAAATACGACGCCCGTCGCCAATAGCCCTCGTGTAGCTCTAGTGCGACGATTATTCAAACCTAACCTTTCAACTGCACATTTGAAGGCAAGATGGTACTTCAGAATGTAGTTCAAAGAGGATTAATTTTTGATTATTATTTTATTTGTAACAAATCCCGTTGCAAATGTACCGCAAAAGTGACGACTGATAAAGAAAAACGCTCGTTCAACCAACTTGCCGTTTTGGGAGCTCTTGTTACCGGAAGTGGGTATTCACTTGAAGAGCAAAAGTTTCGCATCATGAACATGTCATATATGGCCCAGAACACTTTTGCTCCTTGTGAAAAATTTGCTGGAGAAGTAGTAAAATCGTGCAAGGAAGACTCGCTTATCAGGGCAATTGAGCAAGAGAAAAAATTAGCCGAAGAAAGAGGCGATATTGATCTTGATGGCTACTTCAATATATGCGTTATAGTAGACGGTGGTGTGTGTAAACGTTCTTATGGTCATGGATATAATGCGTCGAATGGTGTGGCCGTCATTATAGGAACAATGACGCAAAAGATCTTATTTATAAATTCACGAAACAAAGTGTGTTTGGTATGCCAAGTGAAGAAAGAGGGAAGCCCTCTCAAGCCACACACATGCACAAAAAACTGGTCTGGGCCATCGACAGCAATGGAAGCAGACATAATAGTTAATGGCATGAAACACTTGGAGAGCAAATACCACATTCGTTGCACCAGAATTGTTGGAGATGGGGACACGAACCTAATGAGCAATGTACAAGAACATGTGTCGTATGGTGGCAGAGTACTGAAAGTTGAATGTGCCAATCACGCAGTCCGACGCTATTTTAGAGGCTTTGAAAAGTTGCAAAAAAACACGTAAGATTTCCCGGCTCCAAAGGTGTACAATGTAGGAAGCTCGTTGCAGAACTAATGTACAGACTGGCGGGAATGAGGCTTGTAATCAAAAAACTATCAGTGTCTAATTTACAAGAGCAAGAGCCATCAAATGAACAAATCGACGAACTGTCACTAGCAAGTCACTAGTATGCTTTCTGCAATCCAAGACGAGATCAGGAGAATTCTTGTCTCTTGTTGTAAACACTCTGATTTACAATTTGACAAACAATCCGGCATAAATATACATGAGTCAATTATGCAAAACAACTGGTGGCAAAAGAATCGATTTTTCTAAAGGGGGATCACTTGAAAGAAGATCCAATGTTGCTGCTTTAGCTTTTCAAGAACCATCTCAAGGGGTTCGTCACAATATATTTTTTAAACAAATAAAAAAATTAAATTAAAGAGAAATAATCAAACAATACGCCAATAAATTTCCGGAACACCGTCCCGACTCGCAAAAGAGTACTAGAACCCGTATCCGTTAGTCTACCCTTCTTTACAATCGAATCCTCTTTATCTTGTGATTAAGAAATCTTGCCGTGCACCACTCTCCAGAAAGAGAAACGCATCTCTTTTTTTAAATCGCCAAATGTATCATTTGGCGGAAATTGTAGTGCCATCTGGTGAGTCAGAATCAAAGTACCGTCGGATAGGGATGATTCTTAACCTGTAAAAAGCTCTGCTTTCATTTTCCCCTTTTAGATGATCAGCATCCCTGTAAAGATCTTCTCGAAACAACCGTTTATTTTCTTTTATGAACTCTTTTCCTTTATTCTGTCTTCATTATAACTGACTACTAAACTTTTGATTTTCCTTTGATGCACATGACTTGATAAGCATTATTTTTTTCTTTCAGTTTCCTATTTACACTCATCGTCGAACCAGCTTTTTTTTGGTGCAGGTCCTTAAGAGGATTCATTAGACGCCACCTACCGGTCGCTTCTCAATAATAACTCTATGGTAAAATCGAGATGGTTTTTTGAGGATATCACACGTAATTATTGGAATATTTTTCCGCGGTTTGTGTCGTTAGACAGATTTTGACTTGACAATGCATTACCCTTTTGTTATTTTTGTTTAAACTTTTGTAAAAAAAAATTACATACAAGTTAACTTTAATCTTCATTTTGATAAAATTGTGAACAAGATATTAAAAAAGTGAATACACAGTTACCGAGATTGAACATTTCTGTCTTAAACTTGACTTCAAACTTTGAAATTGGATAATTTAAACTTGAGATATTAACTAAAATGAGAAGAAAAGCGCTAAAAATGTGTGCAAACCCCGCCTCCCACAAGTCACGCCCTCAAAGGGTCCATTAGGTCATTAGGTGGACTGTCGCGTTATCATGGGGGGGGGGGGTGATTTTCCTCTCCTCTTTAATTCTACCGACAGCGCGTCAGGTTGACATGTGTTGTTAGGAAGAAGGGGGGGGGGGGGGGGGTCCTAAACCACTTTGGAATGGGGATTTCGAAGAAAGACTGCAGTCGCTGCTAGGAGGCAGGAAACGTGTTTGTTGATGATGGCCCTGTGTTTGTTGTGGGTCTATGTTTATTTTGTATTCCTTTACTACTTTCTCAAGGGAACCCCTATCTTTACTAAATCTAGGTCATTCATCTGAACTCGCGGAGTAATAATATGGATGATTGGTTAACAAAAGATTGTATTAAAATTTTCTCAAATGCCAATTTTCTATGCGCATTTCTTTTATCGTAAACAAATTACTTTAGTAATTATCATAATTACTTTTCCATTCAGTTATTTTGGTCATGGATTAAAAAAATTTGTTTATATTTGGAAGAAATGATTTAAAACTGCAATTTTATATCTAGTAGAAAGAAAAAGGTTATACTATAATGTTTTCGATGTTGGTAAGACAAATGACTATCATAAAATTAATATTTTATTTCACTCGCCACAGACAATATTTTAGTTACATTTTAAGAATTTTTAATTTTATTTTCAAAATATGAAGTACAAGGTAATGAAAGTAATGCGATGGCAAATTAAAAGCGATTTAATGTTTTCTAGACGGTCTGGAAGGTGCTGAATCTGGTGGTTATCTGGTAAAATGGTTTTCGAACATTAGTTAGTTACCCAGACTGCTGTCTAAAGCCAATCTACAGATCAAACAAACAGAGCTACGGACTTTAAATTTGTGACACGAGTTCCAAGTATCTGTCGGATGTGATAATGTGGTTCTTGAGAAAATCGCGCGTGCGCAAAGGGTAGCTGCCATAGATTTTTGTAAGGTTTTAAAGTTATTAAAATTTGCGCATAAGATATAATTTGGGGAACCAGACGTACTGCATTTAGCAGTGCAATACTTCTTTTTTTAGGTTTTGTCCTATCTTTTTCGAAGAATCCTAAAATATGTAAAAATGTCCTGGTTTTTTAATTTGATTTACAAAATGTCGTGCATTTTCCGTGATTATTAAAATTTCTCCATTAGAACCATAAGCAGGAGACTTTCTTTGTCAACAATCCAACCAGAATAAAATGAGAGAACGTTAAATACTTTCAAATTCTTCAATCAATCTTCAGAAGTGGTTTGCACTACTTTACAAATATGAGTTGATTACAAGACAAAAACTACAATACTATAAAATAAACATGATGCCTATGTTTTTTGCTTTTGTAACATTTTACTACACTGTTGTTAAGAATATCTCTTCACACTAGGTATTCTAAATGTATTGATTTATTGAGTAGTAGTTTAAAGTCGTGTGGTGCTACATACCCCTAGTTTTAGTATGTCCTTCCATCCCCCCCTAATTGTCTGCTAATGATTATCTGCTGTATGATGTGAGTTAAATCAATCTACCAATTCGATTGATTATTAATGGTATTTTCAAATATCTATAGCCTGTCCAGTAACTTTAAAAAAAAAAAAAAGTCAAAATATTCCTTTTTATGAAAGAAAACAACAGAAATGATTTTGTTTCATTCATTTTTAAGGGAGACGAAAAATAGCTTTTTGATGAAAACGATCCAAAAAAATTAACGAAAAAAACAAACACATATTTTGCTGTGAAATTTCTAATCCAACAGGGACCGACGACTGAGGTTTTGCTGAGGCTCTCATATCTCTAACTCTAACCAGTAGTATGCAAAAAAACCAAGACCAAGAACAGGTTTTGTTATCTTTTTCAGTTGCTTGAAAGAGGGGTGAAAGGGCCATATGTTCAGCCTGCGGATAAGCCCCCCACTATTTCTTGGAGTACGAAAGGTTGAAATCGCCCTGTCCACTAGCATGTTTGATTGACGTAGTCAATCTTGATGTTCAAATATGTGGTTGGTTGGATTTGGGAAAGGTTGGGTCTTAGTGAGGATAGTAAGCTCCACCCCCTGAAAGCCAGCTTCTGCTTGACTAGTGGTGATATCTTAGTTTCGAAATCACTAGATACGAACCTTAAACCTCTTCCCCCTTCCCCAACCTTAAGTTAAGTATTTTGTTACTGTTTGCTGCACTGCAAGTACCTTTTTAATTGATTTTAGTGAAAACTAAAAACTTAGAACATTTTTATGGGTTCTTCAACTCAGCTTTTTATTTGAGGAGTTTCGGAATTTATATAGATTTTGTAGTGATAATATTTATTTTGTTATAGTTCAACATGAATGTATTCCACCAGCAACGATAAGCTTAGATATTCTGTGCCAGACCCAATCAGGTATGGGAAAAACTACTGCATTCATGTTGTCCACCTTACAATATTTGGATCCAGTTGATAACCAGGTATGTATAGGTTTTCATTTCCCGGGTTTAATACCGTCAATGTGGGTAACTTTGGCCCAAATTCCTAGTTTTTTTTCAAGAAAAAAAATTAAGCTACAAAAGCTATTTAAACACTTTGAAATTACCATGCATTTTAAGTATCGAACCTTTAGAAATAATTTGTAAGCATTTTTGTTAAATTTTATAAATTTAAAAAAAATGTTGTTAGTTTAACCCTTTCCACTCCGCAGCTAAATGTCACGGATCGTTAAATTCGGTATTTATCTGAAGTATATTTTCTTTGTTCTTGTTATTATATTTACTATTTTAATGAAAAAGCATAGTTTTGGTCAAATTCGTAAGTTTATTGCAACTGATCTAGTATTCTAATAGCTCTTAAAGGTTTGGTTTATGTTGGGTTCAATTACCGTGCCACAACATCTTCACAAGGCTATGTTTTAAAAGGAATAAATGGAGAAATTATCTATTTTAAAGGTTACCTTTAAAAATAAGCTGGGTGGAATTAAGATTTTGATACTCGATTGAGAAATGATATCTCTAAAGGTAAAATTTATTAATTTTCTTAGCTATAAGTATCAGTTTTATTATTATTCCTGCTGGTTTATATAAAAAAAGTAACTCAAAACACTGGGATTCGCATGTATAGTTTTAGTTCGTGAGTAGTTTTTTATTTACATTGCTATTAAAAAAATCGATTATGTTATTTTCCATTTATAAACTAAATAAAAGGAATATAATTATTGCTATAAAACTTAATAAACTAGACTGTGCATTATATACGTGTCGGCTCTTCACTTGACTGTGGTTCTAAATTGAGTAGAGAATAGCCCTCGTGTAGTTCTAGTGCAACCCCCCCAATAATTCAAACTAACCTCACTAACCTAAACCAACATCACTCCCTCCCATGTCACGTGGGTTACTGCGACACATAGTTTCTTAGTTTCGAAAGCTCTAGAACGAGATTTTGTCAACAATAAAACCAGAAATTACTCGTTCTTATTTACCTACGACAACCAAGAAACATAGGGTGACCGGGGGTAATTATTGGACACGGAAAATCGGGGTGATTATTAAACAGGGCCCAACAGCCATAATGCACCATAATTTATTGCGTTTAACAAACCACTATGTGTTAATTACAAATCCAGCAATGCTCTGATTCATTATTAGGATTAGATAAGTACTTTTTCTCAAAAAATATATTAATAACACAAAGAGGCTTGAAAGACAATGGTTTAAACTTTTGTTTAATCGAGGCCAAATTGTGTGTAATTTTGTTTTCTTTTACATGATCTTGAATTTTGTAATGCTCAGTCTTAGATATGTTAATGGAGGGATGGTTTTGTCCTGAAAAACACCATTGTAGCATAAATAGTAACATTATGGCATGCATGTTTAGTTACGGGGTAATTATTGGACAAAGCGGGGAAATTGTTTGAAATGCTATGTGGTAAGGCAGACATAGCATTTCAAACAATTTCCTCGCTTTGTGCTTAAATTTACTTGGTATAGTTTGTGTGATTAAGAAACACCATCTACTCAAAGTATGAACTTGAAGAGAGAAGAAATTTTAATGTTTGGTGATTTTTACTAGATTTCACTGTTGTACATTTTTTTACAGAAGCCATGTGGGGTTAAATAATTATCAAATGCACAGTAATATAGTATACACCATATTACATAATTTACTCCTTGTAGCTAGACTAAATACTTTTCAGAACAGATTGAAAACAAATGTCCAATAATTACCCCAATTGGCGGGGTAATTTTTGGACACAAGTTTATTTTTTTTCACCTTTTATAGAAAAAATAGTACATTTCAACAATGGTACCCGATAAATGTATCAAATAGTCCTTACGAAAAAAATACTGGTTTGAAAATTACATAAATGAGGGAGCTATGATATAAGTTTTATTTTTGTCCAATAGTTACCCCGTGTCACCCTACCAACTTGTTTCTATTTTGCTGTGGCACCCATACGGCGCCTTGAGAGTGGAAAGGGTTAAAAAAAATTAGGAAACAGTTAAAATCCGGTTGGGTAACTTTGGCTGAAGTATTAAATACATAAGAAGCATACTTTTTACCATCCTTAAGGGTTGTGTTATAGAATTAAACAGTAATATTAAAATGTATGAACATAAAAGTGACATAGTTAATAGTTACAAAGTTGTTAAAAATGGTTTATAACTTTACATTGCACTGCATTTACATTACACTGCATCGTAGAATGACATTACACTATGAAGAACACTATTGATCGCTATTTAAAAGAAAAAATGTAAACTTCAATTTTAATAAAGGAAAGTTAACTTAGTTTTAGAAGAAAAATTTAATAACATATCTTCATAAAAAGCAAACAATTTTAATATAAAAGGAAAACTGTATATTCGCAAATAGGAATTTGAAAATGTTTACATTTCGACATTAGCGATTTTGAATAATGCACTTTTCTTGCATTTTATCTTTTTAGTTTTAAAAGAGTTTAATTTTTTTAAAATCTAAAAAACGGATAATCATAAGAGTAAGACTCATTCCAAAAATATTTAAATAGAATACACTTTTACATACGTTTTTGAAAGTATAAAATTCCATAAAGAAATGCTAACATCTTGGCCCAAAGTTACCCTCATTCATCGTCAATTTTCCCGGTGAACTAGAATTAAATATAGCATAAAAATTATTCAACTTAAATTATAACAAATGGTATAATATTCATCCCAAAATAAATAAAAGAATATTATCGTGCTTTTTTTAAAGCTATTTTCAACATGAGAACAATCAACGAATTTTCAACATTTTTTAAAGCTATGTTCCAGACAAAAGTTGGAAGAAAGCTTTCAGTCATTGAAAGCTTGTAAGAATATAAACGTTATTTATAGTGTTGCTAAAATTAGAATTTTTTGCATGAAATGAAAGGCAATAATTCCACCTTTTCAAAAATGCAAAACAAGTTACGATGGGATGATTTTATGAAGAGAAATTAAGAAACAAATCTTTTTCCGACGCTTGAGCCAAAGCTACCCTCCTGGGTCAAAGTTACCCGATTCAATGGTAATTAGTAATAAAACCAGGAGTCTATGCAGAAGATATGGGTCTGTTGACAGACTCTTCACAAAATTGCAGAACCCAAAAACACTAAAAAAAATTCCAAGATCGAAAAACGAACCTTTACCAAAATTCCATGACTGAATAATTTGTTCTCCCTGCTTTAGGTTTCTGTGTTGGTAATGTGCCACACAAGAGAGCTGGCTTTTCAAATAGCCAAAGTATATGAACGTTTCTCTAAACATATGTCCACCATCAAGGTATGTGTATTTGTTGGGGGATGGCCAATCGCAAATGATGAGATGGCCCTCCAATCAAACTGCCCAAACATCGTCGTTGGAACACCAGGAAGGATTTTAGCTTTGGTGAAGACAAATAAGCTCAATCTTCGTCACATCAAACACTTTATCCTTGATGAATGCGATAAAATGTTGGAAGCCTTAGGTATTTTGATATTTTTATAATTAAAAAAATCTTGTTATGCAAATGTCTGTTTAATCTTTTTAGTTTGTGTGAAGAGTTACCCAGGTAGCACAGCAGTATTGGCCGACGTCGGAAACAGGAGCTCAGGAATATTGGCCAATCTCGGCTCATACCCATCGCCCAATGCATAATGGACTACGTTTTACCGACGCTGGGCAATATCGGGGTGCAATATTGGTTTTGATCGATGTGCAATATTTGGCGATATCGGCAACAAGAGCCCAGGAATATTGGCCAATCTCGGCTCATACCCATCGGCCAATGCATAATGGACTACGTTTTACCGACGCTGGGCAATATCGGGGTGCAATATTGGTTTGGATCGATGTGCAATATTGGGCGATACGGCAACAAGAGCTCAGGAATATTGGCCAATCTCGGCTCATACCCATCGGCCAATGCATAATGGACTACGTTTTACCGACGCTGGGCAATATCGGTGCAATATTGGGCGATGTCGAGCGGATAACCCTTTATCGATATTGGGCAAGATTTTATTGCTGATTTGACCGGTATTAAGGGGGAATGGGCTCGCTATACCACGGGTTTCCAAAGCAAGTGCATCAGTGTTAATCCAATGGAAAAAAATTCTCTGCCACATTTCTCCGGCTGTATTGAATAATTTTACAAACGGATTTTTTATGCGATAAATGTAGCTGACTTACAGGTTTCGACAATCCCACTTTTTAAAATTTGTTCGAATATTTTTTTTTTAATTTTCAATAAATAATTTTACACAAAATATTCGAAGCAATTTCAAAAAGTGGGAAGATAGACTTGTAAGTTATCTACATTTATCATTAAAAAAAAACTGTTCGTAAAAATATTCAATGCAGCCGGAGAAATGTGGCAGAAAAATTAGTTTTTCTTCCCATTGGTTTAACACTAAGGCACTTGAATTTGGAGACCCGCGATCCAGCGCGCCCATAACGTGCTTGTTTTGATCAATTATATCGCAATATAAAGTTTTATTTTTTACCCACTTTCTTTGCAGCATTTCCCCCCAAAAAACTTGCTATTTCGACGTGTATAATTATGGTGAATAAGAATAAAATAGAACGAAATATCTACTTTAAACCTATAGATATATATTGCATTTCTAGTGTATATTTAAATATTAAAAACTCAAATTACATGTAGCAAGGTTCTGTTAGAGAAAGAAAAAATACAGAAAAGTTAATAAAATTAGAAACTATTATATATGCAATTAAAGTGCTCAAAACAGCATGACAATACTGGCAAAAATTGCACGACAAAATATAAAATTACAAATACATGTATTAAATAAAACAATGTAGTTATATTTCATACTTACCAATCACCACATTGTGAAATTCGGTTTCAATGTTAATTCATAAAAAGATAATACAATAGAATAACGACCCGAAAATAGATTTTTGTCCATTTCTCGATTTAAAAAAATATATATTAGAGATTATTTAGTTAGTTAATTAGTCAGTCAGTTATTTAGTCAGTCGGCCGCCCAGCCAGTCAGCCAGTCAGTCAGTCAGTCACTGACTAACTAGTTAGTCACTCAGTTTACTAACTGACTAATTAACTGACTTACTGACATACTAACTGACTGACTGACTAACCAACTGACTAATTAATTGACTAACTAACTGACTAAATAACTAACTGACTAATTAATTGACTAACTAACTGACTAAATAACTAACTGAATAAATAAATAGCTAACTGAATAAATAAATAACTAACTGAATAAATAAATAGCTAACTGAATAAATAAATAACTAACTGAATAAATAACTAAATGACAAAATAAATAATCTCTAATATATTTTTTTAAAAATCGAGAAATGGACAAAAATCCATTTTCGGGATTTCGACCCATTCGGGATTTTGGCTTGTCGGGTTTTCGGCTGTCGGCATTATGTCCCAGACCCGCTGCTTTCGGAAATGACAAACAGAAGAAATTTATCGTTAAATCTACGATAATCGTTAATCTACGATTCTACGATATAGTTGTGATAGGGGTCGATTTGGGAAAAGTAAAACATTTTTTAACTTAACAAAAAAGTTTTCAAAATGAAAGCAGCTAAATCCATCCAAAGATCCAAAATTACGCACATCTGCCAAATGTAAACAAAGCAAAGGATTGAAAATCCAAGTTAATCGTACAGGTGTAAAAAATATAACTAAACGGAGTTTTTTTCGATATTTTGTTACTACAATCTAAAATATTAACATTATATTAGTTTATTCACACATTACAGTACTCACCAATTTTTAGACGAAGAACGAAATGCACTGCTGATTGCTGATTCGAAATGTTTATGGCGGAGGCAGCAAGATTGCGCACTAAGCTGCGCAGATGGCAGATCTGGAAATTATCTTTCAATATTGACCGATTTCAACCGAGTCTTGGGGAAAATCGATTCACAACCTTTCCCTATTTTGAAAGTAAATATTATTTGAAAAAAAATACAATCCGAAATTCTTGATTGAAAAATATTGCGAAACATAATATTTGCCTTTTACACTTGCAAAATACTATAATATTGCAGTAAAATTAAATATTGTACTTTTTGTAATTTCTTGAATGAAACCTCAAAGAACGGGGAAATCTGGTTAAAATCGGAAGAAAATGATCGCTTTCATCCGATACGCTCCAAGTTTGGCCGATACTCATGCGACATTGGCCAAAATTGTTGTGCTACCTGGGTTACAGTTTGTGCAGGAAATTTCATTAGCAAATTATTTTTTAAGGTTCCTAAATTTTAACTATTTAAAAAGCACCTTTTGGCCCCGGCCCTTTAGGAAATTGGTTTTTGAGCTATGGCAAATGTTATTGCTAGTTTACTTTTTTGAAGCTTTTAGTGGCTACTGCGCTTTCTCAGGTACTAGTGTATGCTTGAGCTTCGATTTATCAAAAGGTTAGGAATTATTTAATTTTTTTCACAGGATAGCTTTTACTTAAATAATGCATTAAAGGTTCTTGAATATTTTGGGATTCTCATATGATCTCAATTAACAGCAAATGCTCCAGCCCCTCTGCCGATTTTCGCCATTACCTTTGTACTTTGTATTGCTTTAAAAAAACCTAAGCTGTTGTGAACAAGTAAACTGTGAAGTATCTACTGTTATGATTAGGACTATTCTAGTATTCTTCTCGTTTGGCACTTAAATAACTATAGTTGGGTTATACTTCAAAAAATGGAAATTTTAACAAACTATTTTTGTTTAATTTAAAAATGATTCAATTGCTCTAATATTTTTTCATGATATGTATAAACAACAAGGCCAAGTTCAATTCTTTTTATTTTTCAAATTAAAAATTATTTTAAAAAGTTCACAGGAAACGGAAGTGAGACTTCAGCAACAAATTGGAGAGTAAGAAGATAACTAAAATGTAATGGTAATGTGGAGGTGAGAATTTTATCAGGGACAAACACATTTGAAATTTTAAAATACTCTTGTGCAAATTAGTTAATTAATAGAAGCTCATTTTTTATTTAGCATATATTCATTAAAAAGAAAATTATAGTTAAAAATATTTATTATTTAATTCAATCTACTTTAACAGAGCTTAACTTTTAAAAATGTAACCTCGGACACGACACGGAGGTGAAGTTTTACATGTAGGGGAGAGTGGGGGCTAATGGGACGCAGGGCAAAAAGCGGAGAAAAATATACTTTTTTACAAATATTTGTACACTACAACATTGTAACAGTTAGACTTCACATTTTAACAACCAAAGATTAGCCATTAAAAGCATGTGTTGAAGTGGAGAAAAGAATTTTTGTTTTGCAGAATCCAAAAAAAGTTAAAAGTGTATCTTTTTTTTACACTTTTAAAGTATTAAATAACAACTTTTCATGAATTAAACTATAGTTTTAGTAGAAAACATATCATATATTAAGGTATTGTATGTCAAAAATTGTGGTTAAATACACGTGGTTTTGTGTTTTATCATATATAGGGGGAACTAGGGACATTTGACCCCTAAGGATACATGACCCAATGCCTTTTTCTCAGCAATGGAAAAGTTTTGTGAGTTGAAAGTGGCATCACTTTTTCCTTTCAGCCAGTTGATCACATGGTGAAAAAAACGAGCTGAATCATTGCGTATTTGTTAAGTTATGCGAAGAAATATGTTTTCGTGCACTGAAAGTAAATTTTTGAGGCCGTAAGGTTTTTCGGTCTACATTTTTTGGTTTAAAAGAAAGATTTGTTCAATTAGTTATTTGTTTAGTTCATGCTATTAGCTACAGTTACATGCATAATAGTGCTAATGTAATTATTCGCAAATGACTTTGTTTTGGGATTAAACAAAAAAAGTGCAACTAGGGATAAGTGACCCAAACCAATTAGGGATATGTGACCCAAGTAAACAACACAAAAGTAGACAGAAGTAGACCAAGTAAATTTTTTTAAAAATCATGGGAGTCCCAAAAGTAATTGACTGGGTCCTTAACGAAGTATAAGGTTTGTTTGGAAGGTACAAGGGAATTTTTTTTAACGAGCTTACAATTCAGTATGCAGAAAAAATCGATGGAGTGTTTTAAATGTCCTAAAATGGATAATACATCCCAAAATGATATTGATAAAATAGTAGCGATTCTTTAACCACATGTGTTTTCTCTGCAAAATAAAAGGATCTTCAGTTTTGTATTTCGAACAGAATTTACTTTTAAATTTGATTATTTCGTTAATATAAGCATAATTAATGAGACAAAAATAAAAAGTAATAATTTTGTCTGAAAATACTATAAAATCTATATAAACTTTATAATATGATATTAGTTTTGTTATTTGGTAAAAGTTTTTTGATTATTTTAAGTTATACTACCACATTTTGGGGTTGGGTCACGTATCCCTAATAGGTGGGTCATGTATCCCTATGCATTGGGATACATGACCCAAAACTAAAGTTTTAAATAATTTATATTTTACTACTATTGCAGTTAATACTACAGAAAAATGCTAATATATATTGTGTACTACTTTATCAAGTATAAATTATCTGCATTTACACATTCATAAATAGTGTTTTTTAAAAGTTACAAGCAAAAAACTTCGAGTGGGGTCATATGTCCCTGGTTCCCCCTAAATAATAACGCTGTGGGGTCTAATGGGACACGAATAAACCTAGCTTTGTATGCTTTTTCTTGAAATCTATATAAATCTTTAAGATCTTATTCAGTCAAGTTGCCAACAATTTTTTAAAACTTTAATTTTAAACTTTTTAAACTTTTTTTTTGTCGTATAATAAGAGAAAGTTGAAGTAGCTTTATTGATGACATATTTTTCCACCTACAATTTCATTAATTACATCTGAACAGAGCTTGGTAATGATAAATGATGTGTTGTTGGTAAAAATTGCTACAAAGCAAACTATTCTTTATTACATTGAAAAAAAAATGATTTCTGAAATAGAAAGCGATGAACTCCGGGTAAGTTATTTGAAGATAAAGACGGTCTTTTTAAATTCACGTACCTTGAAAAAGAGGACAAGTTTGAGATCAAGTTTAGAAGATTTAGTTACCAAGCTATCCTTTCCAGTGATTCAACAAAAATGATGGGAACATCTTCGATTTTGAGTTTTAACTTTGATATTTCACCTTTCAATGGGAAATAATTGTTATAAAAAAATAAAATTTCATTATGTAAATGGTGTTTTTTGTTTTTGCTTTAAAATTTTATTTTCAGGTCATTTTCTGATTCCTTTACCAAGTTTTGAAACTTAATTAAGGCAACATTTACCGTGTCCCATTAGCCCTGCACCCTGTCCCATTAGACCCCACACATGGGGACTAATGGGACATTTACATGTTTGTATAAAATGCTCAGCAACTAAAATATGGTAATGTTTTAACATCTGTAGAATGACTTTTTAAGTAAACCAATGTTCAGTTTATGAGCTTGTAAAAAAAGAAATTAAAATTCTTGTATTTTTGCTGAAATACAGAGGTTAGTAAAAAATTGTCCCATTAGCCCCACTCTCCCCTATAGTTAATATTTGACCTTAAAATAATACTGTTAGAAAATGTTAAATGATATGAGTACATTTCCTAAACTGTAAATAAACATAATCAAGAAAAAAATTATAGATAAATATAACTGTTTTCTAAAAATGGTGTCAGGAAAGAATTCGGCCCTTTTTTGAAGAATGACTCAGGTAAAATTGAGGAATTATGCATAATATAGGCTATCTTAGTCCCAAATCGATTTAACCCAAATGGTCCAATTCATTGTTACAGGAGTTTTTGTTTTTTCTGATACTTATTATTGGTTTATAGATATGCGCAGTGATGTTCAAGAAATTTTCAAGACGACCCCTCGTGATAAGCAAGTCATGATGTTCAGTGCTACCTTGAGCAAAGAAATTCGACCTGTCTGCCTGAAATTTATGGATTTGGTAAGTAATTCTATTAAGTTATATTTCGACCTTTCCAATCGTTTTATCAAACAGCTTTCATCTTTAATTTCATATTAATGTAAAATGATTTTATGAATTTTAGAGCTTATTGGGAAGTAGAAATTTTGGGGCTGTTGCTAGCATTACTCAGTTTAATTTGTAAATATTGTTAAATTTGTATCTTTGGGGTTATATTTAAAACAATTATTTATTATTCGCAGAATTTGGCCAGATCCTAATCTAAAGATCTGAGCAGAAGTTTCATTTTTCCAGTAGTAAGCATGCATTCGTTATGATTAATGGTCTCTACGTGCTTTAGTTCGATTCCAAACCCTCTAAAGATTTTTTTTTTCCACCAAGTCCATTAGTAGTAGCAGTTCTTAATTCAATAGTATCATGTAATAATCTTAAGAAATTGTTTTTTATTTCTCGGAAAATTTCCTGGTGTCCAATTTCAAAATTGTAACAACAGACTTAACTTTATAAATGTATTACCTACATAGCTTATTTTACGGCTTAGACATTTATTGCTGGCATCTTTATGGTCTTGCTATAGTATGCCGGCCTTGCCAATTGTGTTTCAAATCAAGAATCTAGACGCTATAGTTAAACTCATAGTTTCCTTGCACAGAAGCCACGACCATGGGCGGGGCTATAAAATCAGACGAAGAGGAAATTTTAGCGGTTTTAGTATGTCTTCCTCTGATTGCTCCGCGCGTTTTATAGCTCCGTCCGTGGTCGTGGCTTCTGTGCAAGGAAACTATGAGTTTAACTATAATTATAATTTTCATTGTTGTCCTATTTAAAGTATAAGTGTTTTTAAAAATTGAGTTTTTAATACAACCCCAAACTAGGTGGTAAAAGGAGTGCACTTTAGGACTCAAAGGGTTTATTTTAGATAAGTTTTCTACTCTTCACACTTGTAATGTGTTCTGTTTGTTTTTCCAGCCGATTGAAATATATGTAGATGACGAAGCTAAACTCACTCTGAGTGGTCTACGGCAATTTTATGTCAAGCTAAGGGATAGCGAGAAAAACAGGAAGTTGTTTGATATCTTGGATGAACTGGGTATTCAACCAGGTAAAAAAACCAAGATTTTCCCATATTTGTTGTAGTTAATTTTTAGCAATTAAAATTTTAGTACATCTTTCAGAAATTATTTAACCTGTTACCTTTGCAAATTAGTTGGTTAATTATAAATATTTGTTGCTATTAAAGTCAAAGAATTTATTGATGTCTTTATTTTGTCAGAACTTCTATAAGATGCGCAGCTCTGTCTCTACTTCTTGAACAGCAAAACTTTCCAGCAATTGCTATTCATAGTGACTTGACTCAAGAAGAAAGGTATGGCCAAATATAACTATTTCTAACTGTAATTAAAACTAATCTATTGATTTTTATATGTTGACTAAAAACTTTGAAATACATAGTTTATTGTTTAATCTTGTTTTTTGTTTTTCTTGAGTAACTTTAATGAAATTGAAATAATATTTATAATTGTTTCGATATATTAACTCGATTTTTTTCATTAACGCATTGACCGCCAGCGACGAGATATCTTGCCCTGATTTCCGATTCATCGATAACAACACACTGATAAAATTCAGCGTAGATACCATTTCGTCAATCATTCTTATGAGTTCAAGTACTTTTGAAAACGCAATAAGCATGATGATCTTAGTGGTTAGAGAAAATAAAGGACCTAGATATTTCATCCACTCATTTGTATGATTGGTAGACATATATTTTCAGGCTTGTGTGCTTGGTCAAAAAGACGCGCTTATAAACCTTCGTCAAGAAGGACGGACACGACATACACACACATATAAGACACATGCCGCCATCTATCGCCACCTCCACAATTTAGACATGTCCCTGAAGGGGAGGGAAATAGTCTCCAGGGACCTGTACCCGTGGTAAACTGCGCAATGACCGACCACAGGACTTTCGGACCCATCAGATTTAACGAGCACGTACTCCGCATATACTCGGTGGGTCTTCAGAGGTGTCGAGACTCGATCGCGGGACCGTCCGATCCCGAGACCGAGATTTTAACCACTAGGCTCCCCACGGCCCATTTGTATGATAATGTAATGTAATCGTTTCCGGCTGTCTATTTCTAGCCTCCTTTAGGAGCTTTAATACAGCCAATTACGCCTCTTAATTTAGAACCTTGTTCAAGTGACGAGGTTGACACCTGAGCGGGCACCCAACGAAACTTCGAGCGACATCGTACGCTAACGCCGTCGGGACTTTCGACTCCACAGATTTAACGAGCACGTATATCGCAGTGTACTCGGGCACCCCGGTGATTTTTAAAGGATTTTTTCCACCAGCACGTATACGTCTATAGTATGGCTAGGACAGGGACAGAACCAAGAACCTTCTCGGTGAGAGGCCCGTCACTTACACCTCTCGGCCACCGGGGGGGGGGGATATTGTATGATATTTGATTGATACCTAGTATAATCCCAGATGTGACTGAGGAACTTTCATACGTAGATTATATAGCTTATGAAGTTGTTGTGTTGTTGCGAAGTATGTCTTTCGCTTGTTGACGAGAGAATGTTATACACCACAGAGGTACCCATAATAAATACATTAAATTAGAAAATAACTGAAATTAATTTAACAAAATGTTAGCAAAACTGTTTGTTTTTGTTAGTCAACGCATACTATTACCTAATTTCAAAAGTCGTTTGGTGATATTATGTTACAGATATTTAAACAAATATTTAATATTAATAGATTTAAATGGAATATTCACATCAGACTATCTTGAGCTCTAGTGCGACGATAATTCAAACTAAACTAAACAGACTATCTTGATCTTAGATCTTGGGAGTTTTATGATTGTCCCTGGCTTCATCCGATAAGAAATAGCCAGAAACAATTCCTCGTATTTTGCGGCCTCGAACTAAGATTTTTACTTTTTCGAAAATGACATCATCCACTATAGAGGACAATTCTCTATCGCTATCGTGGCAGTGAATGCGTTAACTTACCAGTGCAAGGTAATCTAAAGTGACAGTGGTATAGTAAATTGACAAAACTAAGCTGATTTATTGTCGTATATTTTATGATTATTTTTCCCTTTCAGATTTTCCCGATATTATCAGTTCAAGGATTGTCACAAGCGTATTTTAGTTACAACAAACATCTTTAGCCGCGGTATGGATATGGGAAGAGTGAACTTGGTAGTCAACTACGACGTGCCTGAGGATTCGGACACTTATTTGCACAGAGTAAGACTATTTTTAATGTACTTGTAATGCTTGTACATTCAATCTTATTTTAGGGTGTTTTGTTCCGGTAATTTAAGAGATCGAGTTTTGGATACATAAAGGAGATTTTCCAAGTTTATATTATTATTATTTTTTTTTTACTCTTAAAACTATTTTCAAGCCTCTGCTTTTATTCATTACTTTTTTTGCCTCTAGTATTATGCTTAAGATATTTTTCACTTTCTCGGCACCTTTGCATTGGCAATTTGAAACTCGTCCTGTATAGGCTACCTTTATGTCTTTATGTACGTGTGGAAAGGGTAACGCCAAGAACTTCTTCTCGGACGCCTTGCTATAACTGTTTTCGCACAAAGATTCCTGCCAACAAATCAAAACTTTTTATTATACCACTATTATAACCACTATAGCATCATAAAATAATAAAAATATTTATACTGTTGCTTATTTGCAAGCTAAATGTTTTTACAGAGATCGCAAATAAATTACAGTTTACATAGCGCTTTTTTTTTTAAAAAACTAATTTCGATTTGGGTTCCGTTTGCGTTAGAATTTTTCGCCAAAACAATCCAAATGTTGCTTGTTAGCATAGACAAGGAAAGATCGAATTTTGTAAGAAATGCATGAGCCAATATCAAAAATGAAACTTTACTTGAACTTTCTTCAACGATGACTAATCGACTGATAAGTCATTGAAAAAAGGTGAATTTGTGGGGGTACGGGACTTTATATTTTCATTCAAAACTTCTCGACCTTATATTTATTTCCAAGACGAAGTGCGATCAGATTTTTAAATTACCATTTATGCTTTGATTATATTTTACTTATGTTTATAACCTAAGTTTATGTTTTTAGCTTTAGTTCTAAGAAATAGTGATGTTAAAGTTTTCTTGTTTAACTCAGTTGTATACTTTTTATGTTCATATATTTTGCGACCTTATAATTATTTCCAGGGCCTTATAAGTTAAAATATAGCTATGCAATAATAGTAAAATCGATGCAAGTTCACACTACCCTTCAATTAAGAATCTGTTTCTAAAACTTAAAGAAATATGCGCCCATAAAAGCAATGAATCGCCAAATACAGTAACTCTGGCCCAAAACCAATATATTCCTTCTCTTTTTCAAAGTAGACTCTTAAATATTTGAAATGCTAAGAAGTGAGGGGCGGACTATACCCCAGGTCCAAGTGAATCAGATTATTTATCTGCTGTCATTTGTAATATAGGTGGCCCGTGCTGGACGTTTTGGAACTAAAGGCAAGGCAATCACTTTTGTTTCTGATGATGTCGATGCCAAGATCTTGGATGAAGTGCAAGAGCGCTTCGATGTGTGGATAAAAGAGCTTTGTGCAAGATGTTTGTTTGTCCGTGGCCATGTAGGTGGTTGCAAGAGCATTTCCTGAAGAGATTGATCATTAAAAAAATTCTAAGCATGTATTAAACTCGAATATTGTCTGTACTGCATATAAAATTGCCTCATTAAACAATTTTCATTTATATGTGTTTCTTTTATTGGAAATTTTTATGTGTTTTCCATTATAAGGAATGTTGTAGCCATTTCAAAATTAGAGCTTGGAGAGTTTTCTTTAAATTCAAAGAGGAATAAGACCACAAGAATGGTCTCCAAACCAAAGTATCTCTGTGTTAATCCAATAGGGAAAATGATTTTCTAAGCCACATTTCACCGTCTGTATTAAATATTTTTACAATCGATTTTTTGTGATAAATGTAGTTTACTTACAGGGCTCTTTAATTCGACTTTTTTAAATTGGTTAAAAAAAATGTTACAATTATTTATTGAAAAATTTAAGAAATATTCGAACCAATTTCAAAAAGTGAGATTACAGAGCCCTGTTAGTAAGCTACATTTATCATATAAAAATAAAAACTTTTATAAAAATATTCAATACAGCCGGAAAAATGTGGCTCAGAAAATATTTTTTCCATTGGATTAACACAGAGGCACTTTGGCTTGGAGATCCGCGTTCATTCGGTCTTATTGCCCCTTAAAAGCCGTTTTATAGAAATTTATTGGCATAAGTATTTTAATTAATGATTTCTAATTTTGATTTATTTAATCCTCTTAAAAACAAGCTGATACAAAATCCATAGGTATAAACTTGATCTCAACACACACAATATAAATAGTTTTTTCTTTTTATTATCAAGAACGTTATACTCGCATCTATATCAAGTTCATTTCTAAAATGATATTAATGAAGAAAACATAATGAGAGAAAGTGTAATTTTCGACTGACTAACCGATAGACATATGAATATTATTGAGTCAGGGGTTGAGCAAAGAAACTAAGTTGGTTTTTGTTAGAGAAAATGTTACTTAGAACCCTTTCCACTCACTATTTATACAACTCAAAACAAAAAAAAAACGCCAAACAAGCCATTTAGGTAGTTCTAATTTAAAATTTTAAACAACGAAACAAGTTTTAGACGCCATAATTGCTCATTTGCAATAAATTTATTTCGTAAATTCTAATAACATTATGTATTGTTAGTTTAATTAATTTGCAGTTCCAATAATAAATATTTTTGTAAAATTGACGCTCATAAAGTAAATGCGAGACATATTTTTAATGCAAAGTTAGAGTGTACACTTACACAGTGCGGCACCCTAGGTGGGCTACAGCAACTCCGCTGTTTTGTTCAAGTTGGTTGTGTGCGTTCTACACATCATTAAAAAAAATGTAGATCATATTTCATACCAAAAAGGACGCTTGGAGTGGGGGGAGCGTGGCGATTCCGGAGAGGATACAACTTCCCCATTATCCTCTTGCGACCTGGCTTCCCCATTTGGGGACATTTTTTAAAACCTCCCCACAAACAATTAAATGTAATTAGTTCCGAAATTGACCTGGTCCGATAGAAGAAGATCCAAGTATCAGTTTTTAGTCTGATTACAGGTATCAGTCATTTATTTCTATAAAAAATTGAAGTTGAACGAGGATCAATACGATATTAGAGTTCTTAAAAAAATTAATTTAAACTTTTTTTTCAAACTTTTCAAAAAGTTCTTTTAGTGGTTAATTTTAAAGGCATTTTGCATTAAAAACAATGTTAAAATAAACTGTTAACTACAAATAAGTGATACGGACTTTTTTTGCATTTATACCACAAAAAAAAATATTTTTAGAGCTTAAGACGTGTCTCTTAATAAACTATTAAACATGATTTTTTAAAAAAAAATACTTTGCAAAACATACTTTTTAGCATATATTTGTATGAAAAGTATGTTTAGATTAAGAATATGCGTGTAGGATTTTGCTCGGGTCTTAAGAGGTTATAATAAAGAAAAAAACTTCCAAAATAATCCGTGAGTTTCATGGAATTTAAATGAGCACATTTCGAGTAAAATTAATCGTTTTTGGAAAATTTTTAAGCTCATATTCGTTATCTGCAGCTTCTAACGTAACAGAAAAAAAGGTAAGTCATTTCGGGTATGATGCTATCCCCCCCCCCCATTCTTAGCCCAAAAGATTTTCTTGGGTAGCTGCGCCATCTAGTGAAAGAAATAGCCTCTGTAAAGAACTCTTCTCCAAAATGATCAACTAGTGTTTCGGAAAGAACGCAGCGCTACAGAACACATTCTTATTACAAGCGGTTCAAGTGTTAGCGTGGCATATCGGAAAAAAAAACACATTTCGCAGTCTTCAGAGGGTCAACTTAATAGTTAGAGAGTCGCCTGATTTACTTGAAGGTAAATTTTTAGTTCAATTCTAGTTAATTGTAGTTCAAGTTTAATCAAAGTTTTTTTTTTGTATAAACTGTTAAATTAACTTAACAAAACAGAAATAGGCATTACTTATTTTTTAAAAATAAACGAGATGTTACTGTAAACACGTTTAAGTATAATTTTAAATAATATTGAAATTTGATGTTTTTAACATAAAAATTAAATTTTGCAATACATTATTATGTCGTGAATTCATAATGTAAAATTCATATGCGTGTAGTAGGTCTCTCTCTCTCCTGTCCATTGAGCTAGAAGGGAAACTGGAGTGACGTGTCAGCGAGCCGAAACCCCACTCGCACCCTTTTGAGCGAACAGGGCAGAAAAGTACTATTTTCCCTACACTTGTATGCAATGCTTGTATGAGACCCCTCTATCATATTGACTTCGGCTCCTAAATGTATTTTTAAATTTTTAGTCCGAAAAAATTAACTTTCTTTAACTTTAAATTAAATTTTTTTTAAAGAAATAACCATGTGTGGATATCTAACTAAGAACCAGCGAAGACGAACCCAATAGCGAAATAGGCAAGTTTCTAGGTTTTCTGTCCGGTTCGTTTCTGCTGCAGTGCCGTGTATTCCTCTGCGTTTCGTTATTGAACCGGCTCGTTTGCACCCTGTTCAGTGAATCACACACCTCCACTTCACTTTTCTTCTAGCTCAATGCTCCTGTCCCCCTTACGCTGTATCCAACTGGACGTTTTTTGTAACCAAAGGGGTACTGCTGACAAGGGTAACTTTAACTTTTTATTGAGGGGGGGGGGCACGTTTGGACGCCCTCTCTTAAATTAATCTTGGCGCCTCATCAATTCATATTATTATAAGTAATCTATCAATTATTAACCCCTAATTACTTTAGTTAGTAATTATGGACTAAATTCTTAATTACTAATTGATATGACTATGAACTTAATACATTCTATTACTAGTTGAATAATTATTAATTACTAATTAAATAATATGCATTAAATCCACACACGTTTATTAATTTATCTAAACTTAATTTAGAACTAAGTGTAAACATTACTTTAGTTTTTTAAAAAATAAATTTAAGGGTAGTCGGATGGGTGTTTGGGTCAAAAATTTCGATTTTCCGTTTTTCTTTTATTTTTAATCTGCATATCTTTAGCTTTAATTTATGACCAAGATTATCGATTTCTGTTGAGTAGTTTTCTTTTTATAAGCATTTTTCAGAAACTCTGTATATCAGTTCTTACCTACATTCCTTAATTTTCTTTCGCGTGTCCTGAAATATAAGGTTTTTCAACAGTTAGGAACATTGTTCTCAGGAACTATAAAAGATATCAACATGTTTTGTTTTATTATTTCTTCCCCATAAATAGCTCTTTAATTTTAACTGAAGAATTTCAGATATCTCTGATAAAAAATAGTTATATAACTTTAAATCGGATTTTTGGTGGTTTTTTAAATACATTTTTTTTTTAAAAAAATCACTGTAAAAGTATTTTTTTTTTTACTGTGAAATATCCTCAGTTTAAATCAAAGAGCTATATGTAAGGAACAAACTATAGAAAAAATTCATAATGATATCTCATATAGTTCCTGAGAAAAATGTTCCTAAAGTTAGTAAAATTAACATGGGCGAGATAGAACCATCCGACTCCCCTTAAGCTTGCAAATTATTGCTACTATAACACTTACTCGAAAAATTGGAATTTTTGTATACTAAAGATTGGATATATAACACTTTCGCCGCCGAAGATTTTGTATACAAAATGTGTATCAAAATGTGTAATCCGAAGTTACTGTTTAATAAACCAGAAGACAACTGCAATCGCAGCAAAAAGATGAGAAAATTTATTTTTTAAAAATTGGTATTAGGTACATTTTTTTAAGAAAAAACAGAAGAAATGTTCAAATTAAAGTATAGGAGAAGCCATAAAACTAAATATTTTTTAATATGTATTACACACAAAACTTATTTTAAAAAAAAGCACGTTAATTGATTTGAAAAGGTCTCGTTGAGAACAAAATTTTGATACCATGCAATAAAATATATCTATATAACTTTCGGAGATAATTAGACAAAAAGATTTGTTCTAAACACGTTTTTAAAACGCAATAACTCCTGAACAAATAAAGATAGAACGATAATTTCAACTGATTTAAAAAGGTCTCGTTGAGACAAAAATTGTGATACCACACAATAATATATATCGATATTGGAACAAACGATTTTTTCTAAACACGCAATAACTCCTGAAGGAATAAAGATAGAACAATGATTTTAATTGATTTAAAAAGGTCTCGTTGAGAAGAAAATTTTGATACCATGCAATAAAATATATCTATATAACTTTCGGAGATAATTAGATAAAAAGATTTGTTCTAATCACGTTTTTAAAACGCTATAACTCCTGAACAAATAAAGATAGAACGATAATTTCAACTGATTTAAAAAGGTCTCGTTGAGACAAAAATTGTGATACCACACAATATTATATATCAATAGAACTTAGGGAGATATTTGGAACAAACGATTTGATTTAAACACGTTCTAAAAACGCAATAACTCCTGAACAAATAAAGATAGAACGATAATTTCAATTGATTTGAAAAGGTCTCGTTGAGAACAAAATTTTGATACCACACAATAATATATATCGATATTGGAACAAACGATTTTTTCTTAACACGCAATAACTCCTGAAGGAATAAAGATAGAACAATGATTTTAAACAATAAAATATATTCATTTTAAATAACAAAATAGTTATTTTCCTGAAGGTCTAGTTTCAAAACTGAACTTTTCTTATTCGAGCATGTATTTAACACTTTGACTGCGACGATAGCAATGGAAAATTTTCATCGATAGAGGCTGATGTGAAGTAGAAGAACATCCTGTTCTTTAAACCAGTTCGTTACAATGGAAGTTCATTTCTTCATTCATTCTCAATTCTTCTTCATTTCGAAAAAGTAAAAATCTTAGTTAGAGGTCGTAAAATTACAAGGTTAGGCTGAATTAACGTCGCTAACTAAAGCTACACGACAGTCGTAAATATACGAGGAAATGTTCCAGTCCTTTTCCGACCATCATCTATCACTAATTATTGAATTGAAAGCCAATAACCAGATTTGTTTCAGTGATTAACTTTTCGACTGTGAAATCATCATTAAATTTTCATAATTCATATTTTTAGCCTAATTTTCTTTTTTTTTAATTCGAAAGAATTAAAAATATGAAAAAGTAGGCATTGACATGCGGTCGATGTAAGTCTGTCTGTCCGTAATCCCCTTCCAAAATCGGTTCTATACTCATATGATCTTAAAAATTCTTTTTTTGTTAGAAAGCTATGACCTCAGAGGTCCAACTTTCGTACTTTTTATCCGCCTGTCTGTACGTCCGGGCGGACATAAATTTACTATCTGTCGGTGAATTTCTCATTGAATTAACATTGGAATTCAATTTTGAGTCATTTAAATTACTGTTGCCAAACAACAATGGCATGAGAAACTTTATTTAAAATTATTTGAAGCAAAATATTTTTTTCATGAATCAGTTTGGAATTACGTCATAAAATTTAGCCCAATGTGATTCTTTGATTGTTCATTAATTGTTCACCAAGAAAGCGGCAAGGCATATTTTTTGCATACAATTATGCTTAGTTTTAATTTACATTTCGTATTTTTTAATGCAGTTTGGAGTAGCTTCATTACTTTTTATATTAATAAATATTTAATTATTCTTCGAACTACAAATAAATCGAGCAGACGATAAAAACGACGATTGCAGACGAAAGCAGACGATTGTAAAGGTGCAGTTTATGTTAGTTGAATAATCGTCAAAAAAAGAGTTGGGGTGTGAAAATTGGAATTACGGAAATTATTGCTGATTGTCGTTTTGTTCGATAGGAAAAGATTGTAAGGAACGTAAACTCTGACTTTTTGAACTATTTTAATTTCATTCATTATAATACAACACCATTCATTTTTATTTTATTACAACCAAATCCAAGTAACATTGTCTTTTTCAAAAAAGATTTCAGTTAAAACCTCTCTTTGTAGAGTTCAGCTTCTGGTTTTCTTTCTCTTCGGTTTTTAATTTGCAGAAATTTTATGACGGATGGGGTTGAAATAGGCCGTCCCGCAGCCATTTAGAGCGATATTCAATCTTTTGTTTATTGTTGCAAGTTTCGTTCCGGGGTTTTGTTGAGGGAAGGGTTAGGGGTCACGTTCCATGTGGCATTTTTTTCAGAAAAATTAAAAAAAATTATAGAAACACATAACAGCTGGAAAAAATTAGCAAAAGGTACGTGGGCAATTTTATTTGACTGTGGGGGTAATTTTATTTGACTGTGTGGGCAATTGCCCCAAAAAAAAACCCTTAAAATATGCCCTGCAGCAACAGTTATTTTTCAAAAGCAGGTCTGATTGTTCAGTCAGTTGATTGTGCATTTTCTAACAGAACTGTAATTTGCGGTTTATGAGAGTCCTCAAGAAGGCTATGTAACAATCTTGGGCGGTACGGCTTAAGGTTCAGCTGGTGCATCAGGCGTTGTAACAAATTGTCCACCACCACAAATCCTTTTACAGAATAACAGGTGGATGGCAGGATTCGAAGTTAAATGCTCTGGCAACTTTATTTGCTTATCCCTCAAGCATCAAAGAACAAACCGAATGCAAGCACACAAACCTGAATATATATGTCTACCAACCAACCAACCAACAAACCGAAGCTATCTCGAAACTAAACCAAACAAAGTCAACAAATAGCTTATCTTTGGATCCGATACGCTGTAGAACGGCGTAATTTTAGCCAACCAACAAAACTAAACAAGACAGTAGGGTAATTATGAGAGTTCAACGCCACAGGGAGCCCATAGACGCCCATGATAAACCGTTTTTTCTCCCTACCCCAAAAATCAGGGAGCCATTCTGTGATATTTTATCATAATGCAATGCCGATTTCGTACATTACTAGTAAAATACAACCTGTTTCTTCAGACCCCCTGGGAAGATACTTATCGGTATAAGTTTAGATTCTTTTTGTGGAACATTTATGCTATATTATTGCATTTTTTGAGATTTATAGGGTTTTTTATCTATAATTATTTCACTTAGTGGTAAAAACTATTTTAAACATTTAAATTATAGTTTTATAAGACTTATTTCACTGTTATCTGTATAAGTTTAGATTCTTTTGAGGGACATTTAAGCTATATTATTTCATTTTTGAGATTTATAGTTTTTTAGTGATAAAAACTATTTTAAACATTTAAATTGTAGTTTTATAAGACTTATTTCACTGTTCAAAGTAATGAAATAATTTTTTAAGTTAATAGTACCTAAGGATGACATGACCAAACACTAGGGATTCCACACAATGTTGACTACCTGACCAACACATATTATTTTTACTTTGATATTCTAAAAACCCAACTATCCCTTTAAATAAAAACTTGGTTTAGTGTCTAGAGAAGATAACCCTTATCGGTATAAGTTTTACAATATTAAGATTCTTTTCGAAGAACATATAACCTGTGTACTTGATCTGAAAATGTCATTACCTTAAGCAACTATCTTTTCAAGATTTATAGTATAGGCGTTTTTACAGTGATCTGTAATAATTTCTCCTACCGATAAGAACTATTTAAAAAAGTAATTAATTCATTATAATTTGTAGTTAAGAAGATTGTTATCTATTCAAGTAGCTACTGAAAAAAACCTTTTCAGTTATACACTTTGTGCTATTTGACTGTTATCAGCTAATACAAGGGGGTGTCTGGCAAATTCATATGGTACGGCTAAAAATAGCAACTTGGATAACCTTTTGAAGCGACAGATTTAAAAAAATAGTGTATCTAACAGTAATGTTCTACTAATAGGAAGTCATTTTTAATATTTAATTAACTCTATTTTTAAATAATGTTTTTCCAAAAGACTTTTTTCATACTTTGTAGAAGTTTTTTAAAATATATCATAACTTAAATTAATTTTCCTTTAACACACACTGAAATTTTTAGAGAAAAAAATCATGGTTTGTAACGATCACTTACACTCTAAAAACTAAATGTGTAAACTTGAAAATTTACACACGATTATGGGTATATTTCAAGAATTACACATATGATGCACCAAATTACGCATTTGTATGTGTAAACGAGAGGCGTGTAAATTGACAAATGGTCAAAAACACATATTTATGTGTAAACATGAAAATATCAAGCATTTTACCTAGTATGGTGAGTTTTTTTTAAATTTACACACATATATGTGTTAAGAAAATCACATGCTTAAGATCACTCAAAACTTTATTTTACAATTCAGCAAAAGGCCGGAGAGCCCAGTCAGTAAGCCGCTTGCCTTTGTATGCGAACGATCCCAGATTCGGGACCGAGTATTGTTAAAATAACTGCTGACCTATAAGCGGTCTGCGCAGCTAAAAATTATTCTTCGGAATAATACCCCGGGTAGGGGGAGTGCACTTTAAATATGCTCCAAAGTCACAAAGCTGCAGATGACCTTGACCTTAAAAAAATTGCGTTGGATGCCTTCTCAGGTGTCGGCTCGTCACTTGACTGCGTTTCTCAATTATGACGCCCGTCGCCAATAGCCCTCATGTAGCTCTAGTGTGACGATTTTTCAACATAAAACCATAACAATCCACTGTTAGTTTGAATTGGCGTCGCACTAGAGCTACATGAGGGCTATTCCTAACAAAATAACTGCCGACCTATAAACGACCCGTGCAGCCAAAAATGTCCGACATATAATGCCCCGTGTAGGGGAGTGCACGTAAAATATGCTCCAAAGTCTCATCGCTGCGTACTATGTCGCCCTTAACGGTTGCGTTGGGTGCCTACTTAGGTGTCGGCACGTCACTTGACTGTGTTTCTAAATTACGACGCCCGTCACCAATAGCCTCGCATAGCTATAGTGCGACGATAATTCAAACTAAACTAAAATTAGATTGGTTTTAGTTTTTTTTTTTGTAAATGGAGGGTCGGCTTTTACACGCTTTGTATATTCAAATTTTATGTAGCTTCTTAATCATAGCTTCTTGCAAGTTTAGTTAGGCTTAACATAAAAATCCATAGTACGTACAAGCAGCTCGAATTTTGCATTTCAGAACAATAAATTGCATGTTTTTAAGAGCAAAACTGATTGCCTCTATTAGAATAAGTAAGTATTATAAAGATAGAACAAAATTATAGCTATTGTTTATTATTACTTTTTATCACTAGACCAAGGTCAAATACCTGTATTGATCATATGTTTTTTAGAACTACCCAATTTGAAAAGATAAGTGTTTTTCCAGCTCGTATTATTAACAACACAACTGACCATTTTCCTATAGTCTGCCAAATTTTTTTTGAAAGTAAAAATGCTATAATTCCCAAAAAATCTCCAAAACACAAATATGTTGACTATAAAGGCATTGAAAATTTCTTAACAGATTATGATTTTAAATTTAAAGATATTAATTCTATCAATTTGTTTACGGAATTTCATGATAGGTTAACAGCTATCAAAAACAATTTTACTTTTTTTGAAAATACTAATGTAAAAAAACAAACAAAAACAGCTGGATTACACCTGATCTTTTAAACATTATAAAAACTAAAGAAAAGCTTTATCAAAAGTACATAAAATACCCAGGAGATTTATATTATTCAACTGCTTATAAATCAACAGTAAAATTGCTTAAAAATAAAATTAGAACAGCAAAAAATGATTTTTACTTAAAATCTTTTAATGAGTGTACTACTAGCAAATCACAGTGGAATGTTGTTAATAATATATTAAACAAGAAAAAGAAAGTTGTTCTTCCTAATTCTCCAAGCGATTACCAGTTAGCCAACTCTTTTAATTCGTATTTTGCATCTATTCCAAGTTTTGTGTCCGATAACGAGCAATACCGACAGAGTTTTAAGACTAATTCTCAATCATTTTTCTGCTCCCATATTGAACCTCAGGATATAGTTGATGTCATTAGAAAATTAAACCCTAATAAAAGTTGTGGCATTGACGACGTGAATGTTACTCTACTCAAAATTTTATTAAGTACTGACCATTTACAAACTTATACTGACATCTTCAATAACTTAATTAACACTGGTATTTATCCTGACATTTTGAAAAATTCGATTATTGTTCCTGTGTTTAAGCAGGGAGACCCAAATAATTTTACTAATTATAGACCCATTTCAATCTACCAATTTTATCTAAAGTTTTTGAGAAAATAATTTATGAAAAAAAATGTTATCTTTCCTAAATAGTATAAACTTCTCAAGCACCGAATCAGCCCTGCTTAATTTTAACAATTTTGTATATAATAGTATTAATAATAATAAAATTACGATTGGAATTTTTTTGGACATTGCAAAGGCTTTTGATACTGTAGATCATGATCTTTTATTGTTTAAATTATATTCAATTGGTTTTCGTGGAAATTTTTTCGGTTTACTCAGGTCCTTTTTTGCAAATCGCTTTCAATATGTAAGAGAAAATGATGTTTTAGGTGATAGGCTCCCTATAAAAAAAGGAGTTTTCAGGGTTCTCAGTTGGGGCCCTTTGTTATTTCTATTTATATTAATGATTTCTGTAATATGGATATAAATGGAAAAATTATTAGCTTCGCAGACGATACTGTTTTACTTTATTCATCCTCATCTGCCTATGAAGACTTAAACAGTTTAATTTATTCAGATCTATTTAAAATCCGAAATTGGTTCCTAAATAATAATTTAAGTATTAATGTTTCTAAAACTAAATATATGCTTTTCAGCCTGCAAAATAGCACCTATACTACTCCTCTCAATTTAAAATATCATGACAGAGTTTGTTCAGATTTGCTTTCCTGTAACTGTAATAACCTCGATCAAGTAAATACCATTAAGTATCTCGGTGTTTTTATAGATAATAACCTGAAATGGAAATCACACGCCAATTACGTATCAAAAAAATTAAGATTCGTTTTAAGACAATTTTATTTTTGAGATATAAAATAACCATGATTTCATGCGATTACTCTACAACGCTTTTGTACATCCTTTGTTTAATTATGGAATCCTTGCCTGGGGAGGGGATTATGTAACAAACCTCAAAAGAATTATAAACATACAAAATAAATTTGTTAAATTTTTGTTAAAGGCAAATGTGAGCATAAACATTGAAAATTATAAATTGTTAAATATTCTACCTATTCGTTATATTTATTTCTTTAAAGTTTGTTTATATATTTTTAATAATCCTGATGTGTGCAATAAGCGGATATGTATTAACCCAAGAAGACTTAATGGTATTTACATCATTCCTAAACCTAAAAAGAAAATTTTCTGTAAAAATTTTATTTATCTTGCACCAAAGTTTTTTAATAGTCTTCCGCTTCAAATACAATCTTTAGTTAATCTTACTTCCTTCAAAAACCAATTGAAAAATCTTTTGTTTGATATTCCCGATATAGAGAATTATTTTTGATCATGCATACTTCAATTATTGAAATAAAATAACTGTACAGTAATTCATTTTGTATTGACTAACCCTCTTAAATATACCCCCGACACTTCTGTTGCCATAATATTATTTACTTGTAATTTAATATTTGTTCTTTTTTTGTGTTTGTAAATTTACATCTATGTACTTTTTTACGTTCGCCAATATGGTCCTTGTGACCCTTGGTGTTCTATAGACTGTATAATTGCTTTTGTATTTTTTCCCCCTTCAAATTAATATATGTTATTTTTGTGCAATAAAATTATTATTATTATTATTATTATTATTACTACTGCTTTTCAGCTGCCAATTTATACTACACTCTTGAATTGAGCTTTAACGCAGTTAAAGAACGCTTTGCAGTCGAGAGACTTCAATTAAAAGACTTGGTGAAATTCGCATATTAAAAATACAAACAGCATTTTAAAAAATAAATTAAATAATGAGTATATAAACCGAACATATTAAATAATAAAGCATTCTATTTTAAATCTACTTTAAATATTTAAAATCGTTAATAAAAGCGTTAGAAGAATGTGTAAACAGCTCAACTGCTCTTTTTTGAAAAAGAATAATTCTTTTTTTTTCATTTTCTCTGAATGAAGTTGATTAGAATATATGGATTAGAAGAAATAATAAAATTAATAGTAAAAAGTTGTCGTATAATGTTTCGAGCCAACTGAAAAAAAAGAAGACAATTTCATAACATTATACTTTGTTATAATTGCAATGGACAGCTGCAAGCTCGGAAGACCAGAAAAATAAACAAGAAATTTGAAGTTCGCTAACGGTTGCTTTTTATTTTATTCGGTAATTAAGCAGCAAACTGTGCTCATCGCCAGGTGCCTCCTTAACTGTTGCTACTTTATTCAAATATTAATGGTTCACCACTGGAAAATTGTCAAAAAATAGACGAGTTGCAGTTGCTTACAGTTGTGCCCTTGACACGATTTTTTAGAACTCCTTTATATGAATTCGGACTTCGAAGTGTTGTCTTCGTGTGTTTGTGTGAGTTAGAAATCGAGAAAAGAAATTATTTTGTTAGAAAGTATTTTTGGATTATTTTTAAAAATTAATAAGGTAAGTCTAAAAGTCATGGAATTTTTTTGTGTCGAAATAAAAATGTATTCTAAAAATGCTCATTGTTTTCTTCATTCATCTAATATCATTATTATATAGAAATTATTTAGTTAAGAACTTATAAAAAGAAAAACTGTTGGAATAATTTTCTTAATAGTTAAAAGTATTATTTTGACGATGCATGATTTATGTTCTTAAATTTTGGTTTTTATAGTTTAGAGTATTTTATATGGAAAGATAAAATTAGTTTTGTGATGCAAAAGTCAAATTAGTGCATTATTTGCATTATGCAAATTATGCATTATATTTCCATAACTATTTTTCTTTGAAGGTACTTTTAATTTGAAAAGCAGTTAATAAAATACATTTTTTAAAGTCTAATCTTTAGCAGCCTTGTTTCCTTTTAAAGTATAGTTGCTTTTGGGTTTAGAATAAATATGTTATTGTGATGGTGATGTTTTAAAGTGGTAGTAGATTGGCTGTAAATGAAATTTTATATCCTATAGTTGTGATAAAATATTTCTGAAAGCTATTCTGTTAAATTAATGTTTTGATTATGTTTCAATTTATAGAATGTTTGACAAATTTAATATAAATGTTATTTCTATCTAAAATATTCGACAGCAATTTTATAATTTTGTCTACCACATTAAAATAACATGAAATGAATTTGTCATAATTATATATTTATTTAATAAACTTTGAAGTCGCTCACTATAAAAAATTTAGTGAACTTTATATCTATAAACACTGTGGAAGCACATTTTGACCGTGTTTTGACGTGTTTATGGAGTAACGTTCTACCAATTTTTAAAGTCTTGTAGTATTTAGATATTTTAGGTTAGGTGGAAATGGGAGCGGTAGCCAAGTCTCCAAACCGAAGTCTTCTCTCTGTGTTAATCCAATGTAAAAAAAATTATATGTCAAATTACTCCGGCGATCGTAGAAATGTGGCTTCGAAAAATATTTTTTCAGTTGGATTAACACAGAGGTAAGACTTCGGTTGGGAGACATGGCTACCACTCCCATTCCTTAAGACATCAAAAGTGTCTGAAAGTAAACTCCAAGAACTCCAGATCACCCTATTCTGTATTATGAAATATTTGTTATAAAAATCTATCATGAATTGAAATTACTTGATATATAAGAAGTAGTGTGTAGCATTATTATTGTGTTGTTCATTGTTTATTAAAATTGGATGGTAATTTCCAAAGTGATTAAATCTATAAAACATATTCCACATTATTTTTATTTTTTGTTTCATATTATAACTCAATAAATTTTTGTTGCCTAAAATTATGTATTTAAGTGTAATCTAGTTAGGCATGTATATTGTATGTATGCATTTCTAAATTACTCAATAAAGTGTGTAATTTTCAAATACCCAATAAAGTGCGTCTTTCTCAATTAATCAGTAAAGTGTGTAATTCTCGATTGCACAGTAAAGTGTGTAATTCTCACTTACACAGTAAAGTGTGTAAACTGAAATTACACGCTTTTTTACACACATAAACAAATCATTCTAGTGGCAAAAAAATACCTGCTTTCGTGTGTAAATTTACGCATTTAGTTTTTAGAGTGTAGAACTGCTTCAAAAGATTAATATACCTAAGAAAAATCGTTCTACATAGCTATAATTTAAACTTTAAGAAGTCATTTTCAAATACTTTTAATATTTGATTAACTATACACTATTTTAAATAAATGTTTTTCTAAAAGGTTAATTAATACTTTTTCATACTTTGAAGTTTTACTTAAATATATTATAGCTTAAATAATATTTCTCTCTAGTTGACTTGTAGAAAAATATTATTTGAAAGGAAAGAAAATTGAACATAAACTTAAGAAAACCAAATAGTTTCTGCGTAGAAAACATTACCAAAAATATGTTCTTAAGTGCCATAAAGTTTTTACATTCAAAACTTAGTCTTATAATATTTAAAGTCATGTTTTGAGGAATCAATGCGATTAAGATAGATAAGATTACCACTTTTTCATATCTTTAAAACCTGAAATAGTAGTATCCCAGCTTTAAAAAAAAATAATAATAAAGTTAAAGAAAATTTCTATTGAAGAAATATTAGCATCTAGAAAAGATATACTTATAAATCAAAGTATTATTTTTTACATTTGGTCTATTTTCTCGAGGTTTAAACGAGTAGTTGATAACTTTGAATAATTTTTACATATAACATAGTATAAAAATTATCCTAATTAAAAAATACATTTTCACAACTAATAAACTTTATAGTGAATAAAGTCTGAATAAAATAGAGCCTAAGCCCTAATTTCAAAAGGTATTGACGAGAACGTCTAAACATCACATGTATCTTCCAAAATAACAAAGAATTTTATCGCCAAAACTTCCAACTTATCGCCAAACGAGTGGAAAATAACGTTTAAAATATAACGTTTTAAAATATATTGAAACACTTTACAAAAATATTTTTCTTTCAAGAAACTCACTTTTAAAAATTATTTTAAATAATTTTTATTATATTTTTTTTCAATTTTCTTCCCTTTCAATATTTATGCTTTAATAAACTTTGACTTTATTTTTCCTTATGCATCATTAACATTTTCGCATCAAATTGCATCATTAGCATCAAATTTATAATTTTTCCACCATACTTTATGATTTTTAATGTTAATTTTTTTTAATTGTACGGATACGAGAATTGTATCGAAGATACGAGCCGCAATTTCTATTCAATCATCCGTACAATTAAACAAAATTAACATTATCCCCAGTGTATAGAGTAAAAATATCAAATATATGTAGCTTTTATATATGTTAATGTTTTTTTTTTTTAATAATGCAAGTTTTATTGTTTTACATAATCCTACTTCTAAAAAATTTCTTATCATAATAAAATTAGAATAATACTTCTACTCAATGCTGATTAAAAAAAATATATAATTTCTATTCATTATGATATTTTTCTTCTTATTATAACAATAATAATACCAAAAAGATACGTTTTGGAAGACGGTATTACTTCACTTGCCTATGGTCATTATAAGTGCAAATATTAGAACATTTTTTTTACAACTTGTAATATAAATGTTTATTATTGTAATACTTTTTAATGTAAATATCTTCTTTGTAGAATTGTTATTGTACATAAAATATCGATAGTTTTATATATTGTATAATTGTAGTATGTTTTTATTGTGTTTTAAAAAAATTACTGGAATAAAAAAATGAACTATTCAATTTCTTGTTGTTATGCTTTTTTTGTTATTACACTGGTATATAAAATTAAATACATGTATTAATAGAAATAGTTAAAATGTTAAAGTACAAAAATGATGTAAATCAAAGTAAAATTTTTGATTTTATTATTAAAAATATATATAGAAAAAACTTTTACGAAAAAAATTCAATTTTTTTTCAAGAAAACCTTTTTTTAAAAATATTTCAAATCTGTTTTATATTTTCATTTATAAATTTAAAAAAAATTCTTTTAAATAATTTTATGCATATTTTTTTTCATAGTTTATTATTATTTTTTTTTTAATTTCCTTTCCAATAATATTTCGATTCTGTTTTATATTTCATTTATATTTTTAAAAAAAATTCTTTAAGTAATTTTAATTCACCTCCCCTGCATTACCATGCAACATTAAAGACCATGCTGATTCGTGTTGATTGAGAAAAGAGACCCTCCGTCCCCACTGGGGCTATCCTCGATGAAAGCTTAGAGGCCTTAGGGTCAAAGCTGATTCCCGATCCCGATACAAGATACAAGAAATAATTTTATTCAAACTTTTTTTATCATAGTTTTATTTTTTTTTCAATTTTCTTTCCTTTCAAATAATATTTTTCTACAAGTCAACTAGAGAGAAATATTATTTAAGCTATAATATATTTAAGTAAAACTTCAAAGTATGAAAAAGTATTAATTAACCTTTTAGAAAAACATTTATTTAAAATAGTGTATAGTTAATCAAATATTAAAAGTATTTGAAAATGACTTCTTAAAGTTTAAATTATAGCTATGTAGAACGATTTTTCTTAGGTATATTAATCTTTTGAAGCAGTTCTAAGTGATCGTTACAAACCATGATTTTTTTCTCTAAAAATTTCAGTGTGTGTTAAATTAAAGTTAATTTAAGTTATGATATATTTTAAAAAAACTTCTACAAAGTATGAAAAAAGTCTTTTGGAAAAACATTATTTAAAAATAGAGTTAATTAAATATTAAAAATGACTTCCTATTAGTAGAACATTACTGTTAGATACACTATTTTTTTAAATCTGTCGCTTCAAAAGGTTATCCAAGTTGCTATTTTTAGCCGTACCATATGAATTTGCCAGACACCCCCTTGTATTAGCTGATAACAGTCAAATAGCACAAAGTGTATAACTGAAAAGGTTTTTTTCAGTAGCTACCTGAATAGATAACAATCTTCTTAACTACAATTATAATGAATTAATTACTTTTTTAAATAGTTCTTATCGGTAGGAGAAATTATTACAGATCACTGTAAAAACGCCTATACTATAAATCTTGAAAAGATAGTTGCTTAAGGTAATGACATTTTCAGATCAAGTACACAGGTTATATGTTCTTCGAAAAGAATCTTAATATTGTAAAACTTATACCGATAAGGGTTATCTTCTCTAGACACTAAACCAAGTTTTTATTTAAAGGGATAGTTGGGTTTTTAGAATATCAAAGTAAAAATAATATGTGTTGGTCAGGTAGTCAACATTGTGTGGAATCCCTAGTGTTTGGTCATCCTTAGGTACTATTAACTTAAAAAATTATTTCATTACTTTGAACAGTGAAATAAGTCTTATAAAACTACAATTTAAATGTTTAAAATAGTTTTTATCACTAAAAAACTATAAATCTCAAAAATGAAATAATATAGCTTAAATGTCCCTCAAAAGAATCTAAACTTATACCGATAAGTATCTTCCCAGGGGGTCTGAAGAAACAGGTTGTATTTTACTAGTAATGTACGAAATCGGCATTGCCTTATGATAAAATATCACAGAATGGCTCCCTGATTTTTGGGGTAGGGAGAAAAAACGATTTAACATGGGCGTCTATGGGCTTCCTGTGGCGTTGAACTCTCATAATTACCCTACTTACATCTTTTAGAAGGCGCTGATTCCGAAAAAGTGGTTTTCGAGCATTGGTCCGGGGGCTGTTGTGCTCAGTCGTTTAGGCATTCGCCTTACAGGCGGAAGGTTTCAGGTTCGGGTCCGGGCATCGCCAAAATAACTGCCGACCTATAAACGGCCCGTGCAGCCAAAAATGTCCGACGAATAATACCCCGTATAGTGGGAGTGCGCGTTAAATATGCTCCAAAGTCCCAACGCTGCGTACGATGTCGCCCTTAACGTTTGCGTTGGGTGCCTACTCAGGTGTCGGCTTGTCACCTGACTGTTGTTCTAAATTATGACGGCCATTCGCCAATAGCCCTCGTGAAGCTTTAGTGCAACAATAATTCAAACTAAACATTGGTCCGTTTATCTGTCTGAAACCAGTCTATACCAGTTCGAACTAAAAAAGCTACAGACTTCAAATTTCGTACACGAGCTCCCAGAACAGTCCTCCTGTCCTGTCACTTCTTAGCATCTCAAATATTTTGATTGTGAAACAGTCCTCTTTGAAAATAGATAGAGAACCTAAAAGAGGCAGGGTTGCCAATCCCATGGTATGTGGTGAGTACATGGGATTGTTGGGTTAGTTTGGTTGGAATTAATATGTCACACCAAAACTATATATATGGGTTATTGGTGAAAGGAGGATTGTAGTTGATTGCTGATGGTCGTATTTTTTACGTACCCCTTTTCGTTTTACGAGTGATCGTTTGGACTCGTCTAAAACATACGTCATAGATGCGAAGAAGTGATAGGAGGACTATACCTGTCGAAAGTCAGCATAAAGTTTTAAAGAAAATCGAGCATGCGCAAATACTAGCTCACGTATAACATTTTAGATTAAAAAGATGTTGAAATTACCTTATAGGGGGTATATAGTTACGTTTAAAAACGTATTGCTTCATTGAGTGGCAATTGAAAGTCGGGTAACGTTACACACCCTTAGTATTAATTATTTCTAAAAAGTTAATACTGTCGGCAACAAATTATTATTTTAACATATATTGTAAAAATAATTATTTTTATTGCGAGAGCTGGGCTTAGTTGAACTTTCGTCGGACTAGAGCTACACGAGGGCTATTGGTGACGGGTGTCGTAATTTAGAAGTTTAGAACCAATGTCGAGTGACGAGACAACTGAGTAGGATCCCAACGTAACTATTAAGGGCGACTTAAGGACTTCGGAGCAAATTTACGCACTCCTTATAATATAATACACTCTTCCCTTCGCCGATGCGACGGCGCAACGGTTAGGGAGCTAGCCTTTGGAGCCTCTGGATTCGGGTTCGAATCTCGGTAAGGCATAGACGTTTTGTGTTTGTCGAGTATATGCGGAGTACGTGCTCGTTAAATCTGTTGGGTCCGAAAGTCCTGTGGACAGTCACTGCGCAGTTTCCCACGGGTACAGGTCCCTGGAGACTATTGCCCTCCCCTTCAGGGACATGTCTAAATTGTGGAGGTGGCGATAGAATAGATGGCAGCATCTGTCATATATGTGTGTGTATGTCGTGTCCGTCCTTCTTGACGATGGTTTATAAGCGTGTCTTTGTGACCAAGCACACAAGCCTGAAAATATGTCAACCAACCACCCTTCCCCTTATTTAGTGTATTTGAATCTTGAATGCAGCGATTTTTTTTTCTCTCTTTTTTTCTTTTTAGAGCTGAGTTAAGTTTAGATGTTGTGGCACTTGGTTAGGAAAAAATAACGTCGCACAAGAGCTACACGAGGGCTATTGGCGATAGGTGTAACTTTTTTTAGAAAAACAGTCAAGTGACGAGTAGGCACCCAACGCAACTATCGGGAGGGACAACGTACGCAGCGTCGGAACTTTGGATCATATTTAACGTGTACTCCCTTCTGCACGGGGTATTATTCGTCGGACATTTTTTGGGCTGCATGGGCCGTTTTGAGGTCGGCAGTTATTTTGACGATGCCTGGACTCGAACATGGGACCTTTCGCATGCAAGGCGAACGCCTTAACCGACTGAGCATCCCGGCCTCTTTTTCTTAAAAAAAATATATATATATATAAAAAAAGATTGAAATAACGTTGAACAAGAGCAACACGACGGCTATTGGCGTCGGGCCTCGTCATTTTGAACCTCGTTTTTTGCGATTAAGTGCCTTTTTAAGGGTTGTGCTTTATTTAGTTTTTCTTAAACGAAAGCGCGCAAGCTTTCTTTGCGATGAGTTTACACACTGGTGAAGGGAAAAAATTTCAACAAATATTTTTTTTTTGTCGCGTTGCCAGCGAGATTTTTTGGCGCGTTTTTTGATTGGCGGCTTTATCAAATTTTGAGTAATTTTATTGAAATTATATATTTCGAATGTAAATTTCTTTTCAATAAAAGAACTCATTTAGATTCTGTTTAATTTTGCATATATTTTTTAGCTATTAAAGTGGATTGTTCGGTTGGCTAAACATAGCTGATTTATTGCTTCGATCTAGGCGTGCTTATACCAGATATCATGCGTATTAAAGTAGAAAATTGGTAAGTAAATATATATTTCGTTTAAAACAAGTTGTTTCAAAGGAATTTTCAGACAAGATTTAGATAACGTCGCACTAGAGCTACATTTGGGCTACTTTGAGGCGGACCTCGTAATTTTAAATATCATGGTCAAGTGACTAGGCCGAGTCTGAGTGAATACCCAACCCAACCCAAGAGTAACATAGTCAGGACAATGAACACCTATGGTTAATTTACGTTGAATTATCGTCGCACTAGAGCTACACGAGGGCAATTGACAACGATCGTCATAATTTAAACCACAGTCAAGCGACGAGCCGAATGAGCAGGAACCCAACGCATATTTTAAGGAATTTCACCCTTGCTTGAAAGGTTCTTACAAAACTTCATACAAAAACTTCCATACGTTGAACTTTAATATCGTAATATCAAATTCAGTTATCTTATTTGAAATTCTTATCTATCAAGAGAAGTTTTTTATAAATAAATATTATGTATTGAAAGTGCTATGGGTTTTTTGTTGTTAAATCCAAAAACACATTCACTGTATGAAAAAAACTTCGTGATAAATATATTTTACAGGTGTAAAAGAAAACAAGTCATTATTGAAATATTAGCAATTTTATTTTATAAAAAAATGCATAGATGTTTTAAGAATATTTAGATTGCATAAATTCTATACTTTTGAAATGATTAATACATTAGACAATTAGAGAGCTTAGTGGAAGAACGTACTAAATGACAAAAAGGTGAAAATGAGCTGTTAAGTTTTTCGTTTGCACTGAGATACATTAAAAACAGGTTCTTACAAAAGGGAAAAAATATACTTAACTTAAAGTTTATGAAAAGGGGGTATCTTGTTATCTTAAAAAAGGGAATAACATATTCATTAACACAAAATATAATTTTTTTCAAAAATGTCACTTAGCACGTTCTCCACTAAGCTCTTCAAATATTATATAGTCAAATTTTTATTTTTTTTAAAAATCGATACAGCTTTTTGAATGAAAAATGTTAATATTTTGTTTTATGAAATGTCCAGAAAATGAGTCTTAAGAAAAAATCTAGCAAAGATTTTTTTTTTTTAAATTTTACAAACAATAAAAATTATACGCAATAATTCACAATAACTGTATATAGTTTTAAATTTCGATAGTTTCAAAACTGCCTTTATTATGTACTATCTTATGATAAGTCAGTTTAAATCATTTGTTTGGGCAGACTATAAATAAAGGGTGTAGTTGCAAAACTGACATTATCCGAAGTATAACTAAGATATAGGATCTGTTCATTGGCGACTTCGTCCAATTGAATATAGAATCATCAGTAGTCGCCAGTGAACGTACCGGACCCTATATATTAGTTACACTTTGGGGAATGTTAGTTTTGCAACTAGACCCTTCAAGTTATGTATAATAATAAAATTACTGTTTTCGTAGATATTCAATAAGGAAATTTTTTATTCACTAACTGTTTTAAAGAAACCTTTATTCATTGGAGTAAGACGGTGTATTTTTAAATAATGAAATTATTAAATATTCTTTAAAAAAGCTACATTGCTTTTCACAAAAAATACAAATGTAAATATTAGCCATCACGGTCTAGATAATATTTTGACAAACACACACACAGAAATCTTGAATATAATGGTAACATTCGAAATAAATTACAAGAATTTTGTGTTATTACACTATAATGCAAATTCTCAATTAGCCAATGCATACATTAAATATTAAAATTATTCCATTGTTATGTTAGTGAAAATTACTTTAATTAACAATCAAGGCATGTTTAATATAATGAAATCGAATGTTTTCTATAATACATACAATAATACCACATGATATATAAATTTCATATAGAAGTAAACTTTAGTATCCCATAGGTTTTTTATTTTATTTTTAAGCCTCTATGATTTAAAAAAATGAAATTTATTATTGTAATAAGTTTGTTGTTTAATCTATTGCCATAATTATTTAGCATTGTCACACACAGTTTTTTTTAAACATTTCCTATTAGTAAATCAATTCATAATAGCAAATATTCAAAAAAAAATTGAATAACACAGTAATACACTTTCATTTTAAAATACACAAATATTAATGAAAATTTTCGTTGTCCTATTATTTTAGTATTCTTTAGTAAAAGTATGTTTAGTAAAATTATTTAAATAAGTATATTATCTATTCTATATCACATAACAGGGCAAAAAAGTAAACCTCGTTGTAGTATTGGGACCGACTATTATTGATTAGAAAATGCCCCATTTTATAGCGCTTTAAATATTTAAAACTAGTTTTGTCATTTCAAAATGTTTGTTTCATCTAAAAAAAATGCAAACTGGTCCTACTGAGTCTAGACACGAGACAGTATTTTTTTACTCAGTAACTTATTGGGGATATGGGAATAAGTTTCAATCGAACTTTGTAAACAAAAAGCTTGAATACAAAAATATTCAATGTTATAAATTGATTTTTTTTCTTTGTAACAACCCCTTTCGTGAAATAAATTTATTCATCACGTGGAAAATTATTTATTAAGGCAATTAAGTTGTTAAATATGAGCTGATACAAAACTCTGCTTCATTCATGTTCTTTAAAAAGCATTGTAGTTTTATTTATGAACACTAGGAATCAAATTCTTGTTTTACTGATTTCTATCTCATTAAATAACGATTGGCAAGAAAATTTTTCATTCGAAAATGCTTTCTGCGTTTATCTAAATGAACAAAATATGAGACAAATGAAGACCATAGTCCTAAGCAACACATGTAGGACATGTTATGGTACACGAAAAACGAATTTAAAAAACTTAAAGTTAACGTTTTTATTCTGAAATGAAGATGTTAATGTATGCACAAAGTCATTGTTAATGAGTTATTGAGTATCAATTATGACGAATTTGAACCAATTTCTGTAAGTGCCTATAAAAAATTATTTTGAATATCGATACCCAAACAATCATATGTTTTTGTTAACTTTAAATAAGGCACTTACAGTCTTTTTGGAAATATTTCGTCTTTTTCAATGGGATACATATAACCATATACTCCACACAAAATTCCAAAATAGCATTTGTTTGTCCATTTGAAATTCATCTTTTTGATAAATAATGAATTCCGAATGAAAAATTTTCCATATACACAGTATGATTGAAACTTGTTAGACACAATATTGGTTTCTTTAAAAGAAAAAATGCTCTGTAGCTATTGCTTTACCATGCAAAAAGAATGTTAGTGTCGATATAGTTGTAAAAGCTAATAACAAAATCTCAAAAATAGTAACTGGTAAATTGCATAGGCGATTTGCATGTATTAGCTGTATATATGCTAGTACAGTTGAGATGAAAAATAGTTATTTCTCAGTGTGATAAACGGTAGGCAGAGATCAACATATATAAGATTAAGGCACGAAAAAGGGATATGACATTTAAAATTTCAAGTTGCTGCCTTAACTATTTATGAATTATTTCACTTCACTGTGAAGCAAAACAGTGTTGGGAAGTATTTGATGCAAGATCATGTAAAATTAGTTTAAATAACTTCCAATTTGGAGATTACTACACACAAACTCAATATATTGATTACAATAATGTATTTGAATAAATACATACCAATATTAGCTTTTTAATTTAAAAATTATCTTGTAGATGAAGTTGCATATAATATATTTCATAGTTAAATATTTAACCCACAGATATTTGATACAGATTTTTTATTTTAAGAAAACTGTAAAACAAAATGCCCCTTTAAATTTGAGGGTCTTTCCCTCTTTATACAGTTATGAGTTTTCATAGTTACATTCTTAAAAGGAATGCAGTCAAACTTGTTTATAACTAGCACACACTTACTAACATTTTCAGGTCAAATCCAATTGCTTGCAATAAACATTTTTAATAGTTATTCCAAAACACTTATAGTAAAAAAATTCATGTAAAAAGTGTGAACATGCTTTGCAGTCTACTCTTCCCCAATCCTCAAATTTAGCCCATGAAATTTACTGATATTTCTATGGATAATGAAAACCTGACCATTTCCTACTACTTTTGGGGTGTATTTGTTCTGGATAAAAGCATTTCAATAAAATAGCCATGTGTATAGCAAAGGTTTTGACTCTTCTCTATAGAAATTAAAATATGTGAAATGAATTTTTTTTAAATGTAAAGGGTGTGTGGAAGGAATTTTCCAAGAAAAGATTTTGCTAAAAAGCTGACAGGTACTCAATACAAATTTTACAAGACAGAAAAATATTGCTCGCTAAAACTAGAACTTGCTTATGAAAAACGTTTTCCTCTCAATTGAACAAATATTCCCGTTTCTCTTGGTTACACCAGGATCTCATTAAATCAGGTCTTGCTATAAGCGAGTTTGACTGTAAGGCTTTCAATAAAGAAGAAACTACTGAAATGATTTTTATATTTAAAATTACTAAATATTTTAAGCATACCAATGTCCAACAAGAAAAGAGTACAAGTTTGACACTTTAATAATTTTCCCCCAAAGAAACTTCAAATAAAATTGAAATCTACATTTTAGAAAATAACACTCAGGGTAAAAAAAAACCAATTTTCAAAAAAGTTTTCTGTGGGTATAAAAATGTAATGAAATTATACAATGGAATAAATATTAAACACTAGAGTCCATATTTAACTATAGGCTTGGAAATCCAAAAATCTTTTTAATGACAACTTGAATTTATATAATTAGTGTGTATTTATATAATGTGTCTGAGTACATGATCATGTACATATATTTTGACATTGCATCAGTCATGTAATTTGCTTTAGGCATATTTGTACTTTAAGTGGGCTAACAATTAAAATTAGCTCCATAAATATGTATCCTGTCAGAATTATAAAGTAATAAAATACAATAAATTAACAATTTTTACCTATAATTTAAAATGGGATTTGGGGCTGGCGAGCCCAGTATGTTAAGGCATTCGTCTTGCATGCGGAAGGTTCCAGATTCGGGTCCGGGCATAGAAAAAATAACTGTTGACCTATAAACGGGCCGTGGAGCCAAAAAATGTCCGACGAATAATACTCTGTGTAAAGGGAGTGCACGTTAAATATGCTCCAAAGTCGCAACCAGGGTTGTTATGTTTAAAACATTTTGTTTAAAACAATTGTTTTAAACATGTTTAAAACATAGTAATAAAAACATGTTTAAAACAATTTTAAAAAAAAACCCCGATTTATGCTAATTATCAATGTGGTATATAATTTTAGTTAATTAAAATAATACCAAACATAAACTATTTCATTATTAGTTTATAAATTATTCTATTAGCTCATCTGATTTAATCAAAGGAAGACACTGAATCGCCAGATAATCGAAGGATTTCTTGTATTCTACGATTCTTCGACAAAGAAAGATGCTAGGCATATGCCTAAAATTATTGGGGATGGAAGTAAATATAGAAGACCAAAACGCAAAAAGAACCGTGTTTTTTTTAAACTCATACAACTTGTTCAATAACCAAAATTTAACTGTTTAAAAAAAACATGTTTTAAACAAAAAAAACATGTTTAAAACAAAAAAAAACATGTTTTTTGTTTTAAAAAAAACCATGTTTTTTTCCAACCCTGGTCGCAACGCTATGTACGTAACGATGCCTTTAACGGTTGCGTTGGGTACCTACTCAGGAGTCGGCTCGTCCCTTGACTGTGGTTCTAAAATACGACGCCTTTCTCCAATAGTCCTATTGTAGCTCTAGTGCGATGACAATTCAAACTAACCTAACTTAAGCCAGGATTTGTAGGGAAAAATATTTTATACATTAAAACTATTTTATTTAGCTAACTATTATCTTAATTTTGTTATCATACCTAATTTTTATTTTTTGAAAAAAGAATAATTATGTGTATTTTCTTAAAATTACAATGAACCAAACAAAGTTGAGATACATAAAAAAATATGCAGATATCTAGAATGAATACTGACTGATTTACTAGACTTGGAGACTTTTTTAATAGGCTGTACATAATGGACTCTTATGAATTTACTAAACTGAATACTTTTTTCTAAAACTGGACTATTCGAATGGTCAGTAGTCAAGATACTATTATAAGATAAAAATTTAACTAATTAGAATTAAATTAAATAAATTTAAGTTCAATTAAATTTCAGAAAAAAAAAATGAAATGGCTGTTCTGAAGTTTAACAATATTTTTAGAAAATGAAGCTATATTTAGACTTTAACTTTAATCTTAGCGTCTTTTTTCATTCTTAATCGAATGAAACTATACGTATTCTGATATACCATTAACCGCTTTTGAGATTTCCCGCTTTTGCCTCTTTGATGCTTTTTTTTCCGCCAGTTTTTTTTGTGTGTGGAAGTTTTGCTCCACTGCGAGTTATTCCATCAAAGTTTAACACATACACACGCTTTTGTATGCCAACATGTGTTATTTTTTATTTAATGCCCCAAACACTTCACATTTGAAATATTCAAGCTTTTTTCAAATCTCTAAAAAAATTCTTATTCAGTATTACTGACAGGAATATTTATAACATAGGATTAACTGGACTCTAGTGTGCAAGCCTTTTTCCAAAAAAACAAAAACTACTTTTTTTCATATGTCATAAAAATGCATGAAAATAAAGTCTGTAAAATGAACAGTAGATCAACAACTTCATACACTTAACAAAATGTTGTCTAAATGTTATATATAAAGATTTACCAATATAAAAGTACATAGCAAGTTAATATTTTCTGGGTGCATGCATTCACAGCTTTATTTGCATTAAGTTTCAATTCTGTGCACTCTAAACAGTGCTACCTAAGCCAATGGAAGGTACTTTAATTTTCATGTGGAAGCAAATGGTTAAATTTTTTTATGCAGAATTATCAGATTTCACAACATCAATTTCTTTTTCCGTTTCTACTGGTTCCTGAGTGTTTTCTGACAATATAGCTTGCTCATTTGAAAATAAGCTAAAAGACCATGTGTTTGGATTAGAAGATGTAACATTCTCATTTCTTTCCTTAAGTTGTGATATCCAAAGGGCACTTGGGGTGTGAAAAGGATCAAATTCTCCCGCAGCAGATTCCTAAAATTGTTTAATAAAATAGCAATTAATATTCACCCACAAATACGATGGTTCAAAATTTTAAAACTAACTTGTTTCATTGATTGTCCTTATATGTAAAAGACAATTGAAAAAATAATGTTTAATTATTCCTTTTGAAAAATCTATAATAAATATGAAATGTCCTGTTTTAATTCTTGTTATACAGTTGAACATTCTTAGCATTAAATTTTCGCTCATCATAAACTTAAACTATTTTAATGGCATTAAACTTACACTTAAAAATTTCGTTAATATGATATCACTTAACATAAAATTCTACTTAGCATTAACTAGAAATTCTGCAATTGCCCCTTTTTAAAAGATAATTTGAATCTTTAAAATTCTAAAATCACAAACATTCGAACAAAATTCTACCCCAACTATCTGTCAGTATTGTCCCGACTTCTATATTGATTTGCAGCAATCCATTTTTAAAAAAAAAAAGTTAGTCATGAACATCAGAAAAAGTCAAATTTTCTTTACTGAGGTGTGAGAATAAACTGTAGCTATATTGTCAATGTCACTTAGTAAAACTGAAACCAATAAAAAGTGCATTAACAGAATATGCATTCAAGCAAAAATACTTGTTTAGGTAATAACTTGGTTTAGAGCACATGTTTATTTTAAGGTTTAAGCTTTTGCTATTTAATTCAAGTCAAATTAGTTGCTGATTACATTCGTTTACATACATCGCCACAGTAAGCTTATTCTTAATTTGTGGATACTTTCATCTCCAAATCAACTCTTCAATAGTTGCCATTCTCAAAAACACTTTCCTAGATGCAGTATATATTCAAAATAAACAAGTGTTGCCATTCCTTAAAAACTAAGTTACTCCATCCCCTTTGCCACTTCCAAAAAAACTATCAGTAGCCTAGAACTAAACTCCCAAAAATGTTCGATAAAAAGTGGAGGCTGTGGATGTGGAGGTGCACATTTACTTCACTGGCGTTGAATCAGCTTTTTTTTATCTACTATTATTGTATTATCTGTAGATATGAAAGTATCCACAAATTAAGAATAAGCTTATTGTTGCAATGTATGTAAACAAATGTAATCAGCAACTTAGAATATGCTGTCTAAGGGAAATACAACTTTAAAAAACTTTAAAAATAAATAAAAAGGGAATAAAAATTATCACAACTTAGTGGTGGAAAACCCAGGACCGTATAATTATATGGACACGGAAAATCGGGGTAATTATTGAGCAGGGCCCAACAACCATAACGCATTGTAATTTATTGAGTCTAACAAACAACAATTTGTTGTCGAAAAGTAGCCCTGTTGCTAAAGTGCAACATTCATTCTATCTGAACCAAATAAAAATTGCCTTATCATACAAAGCTAACAGGAGTCGTACTTTTTCGTTATTTTTTGTTTGTTGGTTGTGTGCATTAGGGACTCTGGGACTTACTTTGCAACTATCATGCAGCATTTTCGGGAAACAACAAATTAAACTCAAAAAATAAACTTTCTTTTAAAAAAGTTCTAAAAAGAAAAAGTCGCACAAAACTATCATCAACTCATTAACGACGATTGGCAAGAAAATTTTAAACGCGAAAATGAGCTTTCTGCTTAAGTTTAGCTAAGTGAACAAAATACAAGACAATTGTCCGAAACTATTTAAATAAAACAAATTAAGATACACAAAAAAATAATTTTAAAAACTTAAATGGTCCAAATGTGGAAGCACTTATTTCCATAAATCCTCCTCCCTATTCGCACACGGTATTACATGATTTTAACTCGCCAAAGATGCTTAAACTATGTAAAGAACGTAGTTGAAAAGAAGCGACACTTTACCTACATTTATAAAAAGTAGCAGTTGATTATTATGGAGTTTTTGATGCTGTGCACGAATCAGTTTATGATTTTTTCTGCCTCTAGGATTGTTACATTGTGACTTTTTATTTTAATTTCGAAAATTTTGTATTTTCCTGTGTTTTTTGTGGCTAATAATAAATAGTAATACTATTAATAGTTTCCTATAAAACGATACTTTTCAGAAAAACATAGTCTTTAGTAACCTTGTTTTAAATTTTTTACAAATATTTTATCCTTAAAAAACTTTCATAGTCACATTACAACAAAGAGAAATTAGTGGACATTTTTGTAATTTGTGGACTTATTTTTATAAACATCAAAATATTTTTAGTTACAAAAATAAATGGCTATAAAATAAAATAAAAAAATAAATTTTAACTAAAATGAAATATTAACACTGTCTCTCTACCATTGACTACCAGCTAGTAAGGAGGGACATCTAGTAGTAGTATATCGCACGAATCTATAATTTTATATAACCCTTGGCAAAAAGTATCAAACCACCGAAATCAGTGCCAATGATACATTAACATAAAAAAAGATTTTCTACAAATTCAATATTTTTTAAAATTAAAATATTTTATTACAAATTTAGCTTATTTTGCGTTATCAATAATAATATCATGAATCGCTGTTAACTAACAAATCAAAGAAATTAAATAGAGTCTTCAAAGAAAAAAAGTTTCTGGTCATCATATTAGTGAAAAAAAAGTATTCAATAAAATGAGTTTAATATTTTGTTAGTCCTCCTTTTACCTTAAGGGGGGGCCGGATGGTTCTATCTCGCCCATGTTAATTTGCCTAAATTTAGGAACATTTTTCTCAGGAACTATATGAGATATCATTATGAATTTTTTTATATTTTGTTTCTTACATATATCTCTTTGATTTAAACTGAGGATATTTCAAGGTATAAAAAATACTTTTACAGGGATTTTTAAAAAAAATATGTATTAAAAAACACAAAAAAATCAGATTTAAAAGTATATAATTTTTTTTTTAGCAGAGATATTTAAAATTCCTCAGTTTAAATCAAAGAGCTATTAATGGGGAAGAAATAATAAAACAAAACATGTTGATATCTTTTATATATAGTTCCTGAGAAAAATGTTCCTAACTGTTGAAAAATCTTACATTTCAGGAAACGCAAAAAGAAATTTAAGATTTAGGTAAGGACTGTTCAGAGTTTGTCAAAAATGCTTATAAAAAGAAAACCACTAAAAAGAAATCAATAATCTTGGTCTTAAATTAAAGCTAATGAAATGTAGAACAAAAAAAAGAAATTAAACAGAAAATCAACATTTTTAACCCAAACACCCATCCGACCATAAAATTCTACTTAGCATTAACTAGAAATTCTGCAATTGCCCCTTTTTAAAAGATAATTTGAATCTTTAAAATTCTAAAATCACAAACATTCGAACAAAATTCTACCCCAACTATCTGTCAGTATTGTCCCGACTTCTATATTGATTTGCAGCAATCCATTTTTAAAAAAAAAAAGTTAGTCATGAACATCAGAAAAAGTCAAATTTTCTTTACTGAGGTGTGAGAATAAACTGTAGCTATATTGTCAATGTCACTTAGTAAAACTGAAACCAATAAAAAGTGCATTAACAGAATATGCATTCAAGCAAAAATACTTGTTTAGGTATTTAACTTGGTTTAGAGCACATGTTTATTTTAAGGTTTAAGCTTTTGCTATTTAATTCAAGTCAAATTAGTTGCTGATTACATTCGTTTACATACATCGCCACAGTAAGCTTATTCTTAATTTGTGGATACTTTCATCTCCAAATCAACTCTTCAATAGTTGCCATTCTCAAAAACACTTTCCTAGATGCAGTATATATTCAAAATAAACAAGTGTTGCCATTCCTTAAAAACTAAGTTACTCCATCCCCTTTGCCACTTACAAAAAAACTATCAGTAGCCTAGAACTAAACTCCCAAAAATGTACGATAAAAAGTGGAGGCTGGGGATGTGGAGGTGCACATTTACTTCACTGGCGTTGAATCAGCTTTTTTTTTTATCTACTATTATTGTATTATCTGTAGATATGAAAGTATCCACAAATTAAGAATAAGCTTATTGTTGCAATGTATGTAAACAAATGTAATCAGCAACTTAGAATATGCTGTCTAAGGGAAATAAAACTTAAAGTTTAAAAATATAAAGGGAAAAATATCACAACGTAGGGTGACCCGAGTTAATTATTGGACACGGAAAATCGGGGTAATTATTGAGCAGGGCCCAACAACCATAACGCATTGTAATTTATTGAGTCTAACAAACAACAATTTGTTGTCGAAAAGTAGCCCTGTTGCTAAAGTGCAACATTCATTCTATCTAAACCAAATCATTTAAGCTTTGAGGCATGGATTCAACTTACTTACTCTCCAGCAAGTGATGATTAGAAACTTTTTCATTTGTGACTCAATGTAATTTCTCTGGTAATTTTTTTAATAAAATTGTAATTTATGTAATTAAATCATATTGTTTGACTAAAATAAATATTAGAATCGAGGAAATTTTTTCACTGACAATGCATTGTGGGCAAGGCTTTCTTGATTGGATACTTTTTGCCGGGGATTGTAATATTAAGTTCTTTCTTTAAAATAACTCTCAGTTAATGTTTTGCCTATCAGTCGAACAGTTCCCAAGGTCTAAAAGCGATTATTTAAATTAATTGAATCCTTTTTCAGAGAAACCATAAATACAGTAAAATGCTTTTAATCACATGGTCTACTCTTCTAACAACCATTGAAAATAATAGCATTTAGCCTATTTTTCTTTTTTTTAATTCAAAAGAATTAAAAAAAAAAAGTAGGTATTGACATGCTGACGGAGTCATTCTGTCCATACTCCCCTTCCAAAATCGGTTCTATTTGTCGCATCTTAAAAATTATTTTTTTATTAGAAAACCTCATGAACTATGACCTCAGATAGCCATCTTTTATACTTTCTGTCCGTACCCCTGGACGGACATCTGTCTACTGTCTGTCGGAGAATTACCCAAAAACGAGTAGGTTTGTAACAGTAACTGTCACCTAGAACCGCTTATACACAAGATTTACACACATAAAAAAAATCTCAAAATTTTATTTTGGCTTTTAAAAGTTCAAATTACAACTGGATGCTGTGATTGGCGAATTTTTTTCCTGATGTGTATAAGTCTTGTGTAGAAGGTGACAGTTACTGTTACAAACCTACTTGTTTTGCAATAAGAACGTCAGTAAGTATTTGAGTAACATGAAAGTATTCTATTTTAGTTCTTTTAGAACTTCTTGTTTAACTAGACCTAGACATGTGAGGTTGTATGCATTTGGACAGGGCTTTCGCCTCCTTTGTAACATCATTATTTTAATTTAACAAGTAAAAAGATTATATGCATGACTCATTCATAATTATATGATAAAATATAAAGTTAAAGACAGAAAAATTAGTAGATTTTCAAAATGGCAACGATCAGGTGATCACTTGAATGTGGGAACTGTGCTAGGTCAGCTCTTTAAGTCGACAGGAGTGAATGGCATTATACTTGTCAAGGGCATAAAATGGAACATTTTAAAAAGGGGGTTAGGGTTTTTATAAGAAAATTGAGTTATGAAATTAAGATTATATTTCAATGGGAAAAAATGAAAATTATATACCTTATTTTCAATTAAAATTTCTGGTTCAGATAAAACAGATTTTGTTATAGAATTATCATCTAAAGAATTGCTATTATCACAAGATGGGGAAGACCATGATGATGTTGAGTCGGGTGCCCAGACTGATGCCAACGAGCCATTCCATATGCTGTTTGGATTCAATGGATTCTATATAAAAAAATAGGTAGCTTAAAATATTTCAGCATATTTTAAAAAGTTATTTTATAATTAAACTAAAATACATAAATTATTCTTATAAAGTATAAGTCTTCTTACTAAGTTTATTTTATTTTATCTGGAATAATTAAAGTTTGGAAAAGAATTCCAATGGTTTGGTTTTATTATCAATTCCATAAAATATTATTGTGGGACACTTTCTTAAAGATAATTATTAAAATTATTAAATTGTGGAACTAAGAAAAAATACTGAAAATGTTTTGTGATAGTTCATATAGATTTTATTTAGCAAAGAAACTTACAATATCAGAATTTTCTGACCAGGAATCTCCTGTAGGATTGTAGTTAGAATCCCAAAAGCTTTCTTTGACTGGTGTAATGTCAAAGCCAGGCCAATTATCTAAAAGAAAATTAGGAAAAAATTACAAATAAATACTGCTGAAAATTTTACCTTTTTCCACTTTATTGACTGGATCGACTTTATTTCTGGTGTTATAACAGGAATGGTGAGAACAAGGTAATAAAGTCATCATCTGAACGACTTGCTTTTGGTTTGGTGTTAATTAAAGTTGCACTACTAAATGCATTAAGATAATTGCTTTTAAGATAATTTTTAAAAACTTTTCTTGTTTACAATATAGATAAATAGGTCGACAGAAATATCTAAATCGCATAGGCACAATGCTTGATTTTTGCCTGACGCTTAGTTTTTTCATATTTGTTCTATTTTTAGAGAAAATTTTAATTTTCTGAAAAAACTACACCACTTTGGCTCAAATCTAATAATTTTTCTCTTTCGCTATTATGTGAATTATAACTATGATTGTTGTTCAACTAGAGCTGCATATTTGGATTTTTTGTCTTCTTTTATTCTCCAAACTCCCCAAAATAGTACATAAAAAACGCGCCAAATGGGTAAAATGTATTTTTTCAAATAATTTAGGTGGTTGGTTTTTCGAAGGTAATCGCGATTGAGCTGTATAAATGGCAGTGTTTGTAACTGTATATTTTCTCATGAAATTATTACTTAAAACTTGCCAATGAGCTAAATGTTTCTTTAATGTTTTTTTTGCTGGTTGTTTGCAAGTTATCGCTTTCTAGAATTGTATTAAGGACAGTTTGTTGCAAACTTCATTTTCTCGCCAAATACGCTGTCTGAATGCTCAAAAGTTTTTTTTTCACCACATAATTGAGATTTTGACGTGAAACTTTATAACAGGTAGGAACAATGACATGAGCTTGTTATACTATAGCAGAATAAATGGCACATATACTTGGATCGATTTGATATATTTTTTAGTCTGTTCGAAGAAGGGTATTCGCCATGCTAGTTATATAATGATTGTACATGCATAACAATTAGTTATCATGCATATAAGATAGCTGATCTCTTGAGATATGCTGTCTTATTATTAGAACAAATCTTAATGCTCTGCAGGGTCATTGACAGTCTGGTAAAAAATCAGGACACATTTTGCAAAAAAAATCCTATTAAAAAACATGTGCTACTTTCATCCACTTTTCTAAAATGCTTTATGAGCAATTTTGTTAGTCTATTTTTGAGTAATTACACATTTTCATAATTAGTGCGTCCATTGATAGACGATAATGTCCACAGAGAGGACATTCGTGATCATACGTAATTATGGTTTTACAGTTGTAGAAATTGCAATTTTTAGTAATTTGAAACAAATAAAAGCAAGGTTTATTCTTAAAAAACCTCATCCCAATTTAAATTAGTGTTTAATTCAAAAAGTGTGACCACTTCACAGACAATAATGTCTACTCCTTTACCGAAACATGTCAACAGAGTGGATAAAATGTATGTCAATTTTGATTTTTCAGAACAAAAGGCTTAGCTGATAGAACCAAACAAGAGTTCCGTGTGAAAAGAGGCGACATAAATGAAGATTGAAATAATAAGTAAAAAAAAGTAGATACATAAATAATCCGATCCACAGAGTGAACAAGTGATATAGCCAAATGAAAGGTATTGCAGACAAAAAATTCTACAGCAACACTAAAATAATGAGACAATTAAATAGAATTGAATCATAAATAACATGGCTTCCTTAAAACTTAGACAGCTGGTAGCACCGTCTAATTTTATTTTAGAGCATTAAAAACTTATGTGGACAGAGTGGACATATTATACGAGAGAAAATTTAAAAAAACAATTAAACAAAATTATTTTTTCTTTGCAGTTTAAATTTTTAAATTGTCAATATAGCTTCGTTAAAAAAAAAAACTGCTAATATTTCTTAACGAACTTAATGTATCTAATGCTACATTTTATGAAATCTTCTTGGGGACTGTTGGGGGAGTTTTGGGATAGGAGACACATAGATGGAGCCACATTTCAGACTTAATAACATTTTGAACATTAAAATAATATGAAGTTAACCTGTTGGGCAAGGCTTTAAAAAAGTGTATAAAAGCACTAATATAACATATTCTTTTCTAGGAAACAAGCAAAAATATAATTCACACATTCAACAAGACACTACAAGACCATACCAAGAACACATAACTGTGCATTCAAATCATACAACTCCTCAGTCCTCCCCTCCTGTGACCCCCTATTCCTCAGATGGGTTCCGTAACTCCTCTGTCCTCCCCTCTTGTGAGCCCTTTGTCCTCCCCTCTTATGACCCCTATTCCCCAGATGGGTTCTGTAACCCCTCTGTCCTCCCCTCCTGTGACCCCTATTCCTCAGATGGGTTCTGTAACTCCTTTATCCTCATCTCCCGTGACCTCTATTCCCGAGGTGGGTTCTGTAACCTCTCTGTCCTCCCCTCCTGTGACCCCTATTCCTCAGATGGATTCTGTAACCCCTCTGTCCTCCCCCCCTGTGACCCCTATTCCTCAGATGGATTCTGTAACCCCTCTGTCCTCCCCCCCTGTGACCCCTATTCCTCAGATGAGTTCTGTACCCCAGATGATACTTGTACCACTCACAATACTTACACCCAGATTGACCCTTGTACCACATTTAACACTTGTTCCCCAAACAATTTCACAACAACAAAATATGCAGACTTTAAGTCCCTGTAGGCAACAATACGTAAATGCATCTATGAACAACATTTCAACACAATACACCCTGCAAACACAGTACACTCTTCAAAATCAATATGTTATGATACCGCAAAACATATTACCACTGCAAACACCACCACTGCACACAACTCCCGTTCCACAAATGAACCCATTGCAACACATCACTTCCACATCAACATATACCACCAACAGAAATACACCACAATCAGAACTAAATCAACTAACACAAGAGATGCCCCTCCAAACAAGGACATCTCGAGAACTCTTCCAACACAACATCTCGAGAACTCTTGAACATCATTCTCGCTTACCATCCAGACGCCGCTCAAGAAGTCCTATAAATCAATAAAGCAAAGGAAATGGAAAAATGCCCATTCAGAAGCTATCAAGGTTAGAACAGTACTAATTTTTTTTTAAAAACTTAACCCTTAGAGCTTTAACTGACTATTTTAAAAACTAATATCACTAATTAACATCTTTGTGCAGCTCCGAAACAATAAAACATTGTACAAGTAAAAAAGTTTGAAGAGTTATTTATTTCAGATAATAGTGATATGATAAATTTTCTGTCAATTCCATAATGTAAGATTTAGTCATATTATATTTTACACTTTGTATTTTTGTGATGACCGTGAGTCTCCAAAACCAAAGATAAAATAAAATTTTAATTAATTAGCGTAAAATAAATTTTTAAAATTAACTACTTTTCATGTAGAAATCAATGCACATGTAAGTTAGTAGCATTTTTTTTATTCTCATAAAATACATCGATATTTCTGTGTACTACTAATGATTACAAACTAAAGAGAAATTTCAAGATTCTTAACTTAATTAAGAGTTTTTTAAGCTAAAATTTTTCTACCAACAGGATTCATGCAAGACATAAGTCTGACACCGAGGATTGAACATTGTGAGAAGAACTTACTATAACCAGTTTTTGATCGCCACTTCTCGCCAAACAGACCTCAATACAAAGATGTTCCTTGTGAATGAAGGGTTCCCCTCCCAATGTTTCTCCAATTATAAAACAGGTGCTTTGTTATCGGTATTTTTGGAAAGCTTGAACATTCTAGTTCGTAATAGAAAACTTCTAGTGAATTCTACAAAAATCTGCACAAGTTTACCTCTGGAGTGAAAAGGTTACTCTTTAATTTTTAGTACCATGGCAAGTCTTTCATACATAAATGCAAGAAAGAGAATTCAACCTATGAACTTTTCTGAAGATTAAAAACAACAAACAGATTCAAGATAAGTGAAATCAGAAGTTTGTAAAATATTTTTAAAAAACAACATTTATTTCTCTGAATATAGAAAAGGTCATAATGAAACTTTTCTCCAACAATTGGTATAATGATGCCAATATTTCTAGAGTTGTATTTTTGATATTTTATTGCTTGTAGGGGTCTATAACTATTTTTATCTGTATGAAAATAGTGTACAGCTCCCAGTAAATGAAGAAACCGGAATAGTATTAAAAAATACTTGATAGAACATTACTGATAGAACATACTTAAAATATGGAATGATTCAACAGGTGACCTCTCTAAATATTTTAAAGTTATGGTTTTAACCTTAAAATATTTAGAGGTTTAACTAATGCCTCATATTCATAGTGATTGTGGCTGTTAGTTATGCTATGGTTAATAAAGTAATATAAGGGTTCAGTTTTACGATTTGGAAATGTAAAACTGTTTTCAGCACACTTGAATTTAAATTTACATAATTTACAATAATAAAATTAAAGATGTGACTAGCTGAACTAGTTTTTAAAATATTAATTTTCAATTAAGTTTATGATGTCCTGAAAACAGAACAAGTATAATAAATATTACAGCAAAACTCAAGAAATATTGCCCTAAAAATATATATTAAGTGTACTTTACAAATATATTTTAACAGACTTATAAAATGAAATACAATATGTTTCAGTAACAGAATAATGGTTAAAGGAACTAATTTTGAAGGAACAAATTTTACCAAATCTCAAATGTCTTAACATTTGCACAGCACAAGTAAAAACACAAAATTCTGTTATATTATTATGGAGTTTTCAAAATGTGTTTTGTTAAAATGGGCGACCTCACATAATATTTATAATTTTTTTAACTGCGAAAATTACACCATAAGAGATACTATCATGACCACTAAAGCTTCAGAACATTGAGTTGACTTGAAATATTGTTGCATTAGAGCTATACAAGGGCTATTGGCGATAGGCGTCCTAATTTCAAACCACAGTTATGGGACATCTGCACGGTAAGGAAATGGGCAAAAATGTATGGTTGCTTTCTCTGCAGAATTTTTATCAAATAAAATAGTATTTATTAAGAAAATCAGAACTAAATTTATTTTTGTGAACATATGACCTTAAAATTATTTCCAAATGTAAAAAAAAAAGCAATTATAAATTATTATTTAGAAAATTTTGAAGTTTATAATTATTGCTGGTAAGACTGGTACAAAAATACCAAAAAATTCATACCTAACATTCAGTAGGTTTTTACAAATACATTTAATAATATTTTGTAAAGGGAAATGAATTTTGGTACAAAATAAAAGTAGAAAACTAATAAAAAAATTGACAAAAATGAAAATACATATGATACAAAGTTTAGAATAAAGAAAATTAGAAAACAAGAAATAAAAATCATAAAATATAAAAACAAATTTAGAGTGAAAAAAAAAATCTTACCACATCCTACTGATTTCGTTTGACTATTTGGAGAATTCATGTTTTCATCTTTAGATACACCCAATATTTCATTATAAGAGTAGTATCCAGGACTTGATTGCAACATCCAATTCCTTAATTTAGAACCTAAAAGTTTACTTTCGATCTCTGAAGTGGTTAATTGTTCGGTATTGTCAGAACTCCAATGATTTGGTAAAAATACAGAATTTTTATTTAATTTTTTTGAAGAATGATTATGTGACCTTTTTATTCTTGCAATGCCTGAAATAAAATAAAAAAAATCTAAAAAAATAAAAACTTATCTGTGTAAAGTTAATACGAATGAATCAAAAGCCTTTTCCCCAATAATCCCGCTACGCTTACCAATGCTAAAAAAATGTAATTAATGGAAATCTCTTTAAATCAAATCCTGTTTCACATTAACTAAAATTCTGCAGTTTTCTTTTATACAATAATGTCATAATTAAAAAAAAATTTAAAAAGTGATGAACGTTTGATAAAATAAAACATATTAACTTTTTTCCTTTAAATTTTTTTACTTAGTTTTTGCTTGCTGTTCAGCTAAGTAAACATAAGAAATTGTTCTGTTTCTAGTATTAAAAACGACTTAAATATACCTTCTATAAGTAGACAAAATGTTTAAAACTTTAATTTTAATATTTATTTTAAGATTAAGGTTTTTTTTATATTAAATTAAAATGATTATTCTTAGTGGACTTAGGCAAACTTTTAATGATAAAATTATATAATTTTAAGAAAATACATAACTTAAATAATTTTTTAAAAATAATAAACTTAAACAATTTTTATTACTTTATAATTTTTAATTTAATCATGCATGGACAAAGGCATACTCAGTAATTTTGTTTAATGAAAATTCATATGCCTGAAAAATCAGTTTATCTATTAAAACCAAATTGAATGTCATGATGGCACGTAAACATTACTTCTTTTATCTGTTAAATAAGGAACTGTGAGCAGGTGTAAATGTTTTACAGTTGAGTGTCTCAAATCCGGAGATTCAAAACCAGGTATAACCTAAAATCTGGACATTTTTTTGGGCTAGATTGTTTCTCAAAAATATTAGAATTATTCGAGAAATGGCAAACCAGATTATACATTTTTTTCCTTTTTCAAAACACTGACATCGCCAAAAGCTGATTCTGTTCTGTATTATTAAAAACATGAGACACATGGATAAAGGTAAACTTATCTGTTTTACTTGTTGTATGCAGACTTAAAAATACAATAAAAAATTAAAAAATGCAGAAATCCTGCAAAACGTTCAGGTCATTTGAATCCTTTCCTTATTTTTGAATCTGAGATATGTAGCTCTAATGGTTGTTTTTTTTAAAACCAAGTTTACTCCGATTTTCCCACGATATATCCTGAAGAAGCAAATCTAAAAAACACCTCTTAATTTTCAGCAATGTTTAGCAAATGTTTTCCCAGTAATTTTTCATGCTTCTTTTCATGGCCTAGAAACTTTCACAGCATCTTTGAATGATGCCCCATAATAATTGTTAGTTCTTGGTGTAATCTGGTGCTTAGTAGGGGTCAAGTTCTTGATCCAATTTGGACAGTATTTGAAGCGTCTAGAATTTATGCTTTCATGGTTGGTTTACAAAGTTAACTCAAAATATTCACAACTTATATCGCAAGATAAACAAATCAAGAAAAAGTATTCTTAATTTTGAGCATTATTTTGTTAACATCTGTCTAGTAATGTTTATTGCTTATTTTCTTTGGCTCAGTAATTTTCACGGCATCCATAGATAACGCTTTGTAATAATAGTTAGTTCTTGGAGCACATGTATACATTCTAGAGGCTTTTGTACAGGACAATTCAGCCAAACAAAGCATTCTTTTCCATAACACTTTGTTGTCTCCAGTTGTGTTGCCCAGAACTGTGTCATAGGAATAGCATTATTAAATCTTTTTTTCTTGATGCCATGAGACATCATCCACAGCAAAAATGTTAGTATACACAAAAAAGAAAAAAAATAGTATATAAAAAAAGAAAATGCTGCTTGTGACCTTCCTCAAAGATGGCCTGTTTGTATATAAGCACATATTAGTTTTTTTTTAAATCTTATTAAGGCTTATTGTCTTAGAAATGATAAAGATTAGAAAAACCGGATTGTTTATTGAGAAAGAATTAGGCACAGTACTTGTTAATTACGAAAATTAGAAAAGGACTCGAAATCCGGAATCTCTGAAGTAATGAGGATTTGGGATGTGAGACTCTCAACTGTACTTTAAAATATAAATCTAGACAACTTACTCGGTTTTGTATTCTCGATGCAATTTTTTCTTAAACCATACATAGCAAATTCATTTTTTTCCTTGATATTTAATATGTCTTTGCTAACTGCAGCAGAATAAGAAGAAGGCTGTTTTGATAATTCAAAAGGTAATATGGATTTGTTAAACTCTGAAGGATATTTCAGCCACAGGCAATTGGGAATCCCTTGATATGGTCCTAAATTTGAGGTTTCTTCAGCAATGTTGTTTAATTGATCATCTGAAAAAAAATATATACATAGTGTTTAAATGCATAAAAGATGTTTAGAAATTTTAAATAGCAAAATACAGTCCATGCTTGGAAATTCGAAATATAAGCTGAAAAATAGCTAAAGGATTATACAAAGGGTGATTGGCTGGTTTTAAATAACATAGCACTATAGCATACCTATTCTATTACAATGATTGTAAGTCTTCTTTCTGATTATGTCAAAGAGCAATGTTCCAAATTGCAAAACCAAAGTAAAAAAAAACTTTCTAATAATTATAATCATGCAGGTAATAGTGAAAAAAGTGATAGACTATTTAAAGATGGTCAAGGACAATTAATACATGAAAGTGGAAATATTTTAAATAACTTTTTGTTAGTGTCTTCAATAATAAAATAATGAAAATGTATGTGTTTTGTGTGAACTGAAGGGCAGGAGTGTATTGAGTGAGATTTTTGCTAAGGACCAGGTTATTCGTCTGTTAAAAACCATGCAACCTAAAAAGGTACTAGGGCCTGATGATACTTATGCTAAAATTCTAGTTAATGTACAGAGAACAGACATAGTTTTGCCTATTTTTAGTCATCATTTGAAGATCTGATTTCCAAAAGGCGTTAAGTCAAAAATTTCAAAAAATTGACTTTTTGTCGCAAAAATGCTTAATCTCAAGCTAGTTATCTATTTTCAGTAAATAGAAATTCCAAGCAGGGTTTGGTTAGATTAAAAACAGATTTTAAAATTTGTGTTTGTTTCTAAAAAGAATTAAGTCACGAGTGACTTTAGTGCCAAAAGGGGTTTAAGTCTTTATCCTCCTACATCCCCAAGAAAATAACACATAGACCAGTTCTTAAAACTTTGAGCGACAAAGAATAAGGATCATCGTGTTCTGTTTACCTTTTATTTTAATGGTAAACTGTGTGTTATCATCTGCTTATAATTACCATCTGGTGATATCTCAAAACAAATATTCTTATGCTTAACATTATTAGTTTACTTATACAATTTCATAATTTCAGTAAAAAAAACATTTCTGCGTAAGTTGGATTATTTTTAAGAAATAATTGCAACATTTAAAAGTACTTTAGGGCAATAAATATTAATAAATAAGAACACATTTATCTGTCTTTCTGTTTTTCATAGAGAAAACTTTAATTTAATATAGTCTGAATTCAGATGAATTCAAATGAATGATTTCAAATTTTTTTGGATCAAAACATTTTCATCATAGTCATCCCATGTAGCACACATGTGGGATCCACTTGAACCCATTTGATGGGCATTTGGCATCACTACCCATATCGGGACCAGAAAGAAACAAACCCATTTATTTTTGGTCAATCCACAGGTGCCCACTAGCCAAACCTAAGTAGGCACATATAAAATTTTATCCCACTTACAGTTATCTCTAAAACAGCTATTCAAAAAGAAAGAAACAGTTAATCTGGGTGATTACAGACCAGTGAGTCATGCATCTATTTTAGGCAAAAATTATGAAACTCTGTTGAAAATGTGCATCATGACATTCTTGGAAACTAAGAACCTTTTTGTCCGATAATCAATATGGTTTAGAAAAGGTAAGTCTTGTACAACTAACTAATCAAATCTATAAAAAATTTATGAAAATGTCATTGAAGAAACTAATAAAGGCATTATGGTTGATATTATTTACATTGATTTTTAAAAGGATTTTGATAAAGTTTTACATGAATATTTGTTATTCAAGACAGGTTAAGAATGCAGCTATCTGTTGGATTGAAAATTGGTTATCCAGCAGAAAAAAAAGTTCATAAAAATGGTAAGCACTCAGATTGGACTGAAGTAGAAAGCAGCGTGCCTCAGAGCTCTGACTCGAGACCCATTTCCTTTATCATGTTTATTGATTATATTACCTGAGAGATAAATAGCAGGATAAGTATATTTGTAGATGACTTAAAGTTGAACTCTTTTGAACAATGTGAGACTTTACAAAATGATTTTATGAAAATTACGGAATAGGTAAAAAGATTGGGCATGTCATTCAAGTGTTAACAAATACCAGGCCTTGCATTTAGGCAAGAAGCATGCTAAACATTGTTATGTTTTTTAGGGAGAAAATATCCCAGACAGTGATTTAGAAATTTAAGAGTTCTGGTTAGTAATGATTTAAAATGCAGTGTGTTGAGGAAAGCTAATAGAAAAAAGTAAAAAAACTAATAAAATGTGGGGCTTCATTAGAAAAAGAATAATTTCTAAATATAAGGGGATTATTTAGCCATTGGTAATAGAGCGAGAGCCCAGGTCCCCCAGACCCAAGTTATTTTCTCAGGAATGAAATATATCGGATTAGGTTTGGTTTTGATACACTTTTAGCATATGCATACCCGCTAGAGTGGACCATCGGCCAATTTACAGGTACCGGGTGCAAAAGGTTGGTAAATTATAAGTTCACTTGTGTCATTTTCTCAAGGCTGATTTTTACGTATGTTGTAGAAAACATTGTTAAAAGTTAATAATCAAAATGAAAGACACTTTCCGCCAGTCAAAAATTTTACCAGGCGCTTTAAAGGTTGCAAAGTTCAGACTTTGTCCCACACATCTGGAGGTGCGATATAGCTCTACGTATTTTCTAACTAAACAAAAACTTAATTAAATTGAAATTATAATCTTTTTGTTTTTATTGCTTATCGACTCAGCTTTATTTCTGCCACTATAAAAGTAACGAACAATCAAAAATCCCTTAAAAAAATTAAACAAAGAAAGATTATCATTTAGATTTAATTATATTTTTTAGTTAGAAAAAAAGGAGTGCCATATCGCACCACCAGATGCATGGGACAAAGTCTGAACTTACTACCGGGACCTCAAAAGCATCTGGCAAAAGTTTCAGCAGGGCGGAAAGTGTCTGGCAGTATTGGTTATTAACTTTTAACAATGTTTTCTACAACATACGTAAAAATCAGCTTTGAGAAAATGACATAAGTTAACTTATAATTTACCTGCCTTTTGCACCCAGTACCCGTAAAATGGCCGTCTGTCCACCTAGTGGGTATGCCTACTACACTAAAAGTACATGAAAACCAAACCTAATCCGATACATTTCATTTGTGAGAAAATAACTTAGATATGAGGGCTCTTGGACTATTAGGCTACATCTGGAATATGCTGTTCAGTTTTGATCACCCTTCCTCAGGAAAGATATTGATTTACTAGAAAAAGTTCAGCATAGTGCTACAAAAATTATTAATGATTAATCAGGTATTGATTAGGAGAGTAGATTGTGATCTTTTAAACATGTATTCCCTGAAAAATAAGAGATCAAGAGGAGATTTAATTCAGAAATTCAAATTCATCAAGCAGCTAGGGCTTATGTTTCATCTTTAATAGTCAAACCAGAGGTTGGCTGAAATAAAAGAAATCCTGCTTTAAAAGGGATAAAAGAAAACCTTAATGCAATAGAGTTATCAAAGAGTGGAATGCTCCATCAGATTATGTTGTGTATTCAAAGATAGTAGAAGAATTGTGATAATTATTGGAGACTGGTAAACTATTTGTAAGCTTTCGGACCAAATTTGCTGGGCCTCTGGCCTGTTATTGGTCATTAATTTTTGTATTTGGATAAAGATCATTTGTAAAGGACAATTTTAAAATATATAATATGATTAAATAAAGAGAGTAAAGAGGTTCATAAAGTAAAATTTTAAATTTAAATTGAACTGCCACTATTTCTTAGCAAAACCATTTCCCATATTTGGGAAATCTATTGTAAATAAAATACGAAGGAAAAATCATGTTCCGTTTATTTGAAATCATTTATAACATTATAAAGGCCTGGAATGTTAGCTTCCAAGCTTTTAGATGCGATTCAAATGAATATGATTTATGCAAATAAATTTATCACTTTGAACTCTAAACTAAAAATTTTGCTTTAAGAACAAGGAACACTGAGAATTTTATGTAATATCAAATGTTTTAATTTTTCCTATTTAGTTTATTTATAAATATTGTTATACTTAAACAAAAGGATCAGACTTACAATATAAAGAGAAAAAAAAAGGAGAAAAAAATTCATTTTTAAAGCTATGGTATCATTATACATATCGCTCAAGAATGTTAATTTGCCTTGAACCATTCAAAAATAAAACAGATGTTTTAGTCAATTACAGAAGCAATAATAATTCATTTATCTTTTTACAATTCTATTAGAAAAAATTAAATTTACCCAATAAACACAAAAAGATTTATTAAAGTTTATATCACTAAAAATAGTTCAATAAATGCTGTTAAATGCCAATTAACTGACAAGTAGAGTTTTTATGTTTTGAGGAATATATTGTTAAACTTAAGCTAGAATTTTAAAAATTACTTTAATTCTGATAAACTTAATAAATAATGTAAATATTTTCAGAACATTTTGAAATAATTTTTATTTTTAACAGTTTTCAATTGCAACACTTAAAGAGGGCGATACATGTAACAACCTGAATTTTGATAGTTTTTCAGAGACGTTATTAAAAGAGAAGAAATAAATGAATCATTTTAAAATTCAATATGTTTATACATTAAAATAGAAATATTAGATTTTTTTGTTTTATTTTTTTCAAAATGGCCACCGCAGTAACTAATCTCCTGACACACGCGGATAAAAGCATCAATCGGCGGGAATTCTAACTACTCCTGCAATCAAAATTTTTGATTTGAAAATGTTCATAAAACTTACATCTTCTAGTTAAACCAATAAAAAATCAAAAAAGTTTAAAACTTGTTAATCGGCAAACCTCAGAATAAAAAAGTTTGATTTTTTAACCTTTTTTTCAAAGGTTTTTGGGTAAAAATTTTTTAATTTTTTGGGTTTTTTTTTAGGTTCAACTAGAAGATAATACTATAGAGAAGACGTATGCCAAATTTTATAAGGCTCTATTAAGAACTTTTTGAGTTATCTTGCTCGCCAACTTAAATAAAGTAGTTTTGAAATAAACATGTTTAACGTTTTGACAAAGCCCTTAAGCGCCGAGTTGAGGTGAAGCATTTAAATGAGTTTTTAATCAATAAATAATGTGAATTCAATTCTAAAAATTTGCAGGCATATTTTTGAGGTGTTATTTTAACTATTTATGAAATAAAAAAAATTAGATTTTTACATGTCCCCCCTTAATAAAGTACAAGATTTATGACAAAAGTCTTTAACAGCTAAATTTTTTTAAAAGGTAAGGAAAATTTCACATGTCTTAATTATAAATAAAACAATTACCAAAAGAATTAATATATTACATGTTTTCTCAAGAACAAAATATTTTAGGCACCAGAGAAATCAGAACAATTGAAGAACAGTTATAATGAAAATATACCTTTTATTCTAAACGATTCGGCTGAAAGAACACCATTTGCACATAACATTGCCAAAGCTTCATTGTTTCCAATTGATGAAGATGGCTTGTAAGGTAGTTCTAAGGAGCTGAAAACATTTTTATATAAAGTTATTGTTCAAAATACAATAAATTACACAATTTTTTTTTTTAAATACACCTTCAATTACCTTGGTTGAAGAATATTTCCAGTGTATATTTTTGCTGACTCAACTTTAACTTTTTTGTGACTTTTACTCTTTGTACTTAATTCAAATCCTTTAGTTCCAGTACCCTTGTTTCGCAGGTTTTGTGGCAATCTGTTTGTAGAATTTAGAACAATTTCTCTTGATTTATTTTTGGAATATCGATTTTTTTGTGTTTTTGATGTTACACAGACATCAGGTAACCGATTATCCTAAAACAGAACATACCCAAATTACATAACAAATCTAAAAATAAAAATTATTTTTACATGCAACATGTTTAAAAATAAAATTGGTACATTAACAGAAATTGAACAGTGAATTGTAATTTTTAATTAAAATGTTAACTTAAACTTAACATAAGATGACATAACTAAAATATTTGGCTCGAATTAATTAACGTTGTGCTAGAATTATTTATATGCATATAACATTGTTTTAAATTTAAAAATGTTATAAATGTTCTTATAAACGCCTATTTTACCACACAAATTCATTGTAATTATTTTTCTAAGTGTTCTATAAAATATATATTTAAAATTATAAATACCCAAGCCAGATATGATGAGGCCAGAATTATTGCAATAATTGCCTATAGTATATGCTATATTGCTAGATAACTTTTTTTGATATATGAAATATGCTAATAAATACAATTACAAATCTAAAAGAAATAAAAATATGAAAAGAACTTTTTCAAATGCATTTGTTAAATATTTATTTTAATTATTTAAAGTGATACAAATAACTATGAAAATTTAATTCATATCACAGTTTTTGTAATCCAAGGAAATGACATAGAAAACTACTTTATGATTGCCTTACAGTTCTTTGAAAATAAAATGGGACTATAAACTAGAGGATATCAGTCTATTGGCTATTTTGTTCAATTAAAATTGTTTCTCACACCTTCCAATTTGCTATGGAGTGCAAAAAAAGAACAAAATAAGAGACCCCTTTTCTTGCTGTTATATATTTGTTAGTATTATTATTTTATAAGAAAACTTTTCATTAATGAAATATTGCATTTTCTATTAATACTGTGCCGATAAAAAGTGGTAATTTGCAAAAAAAATATTACTCACTTTTTCACTAATTTCAGATTCTGTTGTAGATGTTTCTGTAGTAGTGGATGATGTTTCTTCTTCAGGAAGAGAATTGTTAGTTTTTTTAATACAGTTGGATTCAATGTATTTGTTTTCATTATTATTTTTGTTTTTAAATTTAGAATTATTTTCTATATTAATAAAACAATTTATATTTTGATCCCCTATAATATCTAACTGTTTGAGAGAATTTATTGTATCTTCTTGTATTGATTCTAGACTTGTTTGTGTTGCAACACTAGGTTTGTTGGTGTTTATATTTGAGCAAGCATGAAAACTAAATGGTGGCTTTAAAAATCGAGTCCAGCTATTTCGTGATTGCGATTTCTTAATGTCAGCTAATATAGGATCAAAACTATAACTTTCTTGATTATGTTTTTTAGATGACCGCTTTTTTGTTTGACGATAATCTGCGATGACATCTTCAATTTCTTTTGAATTTTGAGAATCTTTTCTTTTGGGTATAGGCGTCTCAGAATTTTTTAAAGAATTTACTATTGTGCCATTTTCTGTGATTGTTTTATTCTCAAAAATTATTTCTTTCTTCATTTCAATTTCATTTGTGGAATAGCTGTCTTTTATATAACTGCAAAAGAAATGAATAGCTATAGCAGGATAAATAATAGGTTACAGGCATTTAAAAAAGAAAAATTCAAAAGAAAACATACCCATTTTCACTGCTGACAGAGCAAATAGCATTTAAATCAAAAACATTTTCTTTTTCCATTTTTTCGGAACTGATTCCAATAGTAATCATTGGATAAAAGAACCTATTTAAAAGCCGTTGGCTGTCTAAGTAGCCACAGACTACAACTGTAACAATCATTACAAGTGAAAGACATACAAAAATAAGATATAAATATGTCTCCCAAAAAGGCCTGGGTACTGATTGAGAGCAAAATGCTAACAAGTGTCGAGGAACTGTAGCAACAACTTTGTACTGTATGGTTTTCCCTTGAGGTCCTTGACTAGTGTGTATGTTCAAAATTCTTTCAATATGCGTTAAGGAAAAATCTGGAGTATATCTAAAAAAGAAATTACGATATTGAGAATATTAAAACAAAAAAAATAAAATGGCTATTTAAGCATGGATTTCAATATTTGTACCTAACTAATAGTAACTCCTTGTTATTGGCTCCTTGTTATTACTCCTAACTATTTGTTCCTGTTATTATATATATTCTTTTCATCAAACAGCTTTTTTGTCTTTTGTGAGGGTATTTTGGGGGCTAAGGCACCTCTGCCTGTAAAGCATTTTGTACCAACCCCAAATCCTAGAACTGATGCGGCTGTAGGAGTCACCCTCAACACTGAGCAATTGCTTCCCAACACAGCATGGTAGAGGGCAGCACCATTACCACACTCTCATTATTCAGGTCTACTATGCAAGTTCCTTGTGCTAGTCTACCACACAAGTCCTTTGTTCGAGAGCATCACAATAGAGAGCAGCACTACTACCAGCTGTCTTGGTGGGTCTACTACTCAGGTTCTCATTCGAAAGCAACGCAATAGAGGGCAGCACTACTGACCGTAATTAGATCCTTCTAATTTTAGAGACAGAGGTCAAGCAGAGGATTGCAAAATTGGCTTGTCACACCCAAAGATATTGATTTGTTATGGGAACTTGAAGGACTTTGTGACCACAACAGACCTTAATGTGCACCAATCACCTTTAGTATACCCAGGGGTCTTCGGCCGCCAGGGCTTAAACTTGCAACCAAAGGGATGTCAGTCCAACACTCTACCAACCAGGCTATCCCGATCAAACAACTTAGTCAATGGCAAATTTTTAAGACTAGTACAATTGATCTAACATTCCATTACCTCTTAAAGGTTTCATTTGAATTGGGTTTTACTGCTGTTGCACAAGATTACTTTTGAAAATATGATGGATGGGATCAAATCAAGGCTCGAAAAAACTCAGAAATTTTGTCCAACAATGTAGCCGTCCTCCTTTGAAACTGACTCGTCAAACTCTAATTATATAAATAGCTTCTAAATAAATAAAAATATCACTTTCTCCTATTAATTACAAACATTTATACAAATTGCGCAATTAATTAGTAGTTACTAGGATAACATTATACATTAATAAAAGAAATACTAGGTTACTAATAGTAACCTAGTATTTCTTTTAGGAAATAATTTAAAATGTATCACAAACATTAACGGGGAAATGGCTGTCCACGAGGACGTCGGACTCGAGAAATCCGTTGTCCTCGGGAAATTTAGACCGTCGAGGACGGCAGGACGGGCGGTTTTTCGAGCCCTGGATCAAATGATTCTCAATAAATATTTAATAACCTATGAGTGGAACATTGTTTTTGTTATAGATGTTAGATATCAATTCAATTTTACTATACATTTTAAGTTGACGTAATATTCATGCCGTTAAAATAATCCCCCCTTTAACACATCTAAGCCTCCTAAGACTGATTGGCTGATTTTTTTAATCAATCAGCTCTGATAATGTTTTGTATAAAAAACAATTCATACTGAATTAGTGCCATACTGCACAGAAAATTAAAGTGAAAACAACCAACACATTGACCAACTTCCTCATTACCCCTAACCAAAACTATTACATCCAAATGAGTAAAAAGAAACAATCTCATTCTAAATATATATCTTTGGTGCGTAAAGAATAAAAATCAAGAGCATAATATTAAACCAATTTTTTTTTTTATTTCAGTGTAAGGTTTTCTTAAGGGTCTTGTATGGTAACAGATCTCTATACAATTCTAATGAGGAAACTTTTGACCCTGTTTTAAAATAAAGAATATGACATGTACTCATGACAACTTACCAAAAATATAGAAAAGTTATTTTGCCATTAAAATAATTAAAAAGTATAATTTTAAAGATATTAATTAGTTATAATTAAAAAAAATTTAAGTAATTTGTCACAGACTACAGATGGCAGCACTAATGACATAAAAATATTGTTTAAATTATAACTAATTAATATCTTTAAAATTGTACGAATTATTTTAATGGCAAAATAACTTTCTTCTGTATTTTTTAGTAAGTTTTTGTCGGCACATGTTGTATACTTTATTTAAAAACAGGGTCAAAAGTTTCCTCATTGGAATTATACAGAGATATGTTACCATGCAAGACCCTTAAGGTAATGTAGCCCTTTTTAGTGTAGTGTTTCATAGTATTACTATTTAAACTACTATGAATAGTTTCTAGCTTTTGATGACTATTTGTATATTACTATTTAAAAAAAACATTAAAATGAAGTTTCTCTTAGATTAAGAAGACTTTTTCTTTCCAGCATAACTCTAAAGCAGTTAAACATAAAAAAAAGTTTTGGGACACTTTTGCTTATCTTAAGTGCATCTATTACCTTCTTTTCTTTGGCAGATCATATCATACTCTGCCAAAGAAAAGGAGGTAAAGGTATAAAATATATTTTGCATACGATTGATCATCATTTCAATGGCTCTCAAAATAATTTGAATAAATTTTGAAATACTTTTAGTGTGGACACATAGAATGAGCATGTATAAAAGTCTCTAAAGTAAAAAGAATTAATAATGTTTGAAATGGGAAAATATTTGATCACCCTCTAAAAATAACTTAACAAGTAGCATTACTTACGCTATGTCTATTTTTTTGGTAGCATTTGGTTGTAGCTCAAATGGTTGACAATTCAGTATTCTAAATCCATAACCCTGGCAGAATTTGCCACTTATGTCAAATCCTTTTACATACATAGGCAATGCTCCAGTATTTCTTGCAGTAAAAGCTCTTCGTACAGTGAAGTTAGGTACATAATTATCTGATTTTAAACCTGCAAAAACAAATATATATACATAGCAAAAAAAGGCCTTCAGTAGTAAAGGAAATTTTTTAGTGTAAAATTTTTTATATGCAGAAAATTCAGCTTTAAATTTTTTCAGCCAAAAATTTGGAAATCAGGAAGATGGGGGGGGGGGGGGGGGTAAGTTAGAATTTAATTTTTCAAGTATCGGCGATTTTTTTTGGAAAATTTGATATCCCTTTTATAACTCGACCCCCCATTTTACGACTCGAAATTTAACCGAAATTCCTAGGGTTATACACGAGTATATACGGTAATACAATTTTGGCCAGCACCTTTTAAATGCAAAGTTTTGGCCAGATCATAATCATTTCAAATTGTGTTGCATGTACCACATGGCTATATATATGAAGGAAATCATTGGGCAACAATTCTTTTGAAGCCAAATTTCAAACTTACATGTAACAAAAGATTTAAAGATTCTTTCTGAAATGAGCTTCAGGAAAGTTTTAGTTTAATAGCCGCTTATAATAGTTCAGTAAATATATACATTTGACAGGGTGGCGCAAATGAAAGTGGGCCCCGGCACAGAGCTTCGAATACAGGGAGATGCTTGGCAAGAAAACTATTGAAGCCGCCGAAATTCTCCAAGTCAAATTCATAGATTATTCAAGCGTTTAATGGCTTCACTATGCAGACCTGTTTTTTCATTGGTTAGTTTGGTTGTTACTAGACAAGAGCTGCACATGGACTATTGGTGAGTTCAGATCTTAGTGCGAGCTCTGTGTGTTGATTATAGATCAGTGCACACATGAAGATGATGCTTACAGTACAGTAGAGAGTGTTCCTTGTGGAAAGTTATATTGAAATAAATTCCTGAAAAGAATGTGATCAGTTGTTGGATAATGAATTTAAAGATATCAAAGGCCAGAAATGAGTGCTTTGCAACAATTAGTTACAAAATAGCGTTAGACAGGATCTGTTTTGAACAAGTCCAAAAACATTTCCAAACGTGTCCAAACACTAGAAAATGTGAATGCAGATAACCAAATAATAGTTAAGAATTCTAGCAAAATCAACCCGTGACGCCTGACGCAACAGACCTGTATATCAGGACAATCATATGGACAAATTCTCCACCTAGACCTGAAAATGCATCGCTACAAAGTGTTGTTTATGAATTAAAACCACCAGATGCTCCTCAGCGCCTCCAGTTTTGTTATTGACAAACTTGTATCCACCTGCCTCGTACTATTTAATAGTTTATATTGCATTCCAACTAGCTTGCCAAACCATGGCATAGTTACCAGCCAATTATTTGGGCTTAATATGGATGCAATCGATGGCTTCACTTAACAAACTTGTTTTTGCATTGGTTTTTGACTTGACAGCATTTTCTGTTTTATCCCTACTTCTAAGCCGGGCCACTTTTATTTGTGCCACCCCGTACTTGCACTAAATTATATAGACAAGACTTTATGTTTTAATATAACCATACGAGTATAACCTATTTGCTTCATAACTACACATATGTGGAACTTCACTAATTCATTTTACAATTTTCTTATTAATATTAACTTTTCTATTACAAACTAGAATGTTTAAGCTTCCAAAAATTTTGATACTTCAGCAGCTGATAAATTAATTGCATTAAAAAAAATGACGTAGCAAAAAGATCAAGCAGGTTTTAGAGGTCTTGCCAAAAAGGTTTTTTTAGTGGTAAATTTATGACATTTATCATTAAAGCAAATAGTAGATTGGACAATTACAAAAAAATTGACAGTGTTTGAAAAATAGGTTTATATAAAGAATATATGTGAAGGAATTTTTTTCAGGAACGAAGGATACATATGAATGATAATTTTTTTTACTGTGCTTGTCATTTAGAGTTTTATTCACAATTGCATTCTCTTTCAATTTTTTAACATTACTTTTTATTTTCTAACTAAAATAGCAGAAAAAATACAGTGTATCAAAAATTTAATCTTTCTTTGCAACTATTCAGATTCAAATACACAGGTAGTACGTAATAATCGAAACCCTTTGCAAGTTGGATATTTTGTCAACTTTCCTATACCCTACTGAGGTTATCAATATTTACTTTTGGTTATCTATGGGATAAAATAATTGAAACATATTATCAGTAAATTTGAATTATAATTTTTTTTTAATAATGTCTTCTCAGTATTTATAGTAAATGCTTAATTTCTGTGCATTCTAAAAAATACACAGAAATTAAGCATTTACTATAACACAGTTCAGATCTTAGTGGGAGCTCTGTGTGTTGATTATAGATAGTTATTGTGCATTTTTCTAAATTTTCCACTCCATTGTATTGAAACACCTATCTTCAAGATTTTAATGATAGATGAAAAATTATACATACACATTATTTGGATTTTAAAATATTGTTTGAAAGAGTTTTTCAGAATTCCTAATACAGTAATGTAAAATGTCATACAAATTGATTAAATGTTTTTAAATGTTTAAAATTAGAAAAACAATATTTTTGACAAAGCAAATAAAAAAAATCTTTAAAATAAAAACACATACTATAACAATCTTTTAGAAGGTTATCTGTTAATTCAAACATAAGGATTGAATCACTGCCTGAGGGAATATTGCCAAGCGTTATTTGTCCATATCCACCTTGCCCATGCACAAGTAGAGCATCCATTACTGTTAAATTATTCCTGGAAAAAATATTTAAAATTAAATTACAGTATAAAGTTAACATTAAGACACTGTTAAATTCTTCTTAAAACTAAGGGTTTTTTTTTTAAAAATCCATTTGAAAGAATTCCAAATATTTAAAATAAGAAGTAACAAAAAATATATATAAACAAATAAAAACACAAAAAAAGATCATGGATGATAAAATGGTGGATTGAGCATGTTTTCAAGGAGCAAGCATCAATTAGCACCATTAAAAGGACAACACTGTTTTTCTATTTGGGATGGACATACAGTCAAGAAACCATCCCAATTGCCCCGAAACAGTGTTGGAAAAAAACAATAAAAAGAATAAAAACTATAAAAACAGAAAGGGTATGAAAAATCAAACGAAACATATGAAATAATGAAAATATAACAGACCCTAAGAAGAATGTAGCCAGCAAAACCAAGTACAAACAAACAAAACCGTTAGATTACGAACTGAAACATAAAAATCAGTGACGGTCACAGTTCGTAATCGAACGGTTTTGTTTGTTTGGACTTTGTTTTGCTGGCTACATTCTTCTTAGGGTCTGTTATATTTTCATTATTTGATATGTTTCGTTGGATTTTTCATATAATTTCTGTTTTTATTGCTTTTTATTGTTTATTTTCAACGCTGTTTCGGGGCAATTGAGATGATTTCTTGACTGTATGTCCATCCCTAATTGAAAAAGTGTTGTCCTTTATATGGTGCTAATTGATGCTTGCTCCTTGAAAATGTGCTCAATCCACCATTTTCATCGTCCATTAATCTTTTTTTGTGCTTTTATTTGTTTATTTCTGTTTGTCATTAGTGGAGGCAGCTTCAGCGCCCCACAATGATTAACTGTTCTTTCAATAGTTTCTTCATCGCCTCTTGCAAAAAATATTGCAAATAAAAATAACTCAAATAAAAAAAATATTTAAGTAATTTACGTAGTTTAATTTAAGTATCGTAAAACTTCTACAACAGACCACCTCTATTAAGCGACCACCTCCGAAAACAGGCAAACTTTTACGGCACCGATTTTTTTCTCCTATAATGCTTAATCTTAAAAATACCTCTCGAACAGACCAGACCTCTGGTAACGACCGGATTTTAGGTATCATTCGAGGGTCAATTTTCCAAAAAGTAAATTGAGCTTTCTCACCACTACTGTACATTATTTTCCTTTTTCGTCCTTTGAATGACCTGAAAAGTTGGAACTAAATTCAACCCTCCCTCAACAACCGATTTTCTTCAGAACGGAGGGTGGTCGCTCACGAGAAGTTTCACTGTAGTTAACTAAATTATTTTTGAGGTTAAAGTTTTACCTACTACTATAAATATATGTCAAAGTAATCTGAATAGTTCTTGGTAGAATTTTTCCAAAGGCATTTGGAAATGTAAATTTAACACATTTTTTTATCAATTAAAAAAAAATTATAAAAAACAACAACTGTAAACTAAATTTTCTTTGATAAAATAAAATTTAGAAAAAAATTATAAAAATTTCAGAAAAGTTTGAGAAAGTGTTGAACCGCATATCCACAAAATTGTGGGGAGTTTGCGGATCCTCACTTTCTGGATTTACAGAATTCTACTGTAGATTTAAACTTGGAAACTCAAGGATGGATGGATGGATAAAGCAAATTCTTTTTCCTTTATAGCATATTTATCAAATAAAATTTCCTAGCTAGCAAAGCTATTTCATTTTAATTCATTGTTATAGTTTTAATAGCTACTACAGTAAGAGTAAAGAAAATTTAAATGTTTGTAAAAAAGAAGGAGGAAGTTTTCTTAAATTTTTTACCTAATCAATATCAAAGAGGATTTCAAGCTATCATCTTTAGGAGTAAATCCTACTTGAATTCGTACCCTCATACCAGGTGTAAGTAACATAGCAATGCTCTTTTTATGGGACTGAATTCCAAAAAATTCCTCTAAGCTTTCTCTGTATGCTGGAATATGGTTATCTGGATTATGCTAGAAAATTAAAATGGAATTTTATGTATAATATATTTTTATGTAAGAGGAATAAAGTTAGAATGTATACATTCTAAAGAAATTCAATTCTCTTTCTCTATTTGTGTACGAGTTTTAGTAAATACACATGGTGATATTTATATGTTACATATACAGTTTCACAAATACATATTAAGTTAAAACATTGATTAGATGTTGTCTTATAATCCATTACTCTTAGTAATTTCCAAGTAGCCACTTTTTTCTATAACTGACTGTTAGAACTAAAATAGATTGTTGGAATCAATTTATAACCTTAAAATAAACTTTAAGAAAACTTACATTATTTTCTTCTAAATCTTCCAAAGTAAATACTTCTGAGTCTTTAAGCACATTGCTTGCTCCATAACTATCCCCATATCTTTCTTTTAAAACTTTTATTATTTTTGCAGTATTAGGATAAAGGGACAAAGGAACAATTTGAACTATTACAGGTAAGCTAGATGGATTTTCTAATGTGAAATCTTTCACCTGTGAAAATAAGTATTTTACATCAAACAATGTTATGTATCAAGTTACAATTAACTCTTTATTTCAAACATGATATGAATATTTTTTTAATTAAAATGTCAAATATTATATTAAGGAATGTTAATGAACAACAAAAAGTTTAGTATAACGCATTGTATAAACACCAAGAAATAAAAAATTTCCATTATTTCAGGTATGGAGTCTAATCTGCAGTTAATAACTTTCCTGCTATTTAATTTGCTCGAGTTATTTACTTGTTTAAACTTAATTTACTAGCTAAAGTAAACTTTATAAAATGGAATGAACCTATGCACAATTTAAAAGAAATTATTCTTAAAATATTGTTAAAGAATAATTACAAACCGAATGATTTCCAATTTGAGTTATTGGAAATTTTAAGTGATATTTGCTAAACATGCGAGGCCATTGTAACGAAGCCTGAGCTTTCAGAAGATATCCACGGACTTCTGTGGTATCAATTCTCAGAGTGATATTTGTTCTAAAAATTTAAAAAAAATGAAAGGAAAATATTTATCACAAAAAATAGAACATAATACATAACAGACTGGAAATAGAAAAATACTTAATACAATTAACAATCTAAGGGATACAGATGTATAAACCCATCTACTGTCTTTCTGTTTTTCCAGCAAAACATACATATATATTTTTAAATTTCATAATTTCAATACATTTTTAACTTTAAAGTATTGGGTATTTTTCAACTATTTACTGCATAAACATTGAAATATATAAAATTGGTGTGTTCAAAATTTTTAAAACTTATGAAGTGAAAACAAGCTTACATATTTCAAAAATTTTCAAGGAGGATAAGCAAATTAGCAAAATATTTTTTCATTCAGATAAAAAAAAAAGAGTACTTACATTTTTTCTTCGAGATCTATCAAACTATGCCATCTCTTAGAAAGTGTATGAAATAATTCAGCATCCATTTCACCAACATCTGTAGGTAAAGCCATTCCTAGTAACCACTGATGACCCACTAAGAGCATAACAAATAAACAGTAAAACCTTTAAAAATAATTTCTTCTTTAATATTTTGGTAAAATCCTGTTATAAAGAAACTCAAGAGACTGAAAAAATATTTTGTTGCAATGGAATGTTCAATAAACAGGCCTTAAAAATCTTTAAGATAAATGTGTGAAAAGAAAATTCACATTTTTAAATATACTTAATGTGAAATATTTTTAGTTACTTGCATTATTCAACAACATTTCAGTAGACTGTATAATATCTGTTTTTGAATATTTATGAGCAAATACATATTGGAATTTTTAATTTCAGTCTAAACTTCCTGATGACAAATTAATTCATTTATCAGTAATTACCACCTTGTGGCTTGAAAAGTTTAAAATAACTATCATTAATTTTGAATGAATATTTAAAATTTAAAAAAATTATTACTTGCTGTAGTTGTGGGTAAGCCACTATAACACTTCTGCTTGCAATATTTTCTATGATCAAAATGAATTTTTCCAACCTATATAGGAAAAAAAAAGTTAATATTAAACTTGCAATTCTTATGATATAATTTGAACATATCTTAAGAACAATTTAAATACAGTACTATTTAAGTACATTTTAAGAACAGTCTTAGATATTTTTACGATATTGGTTTTAATCTATATGCTAGGTAAAATAAATGTTGAAAACTAGTAATTAACATTTCAGCTTGTAAAAAAAAAGAATCAAATATCACTTATCCTGGTCTAGTTTAAGAACATTCAATTGAATTTTATAAATATTATACTCTTTTATATCAAACAAAACAACCTATAATAAATTAATTATTTGAAAGACATTTTAGATAACTTCTAACACTAAAGTAAGTAATCATGTGTGTCCGTACATACTGTTTTTAAAACTAATAAAATATATGGACGGTAAATACCATATTTTTTGTGTTGGGATGCAAAACTGGAGTTCCATATTTTGAAGGATCAAAAACAAATCTTAAATCTTCAGGAACAGTAGATATTCCGGTTATTGTCATAGGATGTGAAAAAGTGCTAAGTACATGAAGACTTTTTGTAGAAATTTTACCCTGAAAATAAATTTATAATTCATTCACATGTCCCAGTTTGAAATACATATACTAAAATATAAAGAGCTATTAGAAATCTAACTATCTTAATTAAAGATTAATCATCTAATGTCTCCATCCCAACCTGTGGCCCTTTGATGATTTTTTTAATACCTTTGCTTTTTTTTTAAAAACTAAAAATTACAAACGTTCTTTAAAAGCCAAAAACATAACTTTTAAAAAAGGGAGGGTAATCAATCGAGGTATGAAGCATTAAAATCAGTAAGTTTTGCCCATCTTTTTGGTAAATTATGGATTCCTTGGTGATAGAGCTTTGCGTCTTCGGAGGTAAAAAAGGAAGATACCCATTTTTCAAGTTCATCAAAAGTGCTGCTCAGCCAGTCCCTGTGCCATGGATCTGAACAATTGATAGTTTGAAAGAGCAGTGTCTGGAGAATATTAATGGTTTTCCCTTATCTTTGTCTATCACATCAAAATAGCCATTATCAATTCAATCAAACCATCGTTTACAAGTTGATTAAGATGGGCCATTGTCTCCATAAGCTTTTTAAAGTATTCCAAAAGTTACAGCAGCAGTTTTTTTTCAAAATAAAGTAATGGATTAAAATTTCCCACAAATGACCCTTTGTTGGCACGAAACACAACATCTCCAAAGCCCTGAATGACTATGATAAAAACACAGCAGCAATAAATGACACCTGCCCGGTGAAAGGTTAGGAATAGTCTGACAAAATGCTAGTAGGTCAATTCCACACTTTTATTAACCCAGGTGCAGTGCAATCTGTTAATTCAAGGTCATTTCATAGGTATACCCGTAATAATTTGAACTTTGAAGAAGAAATATTTAGTAAATTGCTTTTTTAAAATTAGAAGCGAAACCTATAACATTAATTATATTTTTTCGAACAAGGATTTACAATTTTCCAACAAACAATCTAAAATTTGTATGTTGACATTTTTATACCTATACAATATTCAACACTGAAAAACAAGTTAAAAATGCAATATTATTAAACTAAAAACAATTGGAACTCCGCTCTAATTGAATGTACTTTTTTAAATTAACAAATTAATTTAGTTTAAATATGATAATCATAAAAATTAAACACTTTCAGGGTAAAGCAAATTGTCAAAAGCTCAAACTGTTTTTCACTTCATTAGTTATAAATTCAAATTTCCAGCTAAATTATTTACATAATTTGTGGATTTAAACGGTGGAATCAACAAATAGACAGGGATGCAGAATATGTTCGATCCGGCGATCCTAGATTTAGCCATGTGAAATTTTTTTTAAATTTTAGCCATCTGGAAAATTTTGTGAAAAATATTCAATTGCTTTCGATTGTAACAATGTATTACAAAATTCCCTGACCAGCCGTTCGTTTTGTTTTAAAACCTACCGTTAATTTACTTTTTTGTTCTAACAAACCAAAATAGCGTACCGCTTTTGTCTCCTAAAATCAGCATGTCATCGGGCGTTGATCGCATCCGTACGCCATTCTACCCTCCCTCCCCCCTTGTGTCAAATAGCGTAGCCATCGCCAGCTGCTGTACAGATGGGCGAAACCAGGGTTCGATTTAAGTGGTATCGCAACTTGCAGGCAAATTCACCGAAACGAAACAGCGATAAAAATAATCAACCGATTCGCTAAATCTGCAATGCATTTTTCTTTTTTTTAAAACGATTTTTAGTTTTTCTTCGTGCCGTAATTAGGTGAAACTAAACTTAAATTTCAATAAACTACAGGTTAAAATAACAGATTTTAATAATGAAGATAAAAATTTCAATCAAAATGGGAAGATGAATTAAGATTAGATTACACTAAAGATGTCTTCAAATCTCGGCCAGCCAGTGCAATCTCCCATTAGAAGATGAGTACAATAATACTTTCCTGATTTGCTTATTTTGCTGCTTAGTAATTTTCACAAAATCTACCGATGACGTCACATTGCATCAGAATGATTGACAGTTCTCTGGCTCTGCGTGATCGGAAGAGTATCTCGTTACTTTTGTAGCTCCGGTTCAGGCCAAGTCGGACGACTAGGATATTTTTTCTGATCAAGTGTCCTACTCGCGACGTCCTTGAGTAGTGATCACAAGAACAGCATGAATGTTAAAATACTTTTTGTTTTACATTTGAACCTTTTTTTCTACTTCAGCATATACTGGGGTTTTTGATTTTAGATAATTTTTAGTTTTTTTTTCTTTTTTAAATGGAGTGTCGGTGTATACACGCTTTATATATTTAGGTTTTATGTTGCTAGTAAATTTCTAGTCCTTGAATTTTTCTGGAAAAGTGCTTGATTTTTTTTCTTAACAAATAAGACCAAAAGTTGAGGATTTCAATCCCAAAAAGAGCCAAGATTTCTTTTTTTGCAAAACCTGGTACCTAAATATCCAGCCTTATGAAACTGCCAAAACTTGAAAGTAATATACCAAATAAATGAAGAGCAAAACATGTTCATAGATAAATTTGATGAATATGACCCCTCCCCAAACAACATAAATAAAAGAAAATGTACTTATTTTAAAGTATTTAAAAAGATTAAAAGTACATTTAGTAGTATAGTATTATATAATTATTTAAAATTTATCTTGTTGTGATAATTGTTAAAATTTAAATTTTATCGGTCACGCTTAGTTCAGCTTTTTTGTTTTTTCAAACCAAGCATTTGGTTTGGATTTCAGCTTTTTTGTTCGACAAGCACTAACATCTATGTATATCGTAAAATTTTCTATATCTCAGGTAATACAGAATTTATGTTAAGTCTATAACATATAGTAAAATTTTGGGGGAAATTTTCAAACGAATTGAGGGAAATGTTGGGAGTAAAAACATTTTCTGATCCCCTGCAAATAGATATATCTATATTTAAATCAAAACATAATTACATATTAAAAAATAAAAATAAAATATATATTAAATTGAGACAAAAACAATGATAGAAAGGCCTGCACATTTAACTGAAAAATACAAAATGACAATTTTTATTCAAGCCTTCAAGCAATATTTATGACTTTTCATTATTTATGAAAAAAATTTCTTATAAATGTACTTACAGGAAAAGAATTTTCAAAAACTAGTTCATCAACTTTTAATGCACCTTTTGCTGTTCTTAAACCAAATGGAATATTCATTTTCTGAAAAGAAACGCAATTAAAAAGAAAATCTTAGTGAAGTTGAATAAGTAATGCAATTCTTTTCGAGCATGTAAAAATCTGCCAATTGTAAAATAAATTATCACAAGTGAATATTTAATACATTTTAAATACAGTTAAAACAGACTATAGCAATATTTAAAGGACAGTGGTAACTCTGACATTATAAACCTTATAAATGATTTTACTACACATTGAGAACTAACGGAGAAAGATCGCTCTTAAGTTAAGATTTTTTAAAAAAATTATCCATTATGATCAGTATGAGAACTTATAAAGTAGGGTAGTGGTTTAAATAGTTGTGGTTGTTTTAAAAAGGACAAATAATAAGCACAATATGGCAATTATAGCATCTTTTAATTCCATTATAGAAGTAAAACAAATTGAAACAGACCACAAAGAGAGGAAATTTTTTTGAGACTTGTTACTAAGAGGTTACAATATCAGTATTTTTGAAAAGTTATTTTTTCACATCAATTTCACAAATGGTTGTTTATGGTACTCACTGTCCATTCTTTTGATGGATTTTCATAAACAAACTAACAACGCCCTAACACTCAAAAAGCAGGTTTAGAATTATTTTTCTCTTGTACTGCTAAAACCCAAAAAAGTTCTACAATCATCAAGAAATTGGTTATATATGTTTTTTGGTTCGTATTGTGGTAAATTGGCTTAGTTGGCAAGTTAGCGGCATGATTATCAAACCTTGAGGACAACAAAATGCTTAATAAAATTTGTAATTAATAAAAAAATTGATAATGATTAAAAAAATTAGGAAAAAAATCATTTTTTGGTTGGACAGTATTATTGAAACTAATGACTAGAATATAACATACTTCATATTGGGTTTCAACATAAGCTTGTCCTTGAACTATGCCTTCATGATTTGGAGCTGTGATACCAATCCGAAAAATAGCATAATGAAGAGGTTTCAAAATTAGCTATAAGGAAAAATTCTAAGATCAAACAAAAGTGACTAACAAATTTATAGTCCGAATGTGGTAGGTTAGCTCTGAGACTTCCCTTTAATATTGGGTAGATACATTAAAACCTGTTTATCTCAATGGGCTTAGTAGAATTAAACAATATTTTGAATAAGGAAGTGCAAGACATTTTAAAAAAAGTATGCAGATTAAAACATTAAACAAATTCAAAAGTTATAATAACTAGCTATATGATTTAATAACACCATATTAACTTGTACAGTAAAACTTTGAGAGCGGCCACTCTGTTCCATTGAAAAACGGTCATTGAGGGAAAAATAGAGAAAATAATAAATTACTAGAATGAAAGATTTGGGACTTTAAACGATTCGAGATTGGCTGGTTTGACTGTATACATTTAAATAGTTAAGTTTATATTGTAAGTTTTTCATTTTGGGTACATAGCGAGCCCAATTCATTAAAAATTAATTTTAAAATTACAGTAGTATAATGAAAAAGATAATACTTACACTTCTTGCCATAGCAGAAAAATTTTGCCGCCATGCAAGGGTGCTAGCATTTCCTTTGTCTACACCAACAAGCTCTACATATGTTTTACTATTATTGGAACCCCAGAATTTTAAATTAACCTGTGGATAAAAGAACACAACTCTGAAGGTTTTTATATTTAAAAAAATATAATTGTGATTGAATATAAATTTAAAATAGCTTACATCAACAGGATTTTCATTGATTACAGCAAAAATAACTGTGCGTTTATCACCAATTCCTACTGTTCCAAAATCAATGAAACTTTCATTAACTGCATGAGGTAAAAACTGAAATAAGAATATTTAAAATGTGAGCAACATAGTTATTCTACAATAACCCAATGCTTCTAAATTTTAAATTGTTTATTAATAAACTATATTTTGATTAAAGTTGCACCTAAGATAAAGTTACCTTTTATTATGCAAACCCTTGAAAGGGTTCCAACTAACAATTTCTGTGTGTTAAGATATAATAGTTTATAAGCCGTCAACTTTTGAAATTGAGTATGGGGGGGGGGGGATTTTGAGCTACCATGGAGAAAGGGCCTCTAAAGATTACCCTACCCCTGATACAAAGTTTTTTTTTAAAAAATAAGCTGAAGTGTAGCAGTTTTAGGTTAGCTTGAATTGTTAATGCATATGAACACTGTTATTGAACTGCTTGAGGGGAACAACTAAGCTATAAGCACAGTTTATTTTCCTTCCTGTCAAAAAGACCTATAGAAAAGGTCAAGTATGCTCAGATTTCTTTTGAAAGCACAGTTACCCGTTAGTAGTCCTAGTGCGGTATGAATCGCTTTCCTGCTAAGGCTAAGTATATGTATGTCATGCTTATGTATGTCAACCTTAACCATTTTTATTACAGTTCTCTAACATGTATATTACAAAAATCAATGCAATAATGGACTCTTTGCTTTATTGAGACATGTTCACGTCGGTAATCACAATTCAAATAAAATTTATTATTTAGTATTTTCTTTATGATTCCTGATATTTTCAATTATTTATACCTTCCCAATCCTTAACTACCACCACTTTTGTCAACCAACCTTTTTCAGTGAAATTTTTTGACTCAAAATGTTTTTGTCTAAACTTTTGAGACGGACTATATAAAGATTAGTAACTTTCAAATAACTACTAACCAATTTAAGACATCCAGTGAAACATAAAAGTGGTTACCCGTTAGTAGTCCTAGTGCGGCATGAATCGCTTTCCTGCTAAGGCTAAGTATATGTATGTCAACCTTAACCATTTTTACCACAGTTCTCTACCATGTATTACAAAAATCAATGCAATAATGGACTCTTTGCTTTATTGAGACATGTTTTGTCAATCAATTGATAACAAGCCATTCAAGGGATTGAAGTACACAAAACAGCTGACAATTTGGCAAAGGCCGGATGCAAGACTGCTTTCATTTGATGAACATATGCTAGGTCTTCTACACAATTCTGTTAGGAAGACTGTGAGACGGCTGTACCAAGAATATAACTTAACAAGTTGGCAACTGTCAGTCAATCAAAGGCAGGCTAAGAAGCACAATCAGAGTGCTCCATGGCAGAGAGCCAGGGAATTACTAACGGGAAACTGTGCTCTCAAAAGAAATGTGAGCATACATGACCCTCTCTATAGGTCATTTTGACAGGAAGTGGAACATTCTTTTCATGTTCTCTGTAAATCTGCAAATGCTCTGCACAAAGATTGAAGTTTCTTAGGCACTGTCATATTAATGCGTGGGAGGTTGATAATCTAACAATCAGGGAAATGCTGAGGTTTACGTCAGTAATCACCTTTCTGAGTTGAGGTTAGTACAATAGACACAATAGACCAGGCGCCGCAGTGCTTGGCCTATTATGGGAGGCCTAACTCAAGTCATAAGTCAAGCAATTCAAATATTGTAAAATCTTTATTCAGGAAATATTAGTGAATTCAATTCCACATCAAATCAAGTGAAATAAGATAGTTCAAAACAACTAGAATAGCCTACATTCCTGGTATTTTAATATTCCTAGACACTTTCAAATCTGAGTAAAGCTATGTATTCATTTTGAAATCAAACATTTTGTTTCAGATATGATGATCCAATACTTGCAATTCTGAAAAACCAACAGAAACATTCTCAGTTTCAAACAAAATTACTTCTCATTCATTTAGTGTAAAATATGTCTTCAGGGTAGTTGGTCGAATGGTTATCTTATTGGACTTGAGATACAATCTTCTCTGGAGGGCCGAGGTTCGCATCTCACATACTACCTTTGTCTGCTGTGTGCAGGTAAACTGCAGTATCTAGCCTAATGACTTGAATTTTTGTTGTAAGCACTCAATAAACCTAACCTATATAAGATAATATAAAAGATAGTTTCCTGATGTAATACTTTTGAAAAAAAAAACAATAATTTTTGAAATTGGTTGGTTAGAATAGAAATTATAAAAGGGAGTACAGACAAACATAAATCGTCATGATATCATTGTCTACTTTTCATTTTCTTTTTATCTTTTGAATAAAAATTAAGGGGCAGGTTAAAAAAAATCACGAGCTTAATCATTGCTACACAACTACAAAAGACCGGATGTTAAAATTTTGCACACAAAAAAATCCATGATTTTTCTTGCAGAAAATATAAGGGTTAAATGTAGAATAACATAGGAATGGTAGGTTTGAAGCTGCTGTTCAGTGATACAAGCTTTTAAAAAGTTAGATGTTAAAAATGTACACAAATACACATTTCAATATATAAATGACCTAAACACACAAATATATATACATATATATATCCCGACTAAAACTATACAAATAACACGACACTACTGATGTCTCAATAAGCACATAGATGCTGCTGCTTCAGTTTTTCTCTTAACACAGGAAAAGTCATTGAAAGCTTATTTCCAAAACTAAGCATTTTTACCGACACTTCCAATAAAAATTAAGCACCTACAATGGCCCTTAAAAATCAAAATTAAATATAACCACGTTTCTTGCAGCTATGCACAAAATGTTTTATTATAAATTATTGCACTTATTTAACACATGGTTATCAGCATTTTTTTTCGCTGATACAAGTAATTACAATACCAGAATATAACTTTAAATCTCCTTGAATCATAGGTTGAAATAAACATTCAATCTTAAAAAGAATTTATGCCACATTTTAATTTTCGTAGCTAACAATAATGGTTTTCCCACAATGTAGCAGACTGCAACAGAGGATGAGGAATTTCGATCACTCTTCCTCCAATACATATTTAAATATTCCCCCTTAAAAACAATTTTAATATAATGGCTATCACACAAGTAACCAGAATATCTTATTATGAAAAAATAGAGATAATTTTAACAATTATAACTTTATATAAAAAAAATCAGAAAATGCCCAGATATAAGATATTTCAGACTAGGAAAGTCGTGTTGGAAATTCTGACTTGCCAATCTTTTACCCAATTCCTTAATTCCAGATTTATTTCATGAGAAAAAGTTTTTTAAAAATCCTTAAAACAAATATTCAAATATTATAGATTTTGGGATGTTTCCGGATGATAGAAGTACATATTTCAGATATTCTTGTTAAAAAATCAGATAAAGAGAAGGTTCAGAACTATTAGATCATTGATTCGATTTGTTAAAAGACCCTTATAACCAAGTAAAACTTCATTTCCTAAAAATTACACTTTCCAAATACAATATATTTAAAAGCAATTCATAAAAAACATCATTAAAAGTTAGTATGAATATAATCTGTCACAAACGTTTAGACAAAAAACATTTTGGGTCACAAAATTTCAATGAAATGATTTAGTTGGAAAAAGTTGTGGTAATAAGCATCAGACAGGTATAAATAATTAAAAATATCACAAATCACAAGGAAAATACTTAATAAATTTTAATTGCATTAATAATGAAAATTACCAAAAAAATCTGTCTCAAAATATAGAGAAAATCAATGCACATTTAATGCCTAATTTTGCATTTTTATTGCTTGAATTGTATTTATTTATGATATGATGAATAAAACACATGATATCTGGTGAATTTAAAAAATTTAGTAAAACTCTTGGTTCAAATTTATATCAAACAGACAATATAGCCGTTTTTACTCTTTTTACGGTGAAATATTATTGTCCATTTGCTCCAAATTTACAATTTAACATCTCTAAATCCAAACCGAATGCTTACCAGTCCATTGCCTCAAAGTTTTGCTAAGATTTCACGGATTTGGAGACATGCATTGACTGATTTCCTTGATGAAACATGCAGTATTTCCCATACAAAATCACAAAGTAGTAACAAATTGTTCTTTTTTTGCACTTAAGTATGATGCATAGCTAGTCACTTCTTTAAAAACGCCAAAAAAGGTATGTTCTTTCATCATATATAAATTCACATTCCACACCATTCCGAAAGCTCCGTCCTTATACTGCAGTTTGCAATTTCTTGAGAAAAAAAGGTTTCTTTGAACCAGTTAAAACTTAACCGGTCTCTTTAGTGTTATTTAAATATGTTTGGGGTAACCAAAAATTGAAAAAAAATTCATCCTCAAAAACTCTAGCATCATGGGGCAACGTTTATAATGGTGTGGAAGGAATTAACATTGACGGAACAGACTTTTTATGTCATTTTTAAAGAGAAGACTACCTATGCATTGTAATAAACTGCAAAAAAGGACACTCTGTTGCTAATTGGTGATTTTTTTTTGGAGGGGAGAGGGAAGACTGCACGTTTCATCAAGAAAATCAATCAATGTATGTCTCCAAATCCACGAATTCGTGGCAAAAATTTAAGGTGATTAACTGCAGGCATTGGGTTTTCGAATTTAGAGATGTTAAATTTGAAACAAATAGGCAGTAATATTTCACGGTAAAAGAGTAAATGTTGCTAGATTGGATGTTTGGTATAAAATTGAACCAAGAATGTTACTAAATCTTTTAAATTCACCAGATATCCCGTTATAATTTATCATATAAAAATAATACAATTCAAGCAATAAAAATGAAAAATTAGGCCATTAAACGTACATCAAATATTCTCTATATTTTTTGGACAGATTTTTTTGGTAATTTTCACAATTCAAATAAAATTTAGTATTTAGTATTTTCTTCATGATTCCTGATATTTTTAATTATTTATACCTTCCCAATCCTTACTACCACCACTTTTGTCAACCAACCTTTTTCAGTGAAATTTTTTGTCTCAAAATGTTTTTGTCTAAACTTTTGAGACAGACTATATAAAGATTAGTAACTTTCAAATAACTACTAACCAATTTAAGACGTCCAGTGAAGCATAAAAGTGGAATGTCAACGTGTGAAATATTAGTATGAAGTCTTAAATATGAAGTGAGATGTAAATCAGGCAATGATGGTTTAAATGTAATAAAGGCAACAGTTCCTGATTCACCTGGTCTCAGGACGACAGGTTTAGTGAAATTAACCTAGAAATAAATATTTTTTTTTCAATTGTAGTACTATTCAATGACATTTTAATACATTAATACAAAATGAATATAATTACAATTAATTCAGAGTTGAAAACACCAAACAATCAAACTGATTTAAAAATTTATCTATTATTATATTCAGAAGATTATGTAATAAAATGTCCCAGTTTCTTATTTTTAGTTTAAAGGTTACTGACCAAGAATTTTATAGTTTAAGGGGACACAGTACCTAAAAATCATCAGTTTTTCTAGTTTATAATAATTTTTTTAAAGTTATTTTGAACAATGATGCAAAAGTGTTTCTTAAATAGGAAAAAGTTAAGAAGCATTTACTGGGCCATTTTCTAGTTTTTACAATACAAGAATGAAAACCTAGGATCAGTTATTTTAGTTTGTGTAATACTTAAATACTTAATGCCTTCCACCCCACCTCCAAAAAACCCCACTTTTTCTTTAATTTTTATAGATAAACCATAATAAAAAAACATTGCTTTTCATGTTATCTAAAAATCCATCCACAGTTTTACTAACAATTATTGAATGAAAATATAGCTTTTAAAATATCTCAAAGTTATAGGATAAGGAGGGTTTTAAAAAAAAGTCAAATTATTTATATTTAAAACTAAAAGTTGTTTCAAATATATATTTCAGCCTAGATGTTTAGTTGTAATAACCTTTATCTAAAAGTACTATGATGTAAATTTTACAGTTGTAAATATCTAAAATAATGTTTAGGTACTAAGTCCCCTTAATTAAAAAAAAAAATAAGAATTTGCCTAGTATAAATTTAATTTTTATTATTATTTAAATTTTAAGAAAATTTAGAAGCAATCCTTACAGTAAAATGTTCTTTGACTTCATCAGGTAAAGAAACATTATAAACAATAATTACAACACTAAAATTGTTTGTTACGTTGAATTCTTTAGTATTACTACTATTTTGAGTTCCTACATAAAATCTTGTGCAATTTTTATTGTAATCTAGAAACCTGAAAGAGGAAAAGAACATTCTTTAATAAAAAAACATTAATTTCACAATTAGTGTTCAAGAAATATAACACTTAGGATTTTTTTTACAAAAGAAATGTTTTGTTAACTAGAACTATTCAGTTAATAAAAACTCTTTAATGACTTCACAATAGTAATATAAAAAGTACATAACAAGGAAATAGAAAAAGTAAGGGCAGCTTCAACATTTGTTCTCAACATTTCTCACAATTTTCTTTTACATTTTTACAAACACTTGAAAAAGGAAATTTAAACTTAAATTGCTTTTTTTTAAAGATATGCTAGCTTAATATAGTTAAGTGGGGATATTTTTAATCAACCAAACATTTAAATGTTAAACAAAAGTAGTTATAGGTATTAATTTGCACTATATGTAGAAAAGCTAGACATAGAAATAACTAATAAATATAATAAAACTTTTTACCCAAAATAGTTAATGGATATTCTGTCTGAAGTTCTCTTCAGAGTCTTTACAGTTAAGTATAAGACCAAATCCATTAAATTTTATAAATATATATTTTTATCAATAAAAAAAAGGTTTTTCTTTCATAACTAAAATATTTTTCAAAAACCCCAAAAATATTAACCAGTCAGCAGAAGAGTATATCAAACCAAACAGCAGATATTGGTAAACATTTCCACAATATCCAAGATGTACAGTGATATATAAATTAAATGTTGGTGTAAAGGGTTCACTAAAAGTTATGTGTAAAAAAAAACTACTAAGTGAAGTTGTATGATTATAATGTGATCTAAAATGAAGCTAAAAAATTTAATAATGGGAAAGACACTACGTAAATAATAAAGTATCCATTAATTTTAATATTTATAAGAACTCAAATTAATCATTTCCTTTTAAGACCTTTTTAACTTTATCTTATCAATTAATCTTATTTTTCCCATTTCATAAGAAATTTCTAGCCTTTTCAGCTAGTAATTTTACTTAAAATGATTTTTTTCAGTTAAAAAACTTTTTTCATGCAATGCTATGGGTTAAAGAACATAAATGGATACGAAGTATATACAAATATAAAAATTCTTACCCTCGTATAAGTTGTACTTGGTAGGGTATCTGTAGTTTGTACTGATTATTTTTTGATTTAATGACTATTTTACCACAGCATTGCTTAGGATGAAGAGCTCTTGAAGCTAAATAAACAACAAAACAATACAAACTTTGCAGATGGAATGTTGGATCAAACATTATTGTTAACCAACACTATGCATGCAAATTTTTGCAAAATATTGCCATATTAATTTACTCACACATTTTATACTACACTCATGTCCATAAATTAAGGATAATGAAGTTCAGGCAAATAAAGAGGCGGAAGCAAAACAAATTTGACTTATTTGTAAAGTCTATTTATTAAACAAAAGGTAAAGAGCAAAAAAGATGCTATATGTTTGACATAATTAATAAAAATGGTGATTTGGAGCAAATTTCAAAAAAGAACCAATTTACAAAAAACAGTATAACATGGTTAGTATGATGGTTAATACGGAGTATGTCTCCCGTACGATGCAATACAGGCCGTACAACGCCTAGGCATGCTGAGTATCAAATTATCAATCTGATTTTGGGGAATATTACACCACTCATCAAGCAATGCCCTCCGAAGTTCCGGTAGACAGGTGGGAGGGGGTTGACGGGCTGCAATTCGTCGGCCAAGCATATCCCACACATGCTCTATTGGATTCAAGTCCGGTGAGTATGCTGGCCAATCCATACGGGTGATATCCTCCGATTGAAGGCATTCGTCTGCAATGTTTGCACGGTGAGGACGGGCGTTGTCATCCACAAACAGAAATTCAGCGCCCATGGCGCCCCGAAACAAACGTACATGTTGTTCCAGAATGACATCACGATAGATGTGGCCTGTCATCGTTACACTCTGAACATGCAGGTCAGTTCTGGAACCAAGAATGATTCCTCCCCAAACGAGTCATCCTCCACCGCCGTAACGGTGTCGTTCAATGGTGTTCTCTTGGTGGTAACTGTTAGCAAAATTATAAGTTTTCCTCTCATGCAAATACGGTTCCCTATAGCGGTGACGTCATCGGGCTACTGCGTAAAACAGTGACGTCACGGCATGTTGCTGCGGAGTGCCGCGTTGGTTTGTTTACGTTTTCTTTCACCGGAGCTTCATTTCGCGTCACGGGTACGCATGCGCAATGCGGATTTTCAATTACCGCGGCTGCGGTGCTATTGTTTAGCGGTATATTTAAGCACAGGCTTTAATGTTTCTTACTCACTTTTTCTCTTTCTTTTTATAAGCTTCGAATCTGGTGGTGATTTGAGTTGAAGCGCCGGTGAACTGATAACAACATGGCGAAAACGCCCACTGTTTAGATATCTTTATTTTTCAGCTTTAATTGTAAATTGTTTGATTTATTTTTAATTAAAAATTATTTTGATGAAATTCGTTTCTTGCTTCGTCAAGTTTCATTCAACATTGGTTATGGGCCATAAAAACCCATGAACCTGACACGTGGTCGGAACTTGAACTCTTTCATTGCACGTTGACGTTGATGACCTTATCGACGGGGGCCGCCGGCACTTCATTTCAAGATGGAAAGACAAGATACTGAGCGCCAGTTTCCACTATTAAACTCGGAAAACTGGCATACCTGGAAAGAAGATGCCCGGATACTACTTATGGCCTGTGGGGGTTTATCAGCGGTACAGAACCGGCGCTTGAGTCTACTGCTTCGAAAAAGGAAAAACAAGAATATCAGCTCAGAAAAGACCGGAGTTTCACTACAATTTACTACGCGACATCTGTTGACCTCCGCTAACTAATAGTTTCGGAAACCGATGGCCGAGAGGCGTGGAGAATCCTCGAGTCGTATTTTCAGACAGTGTCGAAAGCATGCGTCATCCAACTTCTCGACGAATTCTTCAACATGCGTTTCGACTACAACAACGAATCCATCGGTCTCTACTGTGCGCGACTCCGGGCTGTCGTGAAGCGTCTTCAGGAAGCGGGACACCCGCTTGAGAACCTCTACCAAGGTTTTCAGCTAATAAGGTACCTTCCTGCCCAATATCAAGGTATTGTACAACTTATTTATAGATGGGATAAGGAAAAATTTAACTTTAAGAATATCGAAGCAGAGTTAATTGTAGAAGAAAGCAGATTAAAGCAAGTTGAAAGAGACATTGATAACTCTAAAAGTGAACATTTAAATTTAAGTTCTACTGCATTTCGTACTGATTATTCAAAACGTAATTTGAATCAACCTACTCGAAGTAAACCAAATACAATTGGTCCTTGTTTTAAATGCGGGAAACTTGGGCATTTAAAGGCTAATTGTTATGTTAAAGTTCAGAATCCCAAGTTCATTAAAAGTAAAGGAAACGGTAATGTTTTATGTGGGATTAAAAGTAAGGGAAAAAGTAAAAGTAAAGAGTTGATTGATTCAAATGCGGAAGTGTTAAATAGTACAACTAAAGAAGCTTTAAGTGATCAAATGAATAAAGTTTCTTGGATAATTGATACTGGTGCCACCGCACATTTTTGTAACAATAAGGATTTATTTGTTAACTTTCGGGAAACTGATAATAGTGTAATGACTTTAGCGGTTGGTGGTATTGAAAGCGAAATTGAGGGAATTGGGGATATTGAGTTCCACGTTATGATTAACGGTCGTCGAAGTGATAGCAAGGTTTATGATGTTTTTTATGCTCCAAAATTAAGAAGAAACCTCCTCTCTGGGACTGTTATTGTGGAATTTGGTTGCCATTTTGTTGGAACAAATGGTAAAATTTGGGTATATACTCCCGACTGGCAAAAGCTTTTTTTTGCTAACAGAAGGGACGGGTTGTATATATTTCGCCCTAAATACGAAACTAAGAAAAATGTTAATGTTTATGAGTCAGGCGAAAGTTCAAAAGTAAAAGAAAATAAATCCCCAAAATCTCAATCTGGAACCAAGGCTAATAATCGGAATGAAATTTCTGAATCGCCGGCTAATGACGACATGGGTATTTGGCATTCACGTTTTTGTCACGTAAATTTTGATTATTTGGTTCACACCAGTAAAAATGATGATAGTGTTAAAGGGTTGCCAGATCTGACTAAACCAAATGCTGATTGTATTCCTTGTAAATTAGCTAAGTCTAAAAGAGTGTCTTTTAAGTCTATTGGGAAAATTAGGACAAATAAGCCACTTGAGTTACTTCATATGGACGTTTGTGGGCCGATGCCCAAAGAGTCTCAAGGGGGCAATAAGTATTTTCTAACAATTACCGATGACTTCTCACGAAAAGTGACAGTATTCCCTATAAAAAACAAATCGGATGTTTTTGAATATTTTTGTCGTTATCAAAAAAGGGCCGAAAATTTCTTAAACACTAAAATTGTAAATATTCGGACAGATAATGGTATGGAATTCTGCAGCAAACAGTTTCTTAGTTATCCTGAAAAGGAAGGAATCCATGCCGAAAGGACTAACTACTACAGTCCCGAACAAAACGGCGTAAGTGAAAGGTTTAACCTTACACTTTTGGACGGTGTAAAAGCAATGTTAAAATCAAGTGGGTTGGGCGACGAATTTTGGGCTGAAGCTGCCGTATGTTTCACATACGCATGGAACCGCGTCTGCCACGGAAATAAAGACAAAACACCCTTTGAGCTTTATTGTGGGAATAAACCTTCCGTTCGACATTTAAAGGTTTTTGGTTGCATTGCTTATGTAGGTACCCCCAAACAAAAAAGGAGCAAACTAGAAATGCGGGCAAAATTAGGCATAATGGTTGGGTACGCTCACAAGACCAGAGGTTACCGTATTTGGTTACCAAATGAAAAACGTCTTGTAGAGGTTTCAAATGTTAATTTTAATGAAAATTTAAGGGCAGTGGATGTCGTCCTGGGCACAATGTAAATGGCACATTTTAAAATGGACAATTTTTCTTTCTACGATTTGGAAGACAGTGAGGTTGAATTTAAAAATGAAGTTGAATCTGAAGAGGAAGAAAAAGAACTAGATACTAACTTAGTTTTAACCCCATGTCCCCAAATCCCATGGATAAGAATTCCTGTTCTTCGCAAAGATAAATCACGGATTGATATTTATTACAGTATTGAGGGAACAAAGACAAGGTTTAAGTCTTTAAAAGAAATTAAAAAATACTGTAACTCCCATAATATAGAATTTAAGGATGATTTGTTTAACTTTTCGGGTAAAAACAAATTTTCTGGGAAAATTGGAAAAGAGTGAAATTTTAACTAACGTCCCCGAGGTAAATTTAACTGAAGTTAAAGTCCCTAAAAGTTACAATGAAGCTGTAAGTTGTCCTGGTAGCCAAAAATGGAAAGAGGCCATGAATAGTGAGATGGAAGTTATCCTAGAAAGGGAAGTTTGGGAACTGGTTCCTCCTCCCAAGAACGCAAAAGTACTTGGCAGCCGGTGGGTTTACACCGTTAAATAAAATGAAAAGGGGGACATAGTACGATATAAAGCGAGGTTGGTTGCCTAAGGCTACGCTCAAACAAAAGGGGAGTCGTACGACGAAGTTTTTAGTCCAGTCGTTAACTTCACAATCGTACGAATCTTCTTTGTTATTCTCGTAGGCATTTTTAAGTGGATTCACTGTCAATTAGACGTGAAAAATGCATATTTGTATGCTTCTCTTTCAGAAAAAGTGTATATGTACCAGCCTAAAGGATGTTGTAAATAATAAAAATGACTATGTGTGTCTTCTTAAAAGGGCACTTTATGGGCTACACCAAAGTGCCGGGAATGGTATTTTGAAATTGACTGTGTTTTAATAGATTTAAATTTTACTAGGTTACAATGGTGCAATTGTGTTTATTTGTATTTCAATGTTAAATTTTGACATGTAATTTTTTCTACTGTTTTTAGGTATTTTGCATGAGGGGGGGCCGATTGTTAGCAAAATTATAAGTTTTCCTCTCATGCAAATACGGTTCCCTATAGCGGTGACGTCATCGGGCTACTGCGTAAAGCGGTGACGTCGCGGCATGTTGCTGCGGAGTGCCGCGTTGGTTTGTTTACGTTTTCTTTCACCAGAGCTTCATTTCGCGTCACGGGTACGCATGCGCAATGCGGATTTTCAATTACCGCGGCTGCGGTGCTATTGTTTAGCGGTATATTTAAGCACAGGCTTTAATGTTTCTTACTCACTTTTTCTCTTTCTTTTTATAAGCTTCGAATCTGGTGGTGATTTGAGTTGAAGCGCCGGTGAACTGATAACAACATGGCGAAAACGCCCACTGTTTAGATATCTTTATTTTTCAGCTTTAATTGTAAATTGTTTGATTTATTTTTAATTAAAAATTATTTTGATGAAATTCGTTTCTTGCTTCGTCAAGTTTCATTCAACAGTAACGGGTACCTGGCGCTCTCCATATGAAAGTCCGGCGAAAATCAGACTGCAAACTAAACCTGGACTCGTCGGAAAACATCACACAAGACCACTGTTGCGGTGTCCACAATGCATGCTCTCTACTCCAGGCTAATGACAGGCGACAGTGAGTTGCGGTAAGCGGAACACATCTGACAGGCCTACGAGCATATAGACCAATGTGCCCTAGGCGTCTGTATACGGTCTGCCTTGAAACTTTCGTACCGGTAGCTAAAGAGAGCTGACGAGATAGGTCTGATGCTGTGCTCCGTCTGTTTCTTTTGGCAGTAACTGCCAAATACCGGTCCTCATTCGGCATTGTAACTTGGTGGCGACCTGTGCTGTAACATCTACTCATATTACCATCATCTTGGAATCGTTGCCAAAGCCTGGAGATTACACTCTGGGCGATTCCAAGTTCCTCGGATACTTCCAGCTGGGTTCGTCCACATTCCAGTCGTCCGATGATTCTGCCACGTAAAAAAATCATCCAAAGGTTTAAAATCGCTTGTGAACAATTTTACTTCTTTGCTACCATTCCTTATATAACCCTTTCTAACACTCTCCTCATTGTGACGTACTACCAGCGTCATCTAGTGGTTTCCTGTAATTTGCTTATTCTTCTTCAAGATGTGTGTGATAATTCTACAGGTGAAATTTTTATTTTAGAGTTTGATTTCTGTGTGATTCTGAATTATCCTTAATTTATGGACATGAGTGTATATAAAACAAAAATGATGCAATTTAGAAACTTTTGTTGAGACAGAGTTATTACTAATATAAATTTACAAGTTTTATCATAAGGAAAAAATATTTTTTAAAAAATGATTATTCTACAGCTTTGGAGAATAACACATTTATGCAACTTTTCCATGAGCCGACTGAAGTTTTAACTTCAAAAGGAACAGCTAATCAAAATGTATTAATAATTCTTACGTGTAAAAGTAATAGTAGCCACTTGAGTAGTGAAGACGGTATCTGGAGGTATTTTTAAAGGAATGAATTTAACATCAACAGCTTCATTGACCGGGGTGGCAATAACATTCTAACAAAAAAGAAAGAAAAATAAACAAGAATCAAATGAACAAAATTTAATGAACTTTAAAACTGTAACATTGGAAATAAATATTATCTAAACTGCAAAACACAAAATTTGTATGTCTGACCCACAAAGGCACTGTAACTTCTGGACCTAGAGCATTGTAACTAAAACCAAAACTGGCATGAAGAACGGGATCAGTTAAAAGTTTCTAAAACTCTTTCCTTCGAAACTTCCGATTCTTGTTAGTTGATACCATACACTTAACACAGAAACTATAAACAATTTTATTTTTTGATTATTAATATAAATTTTAAAAGTATATTTCTGGTCTCAAACCATATGTGGGTCATTCTCTGTAAAAGGACAAATTGCACTTTTAAAAACTGAAAAAAAAATATTTTTATAATTAAATAATTTTTATTATATGTGTTGCACACATTCATGTATAGTAAAAAAAAAAGGTTCAGATCCATTTGATTATTTTAAAAAAATATATATTTCCATACTTGACAACTGGCGTAATTTCCTTTAGATACTGAACATGGGCAATAAACAATATATGCGCATGCGACACCGAAAACATTGCATGCTTTTTGACTTGCTCCAAGTGTTATGCATGGTGTTTTAGTTCAAAAACGCATGATTCAAATCTATGTGGATTAGGTTTGGTTGAATAAAAGGCGCAACTAAACCTACAGTAGACAGTACACGATATATATCTTTATAGGAATGTGAGTTTTTCTGTTAATGGGAAAGTTAGGTTTAGGTTAGTTTGAATAACCGTTACACTAGAGCTACATGAAGGCTAATGGCGACGGGCGTCGTAATCTAGAACCACAGTCAAATGACGACCGACACTGACTTTACTTGAATATTTTCATTTTGTCAAGTATGATTTCAATGGAATAAATAGTGTTTAAGAAGTCTGATATGCGCATGTGTTTAAAGGAAACGACTCCCAATCGAGAAGAGCTGGTTAAAAAAATTGCCACCACATTTTATTTTAGTTATTCGTCATAAATATCTTGATCATAACAGGACTGTGGTTCTTAATTACGATACTTGCCATCAATAGTCCTCGTGTAGCTCTAGATTAATGATGATGAAAACTACTAACACTTGATCATAATGTAGAAGATACGTATAATCACTCGCGGGAAATATCTAAAGGCATGCGCTTCTTAAAAAAAATCTACGGTTAAAGCGAAAAAACCAATTTGTATTGAATGCGTTTGGAAAGAAAGATCCAAGATGAAGTTATCCAATGTGGACTGCCCTTCAAGGCTGAGATGCGAGGTAGTGACGTGTGAGGGAATGATGATTCCGTAGGAAAAATCAAATATCATTTTCAAAGAATTTTTTTTATAAGGTTTAGTTATTGTATGTTAATCTACATGCTCACAATTTGAGACTAGTAAAAAAAAATACTCGCACTTATCTATAATTAGTAAATGAGATTGAGGGAGTGACGAAAGTAAAAGACTCGCATGGTATTTTTAATACAAAAAGTACTGTAAAGACATTATTACTCATGGAATAAAACAACTAATGGCTGATTTAGAAGCCACAACCCTGTAAGAATAACGTGGCATTTTAATTTTGATTTCTTTGTCTTCTAGTAAGTTTTTAATTGAACTTGAAATCAGCATTGAAGGAGTGACTCTATAACCCAAGGACAATACATTTTCATAAAATTACATAAAACTATTGATGGTAGAAAAACATATACATTTTCGGAAACTACACAAACTAATAAACCATAAATTGTTCCACCAAAAAGGGTTATTTAAAACTACCTTTTTCATGATGTTACAAGTTGAAAAAGCATGTAGGGACAGTGTGAGGGAGTGACAAATCAGGTATTTAAACACAATTCGCTGTGATTAAATTATAATTATTTGATATTGTGTGTAGGTGGGACTAGTTAGATTGTGAGCAAATTTAAACTAATCAATCACAAACATGCATATATAATTTGAAAATAAAAGAGCAAAATATCTGGGACATCGATTTGTCCCTTTTACAGAGAATGACCCATGTTACAAAATTGAGGATGAAAGTGTGAGAACACAATTTCAAACAAAACAAAGCTTCTGGAAAAATGATTGACTATCCTGGGATATTAATGTAGGCTTTCTATACATAGTTGTTGAAGGTTAATGTTTTTCAGATTTTCCGGGTTTTATTGCTTGGGAACCTAAGGAAAATTACAAAACTAAAACAGATCTCTATATCACAAAGGTTCCAGTTTTAAAAAAAGCTTTTATTAATATTATGCAAATTTGATGGTGTTCCTGAATAAATTTTATTTAAATAAGATATAATAAACAGGGGCTAAATATTAATTCTATCAACTGGTCAAAAAAGGGATTTAAAAAACCCAGCATAGTGAATATTACATACCTGTACGTGAACATGCTTCTGACCTGAATTTAACAAAGAGAGAGTTACTACTTTAGGCTCATCATGACTTCTAAGAACTCCAAAATCAATAATTTCAGAGGGTGAGTAAATACCAGGAGCTATTAAAATAAGATATCAGGTATCATAAAATAGTCATATTCTTATTTTTTTTATATATTTTGTAAAAATATTTGATTTTATTCTAATCTATTTCAGACAAAAAAGTGACAACAGGAAGATTTCTCATTAACAATGGTGTTAGTGGAGCACTATGAGCCATCTGTAACATGCCTATTTTATTTCCATGAAGGCGACAGGTCATGTGTCCCTCTAATGGTCCTGAAATAAGCCTCTCACTAGCTTCTTATTGTTCAGTGAAGCTTTAGCAGTATGACCCCAAATCCAATTTTCGCACTTTAAAAAACTTCAAAAGGTAAATGTCTTTTTGAATTTTTCCTAGATAATAAATAGCAAGCTCATTTCCCCTTTAAATCAACCAATAAAAAATATTTTTGGAGCTTAAGCTCTCTGATTTCTAGTTTCTACTAATAGTGTATAAAAAAAACAAATTTTAAATTTTTGAGAAGTTTAGTTCTAGAATATTGACTTCTATAAATGTGCAGATACACCGAATTTTAAAACACTTTGATGGTTTCAAACCGATGTAAATTGAACACTATTCAACCTATAGTTAAAATTAGGGTCTTTCACTTCTATTTATTATGCTCTTTAAACAGATATGCATCACCGTTATAAGATTAAAATGTCACTTTTTGGGGAAATGTTTAAACAATCAGAATTGTTTTTTAAAGTATATGTTTTAAAGACATCAGTAACTACTTAGATGCCACATTTCAGAATGGGATGACAATGAAAATAGTTGGGATCATATGGAAAATAGTTTTTCTTTTTGTCATGTGTTTTATCAACTAAGCTTCCATGTGCAAAGTTAATGATAAGATCTGTATGAGTAAAGAGGATAATGCAATGGTTTATTTGAAAGAAAATCTTATGAGCTTCAATTTAATATGAAACTGGAACCATTAAAAAAATCAAATTTTAATTTAATTATTTAAACAAAATTTATATTCTCTGTGAAGCATACAATTGGCTTCTTTCAGGTAATGTAGTTCCTTCTAGCTTTCACTCCTGCACATCCTTTCATCAGCGATCTGTTCCCACATGACTGATTCATCAATTCAGGATCGAGGAAGAATTTATTTTATAAGCATTTCTGTTGCCAGCAAGACCGGAAACATACCCATTCCTGACCAAATTTCATTAATGTTGTTGGCAAGGAAAGTAAATGTTGTTTCACTTCTCACAATTTTACTTGCTAATTGTATAATAAAGCATTTAGAAGTTGAAAATCAAAAGTAAAAGATATAGCTTTAATTACAGCATAGGATACTAATATGTGTACTAAATTAAAATCAAACAATATATGTAACTAATAAAAATAGCTTTCTGTGACAAAGTAAAATATAAAATCAACTTTAAGCTGTCTCAATGATTTGTTGCTAGTGATAATATACCAAAACAGCTTGATGTTTTATATATAATATGTTAATACTGTAATTAAGTTACAGAATCAGAAGCATTGGAAATACAAACCAATTTAAAAAATATTCTGAGCTTGTAGCAATTATTTTAAATATTCAAAGCACAAGTATTTTCATCTGCATAGCTATTGTTTTTTCCCCTTTAATATTTTGTAAAACACTAACTTTAAATATATTTAAAGCATTAGGAGTTATACATGTTAAATATGAAAGTTCTTTAAAATGCAAAACTTTTAGCATTTACTTTTCTAAACAAAGTGAAAACAATTTTGATTCATCTTAGCACATTTCTTAGGACAAAAACTTTTTGCAGGATTAATGTACCTGGTAATTATCTATGTCAATATATTATTTGGCAAAGGATAAAAAAAAAACTAGTCATTTTAGATGCAGTTCGTTAACAGTTAAGGTAGTTAAGTTAAACAATAAATAGTAACTTTTAAAAGATCTCAGGGAGTCACAAAAAGCAGTCTTGACTATTCAATTTCAAATGTTTGAATGGGTGAAGATGAGCTTGGGGGAAAATATGAATAAATTAAGTCAAGTGGGCAATTAAAAATTTAAACACCATTTAGTTGCTGTCGGCAAAGCAATGAATCAGCCAATCCAGTTGGATTGTCGTTAAACGTGTTCAAAGAAAGGAATTGGGAGTGCCAGTGTCTAAATTTAAATAAAATAAGGTTGAATTTAAGCACTAAAAATGATAAAAGTGAGCTGATTTTGGTGCATTTCAAAGGATATAAAAATTCTTAAGGTAACAAAAAACATTTCAAATAAGAACTAACTTTAATTTTTAAAATTTGTAAGCTGCAAGCTTTAATCGTACATTTTACGAGAATGACAGATATTAATTAGAAGAAAATATGAAGTTTTAAAAATTAAGAGGGACTGTCACACAGTGGGGTATTTCATCGATTTAGGCGGCCAAAATTATTTTTGATATTTGTGTGTTGTAAAATATTCTATTTCAATGCAAAAAGTTATTTTAAGACATTTAGGGAGCATTTTGTGGATTTTAAAATAACTCGGGAGCTCTGTCCGTCCGTCTGTCCGTACCCCCTCCCAAAATCGTTTCTATCTTTTAGATCTTAAAAATTCTTTTTGTGTTAGAAAGATATGACCTCAGAGACCCGACTTTCATACTTTTTGTCAAGCTGTCTGTACGTCCAGACGGACATTTGTCTACTGTTTGTCGGCGAATTTTCCATTGAATTAGCATTTGCAATTTAATTTCAAGTCATTTAAATCAATGTTGCCACATCGACAATGGCATAAGAAAAGACATTTATGTAAAAATAATATAGTATTGACATTTTGATTATATCCGTCTATCCGTCCGTACCTTTCAAAATCGGTTCTATCAGTCGGATCTCAAAAATTCTTTTTTTGTTAGATAGATGACCTCAGAGACCCAACTTTCATACTTTTTGTCCGTCTCTCTGTACGTCTGGACGGAAATCTGTCTACAGTTTGTCAGAGAATTTCCCATTGAATTAGTATTTGAATTTAATTGGTTTTAAAAAAGCTTAAATTACGATTGTATGCTGCATATGGCGATTTTTTCTAATGTGTATAAATCTTATGTAGAAGCGGTCTAGGTGACAGTTATTGTTACAAACTTGCTTGTTTTTTGATCAAAATATTAGCAAGTATTAAGTTACAGGAAAGTAGGCTATGTTAGTTCTTTTAGAACTTTTTTAAAATTAAATTTGCATTTTATTTTAAAGTAAACTGGAACCTTTTTACTGACCATACATTCACTCAACCATTACGTGATTTTTTGTTCAGTCTTATTCGGATGATGATGGCATCCATGGTTCTTCATCGGATGCTATTTCCTCTTCATCAGAGGATAGTTCCATTTCCAAAGTGTCGAATTTTTTTAGATATTTTGCTTCGTTTCGGTCTCATTCCAGTTTAGAGTGGATCTGAGCTTAGCAATAGTCTGTTTATGATGTCCCTGTTGCAAGCATTTCTACAGAATTTTCAAAAAAATCTTTGTCTATACAATCGAAAGTGTTTGTTTCTAGCTTCCGAAGACTCTTCTGATAATTGCCCGATTGTAATCGGTTTGAATTCTTATTTTGTTATTGTGGGCTCTAGTTCTGGGTTTTTAAAGAACCTTCGACTGGTATCACCATCATTGGTACTTGCAAACCCTGGTTTTGGTATGTCTATAATCAGGACCAATTCACCACGAAATTTCTGTTGAACAATAGTAAAATCGTATTTTTATACTCTTCTTCTTTTAATACGTAAAAAAACATCTTCCAAATACTTCATGAGTCTAGAACCGTAATGTCGAGCAAGTCCTGTAAATTAATTTCGGCACAAGTTGAAGTTAATACGGTAAAAGGAATTCGATGGATATCACTCCAATTTGCTTTTGGTGGCGCTGAGTAGCATGGATAAACGTTTATTGGTTTTTCTTACAACTTCGTACTTGCTTCTAGACAGAACTGTTTCTATAAACATGAAAAGTGCTTGCAAAGGTTGCACTTTTGTAGAACATTCGGCTAGCGATTTCTTATAGGCCTTGTCGTTCTTGATTCTGTGTCTGTGATTTGACCATTTTCTTCAAAATTTTGGATGCTGTTCTTTTCTCTTTAGATTGCTGTTGAACCCCGAGACGCATAAAGAAGTTGCTCTTTTTCTATATCACTTCTTAAACTTTTTGTTTTCCTTCTTTTGCTTGTCTCACTAGAATCTTAAAATTTCTTCGAAGAACGCCGAGGTCGCGCGTGAATTTGGGTAACTCAATCGTACCCTTAAGCCTTTTCTTTTCATATTTCTGAAATATTTTTTCTTTACGATGTAATTTTTGAAATTTAAATTTAAAGGAACATTTAAAGTGTTTAAATTTTGTTTTTATGTTATCCTTATCTTCATTCGAATAGTCATTTTGGTTTAACAAATGTTGTTCAGCAAAATTGAGTTGTTCATTTATATTACTAGGTTTTTACTGTTTCATCAAGTCCAAAATATATTTTCTTTTCATGAAAACGATACCTGATGGTTCTGAAAGTAAATTACAAAGTACTTTGAGAAAAAAAATTCAGTTAAAAAAATTTCTTGTTTTGGACAAAGATAATTTTTGATACCAAATGATATTTATCCGCAAATATCTTCAGCCAATGTTTGTGGATTCGTTTAGAGGAAGAATTGTTCTTTACAATGGTGCAAAAATTCTGGCGCAATTCGAGTTCATAAAGCTCTTTATATTTCAGATACAGCATTTTAAATTTATGAAAAATAGGTGTTTAATATACAATTAATTTTTACAATTAAATTTGGAAAAAATTACTAAAAATTACACTAAATATTCTTTTGTTTACCTCCTTTTGAAGAATCCATCGTGAAATATTGCAAAAAATTGTCTAGTAAAAAATACAGCGATCTCAAAGTTAACTCTCTTTGACGACACCAAAAAAAAAAAAAAGACGCACTCCCGCAGAGGGTCAAAGTTCAATTGATAAGAAGGGCCCCCAGGGGGTGCTGTGATAAAAAAAATGTGCAGTATTGCATTCTTTGTTTATTTCTTCATGTCCTGGCATCAATCTTTTTTGTCACAGTCAAATTTCGAAAAATCGACTTTTGGCCGCCTAAATTCCTACTGTGGTCTGTACCACTTCCACTGTCTTACCCCACTGTGTGTCAGTCCCATAGAGCTAATGCATTGGTTTTGAAATCACAACTTTTGCAAAAGAATAGTTTCGTCATGTTATACCATTTTCACCAGGTATGGGAATCATCATAACATCAATTTAAAACAAAATTTAAAAGAAAAATAACATCCACTTATTTAGTTATTAATTGATAGTTTTAAAATAGTGTCGCCATCTGCTGTATATTTTTGCCATTTTAAAACTTCAAAAAATATATAATTAAGTTACTAGATAACATTTTTGTTTCAAATTTGTTTCATTTCGTTGTTATGATGATACTCATAGCTGGTGAAATGTGATAACATGGCAAAGCAATTCTTTTGCAAAAGTTGTGACTTCAAAACTAATGCATTAGCTCTATGGGACTGACAGTCCCTCTTAAGGCAAGTAAAATAATTTAATGTCTCTTATAACTACTCAATTAATGTTTTAAAAACATTTTTTTGAAAGATTAAAGGGGATATTATTGAGATTTTTTTCAATTCTCTCAAAGAATGAATTTTAAAATTTAAAATGATGCATTTCAGATTAAAGCCCATAAAAAACTGATAAGTATAACACTAATTTTAGCTGAATCTGTTAAATAGCTTTTGTTTTAAAGCTGTTTACATACATCAAAGTGTTGTCAAACTTGAGCATTTTTTAATTTTTTTGAAAATCAAAACAAAAGATAAAAGTCCAAAAAAATTACAATTTTGGATTTTTTATATCTATTAGTACAAACTAAAAACCAAAGTTATGGAAATCCCAGAAGTCATGTTCCAGACCATTGGCTGATTGGGCAAGGAATGACCCAGCAGCCAGTCACTGCAATTTTCATGAAGGATGATGTATGTATGCTGCAGAATAAGTGTATTGTACATGTAATGAGGTGCAATAGTTTTGAGGTCACTTGTGAGTAACAAGTAAAAAAAATTTAAGTTGGGGCACAAAAATTGTAAGTAGGCATTTAATTGTTATGTTGTAAATGTAAATATAATATGAACATCAGTGACTGAGGTGAAGATGCCAGACCAAAGCACCTATATTGAGTAACCCCACAGCTGTGGTAGGCTTAATCTGAACTAAAGAGATGTAATGAAAGAAAATAAAGTGATGCTTTATATAAAGTTAGGTGTTTGATTATTTTGGTTCAAGGTCCCCCAAGCCTGGACCAAGATCCCCATTGTTGAGAGAACTATGATCCACTCCATATTATTAATAATTTTTTCAGAAAAACATTAGATTGTCTTAGTTTAATGTGTCAGACTGGGGAAATCACTGTTACCTGAACAAAATGTCAGATTTTATTATATTTTGTTGAATATGAATGAATAATGTGAAACATTAAGGGGAGTCGGATGGGTGTTTGAGTAAAAAAAAATCGATTTTCTGTTGTTCTTTTATTTTTAATCCGCATATCTATAGCTTTAATTTAAGACCAAGATTTCTGTTTAGCGGTTTTCTTTTTACAAGCATTTTTCAGAAACTCTGTATATCAGTTCTTACCTATACCTTACTTTTCTTTTGCGTTTCCTGAAATATAAGGTTTTCCCAACAGTTACAAACATTTTTCGCAGGAACTATAAAAGATATCAACATGTTTTGTTTTATTATTTCTTCCCCATTAATAGCTCTTTGATTTAAACTGAGGAATTTTCAATATCTCCGCTAAAAAAATTATATAACTTTAAATCCGATTTTTTTTGTGTTTTTTAATACATATTTTTTTTAAAATCACTGTAAAAGTATTTTTTTTAAACTGTGAAATATCTTCAATTTATATCAAAGAGCTATATGTAAGGAACAAACTATAAAAAATTCATAATGATATCACATATAGTTACAGAGAAAAATGTTCCTAGAGTTAGTAAAATTAACATGGGCGAGATAGAACCATCCGACTCCCCTTAAGCGACTATCCTCGAAAAGTGGAAAGTGGGTCATGGTGCCCCACTCTTCTCTACCTAATTATGTTAATACTGTTTTCTTTTACCACCTAAGGGACACTGACATAAACACCCATCTAGGAACTGTTATTAGGTAGGGGTCCATTTTCTGTTAGCCACACACACAGAAATTTTATAAATTTAATAATATTATATATTTTTTTTCAATTTTAAAATTTAAAGCATTAAGCAGTTTTTTGTAATCATTTGCTACAGAAGTATAATTTCAAAAATACAATTTGATTTAATTTATGAATTGATATTATTCAGTTTGAAAAAAAAACATTTGTGCAATGAAAACAAATTTAATTAAAGGGTTGATGGATGTTAAGAAAAATCTGTTAAAATAAAATTAACCATACCTGAAGAAACATCAACTTCTACCGGCAATAATAAATAATCTTGACCAGATGAGTTAGTTCTAATGCGAATAAATGCTGTATGATTTTTTTCTACTCTTGCAATAAAATTAGCTTTTATAATTGGCTTAGACTCAAATGGAGGAATTTCCTGGAAAAAATATAAATTATACATCACTTGATTTGACACTTATTTAAATACAAGTATTTATAAGAAGCACCCAAATATGGTTTTAAAGCATTTATTCTTTAACACACAGAATATGGGCAAAATCATTGATATTAAAAATTATTCTAATCTTGATGACAATGATCAAAATGAGCTTAAAAACCAGTTTTTGGGAACAATGAAGAATTCTCTGTTTCTTTTTTTTTTTACCACAAGTATAATCTTAGTATGAATGAAGAATAAGATATGGTGTCTCGAAGTTTTGAGTAATATTTGAGATTTGGTTTGGATGAGAGTCTTATTTTCAGCAAAACTAAATGGAATTTTTGCTCATTAACACAATAAAACTTTATACTAGGAGAAACCTTCTGTATTCGACACTTTAAATTACAATTATATAAATGTTGACATTTTTTCTTTCTTACCCATAGACTTTGTGACGTTTCACTATCACCATCTGGTAACTCTAAATGTAAATCTCCTCCACTTGAATACATTTCTGTTAACTGAAATTTAAAAAAAAAAATACAAATGGATTATTTCAAAACATTTCTAGTACATAAACTCTTAATTTTTTTACATTGTAACTTAAATAGAAATTACTTAAGATGAGTAGAATTAAAAATAGGCTTTTGTGTTAACAAATAAAAATTAATAGACCACACATAGTACAAGTATGGAATTAACATACAAAATGTTTTGCAATAGCAAGCAAATATCCTTAAATAAAGTATATGAGTAGAGATAACTACAATGGTTACATATACATCTGTAGATAATAATCAAATTTTATAATACTATTGCTACAAAATTAAACATTTCTCAAAACAAAAGTTTAAAAAGTTGAATATACAGCAGTGAAAAAAAATTTAGTTTTAAGGATATCTATACACAAAAAGTTGTATATACATTTTATACAATGTACTCAAGGAATTCAATAATTATTACTTTATTATGGATATTTTAAACTTTTTGCATCTTCTGGTTAAAAGAAAAAAACTCAAAACTAACCATCAAAAATAATTCCGAACGGAAACAAATAAACAAATAGTCCACGTTTGTATAAAGACCATATGTTTTTTCCCTCATTTTCATTGTAAAAATCAACTTTTTTTATTCACTGTGAAACAGTTTTGTATAACTATCTATAAGGAAATTTTTTTCTTATTTATCGCTGAAAGTAAAATGGATAAATAGCTATTGAATTTTCTTAAATGGCATTTTTTGGACCAAGGAACAAGGCTTCAAAATGTTAAAATGCTGGAAATTGCATGAAAAACACAAGAACAAATCTAGGGGAAAAAGTGATTGATGGTGGCTTGGACAAAATTAGTGATTTAGCTATTAAGATTAAAATATCCATATTTATCTTAAGTTTCAATAAAAAAATGACAGAAGGCTCTATTGTATTGTCTATGAAAGTTAGTGCAAGGGAGTCTGATTAATTTATAATAACATACATAGTTTTTCATATGTTAAGACATATATTGTTTTCTAGTTCCTGTTCCTGTCATTAGTTATCCCCACATGGAATGTTGTTAATGAATCGAAATAACAAACACACAACTAGAAAGTAATTTAATTAATATGTTAGTTTTGAACCCAAAAAGCGCCTGAATATAATTACTATACCTTTCATAATGATTCAAGTGAGGGACAGTAATTGCACAACACAAGGTGTGTAGCCAAAGTTCGATATAAAAAAAATTAAGCACCTTTAAGCACACCTTTAAAAAAAGTACTTATAACCTAACAAAACCGCAATGACGTTAGATATAAAACCACTGACATTTTATTATAGTGTCTATTAAATTAGATAAAAATCTACATATACATACCACAGAAAAATCATTACTAAAGTATCATTTAATTGATTTTATTCAGTTTTGTGGTTAGACCGATCACATATTTTGGCAGAGAGGCCGATGCCAATTGTTCCAAAATTAAAATCGGTGATTATTTTTCTTTACATTAACCAAATACTGATGAAAAAATTCAAATAAAATTCTGTCACTCCATATAAAATCAACTAAAAATCTGATTTAACTGCAGCCCTCTTATTTTCCCATATTTAGCACTTTATTTATTTAGCATATATTACGAGGCATTCAAGTTTGGTTGAACAAAGTTTAGTCCCGATATAAAACTTTTAAAAATATACAGACATCAGACAGGGAAGTAGCAAATATTTCGTGGCGTCATAATAGAACGATTTCTCAACAAGCATGTGCTGATGTATATCACAGTTTCAGTATTTCTTGTAACAAGGAATTTTTTTTTAATTGTTTATTTCCAAAGCAAAGCACTTTTACAAACTCCCGATAAAAATTAGGCACCTATCAGCACTTTTTGATGTCGCTACGCTCTCTGATTACTTTTATGGGTGAAATTGACTAGATAAAAAAATTTGTTTCTTGATTTAAAAGAATATTACACAAATTGAAAAATTAGCACCTTTTACAAACTCAAAGTAAAAATATGCACCTTTAAGGGCCCTCAAAATAGAAACAGAAAATAAGCACCTCTAAGCACTTTTAAGCAATGCTATGCACCCTGGCAATAAGACAGAACATTACACAAAATTGAACATTTGAGAAAATTGCTCATTTACTCTTCATTGTTACTGTATAAAATGGTATACAAGATTCGATAAATAAAGCACAAACCTTTAATGTTGTACTATGAGGATTGTGCATATAAATAATTGGTGTAAAACTACTATTTAAAGGCATTCTAACTCCAACATATGGCCTTAATCTGTATGGATTTGGAACTCCAATAGCAGATACCTATATAATGAAATAATAGGATGTAAAGGATTTATGGGATACTGCAAAGCTAAATAACTAATTTAAGGAAAAGGCTACATAGTAGTATTCACAAAAATCATTTTTTAATAGAAAAACAATTAAAAAAATAGCCATACTTGAAATTTAAAAGAACCTAATGATGTATGAATAAATAATGTATCTTCTACAGGACCTTCTTCTCTAGCAAGCAATACTACATCAAAGCTAGTATTGCTTCCAGGAGGAATGACCTAAATTAAGTAAGTGAAATTATTTATACAATGCAAACATTGAAAAAATAAAAAAAAAATGAAAGATTTCTTATCTTTACCTTGTCTAGAAAAAATGAACAATGAGTATGTAAAGTATTTCCCGATATTGAGAGCATATGAATGCTGGTATCGGGACTTAAATTCTGAACAATGACACGCTTCATATGAGGCATCCCAACAGGGCTGAAACATAATATGAATGATTTAGTAAATAAAATTTAGTTTATATTTTAGTATTGATTAGGAAACTGCAAATCACCTTAAATTCAACAGGCTAAATTAATATTACAATTAAATACAAAAACCTCTTTCCAAACCCAATACAATCCAGCTGTTATCTGAATTTTTTGGCAACAGCGGGGGTAGTCAAAGATAAATCTAAAACAAGCGAAACAGTCAAGCATAGTAGCATAGTATACGTTTTAGAATAACTTCTGCTTTCTTTCCAAGATTCCCCTGGTGGTTTCATTGATTGGTGTGATAGGACATAGAAGCTTCTCCCACTACATTTATTAAAAAAATCAATGTATTGTTTTCATTCCTGTGGAACCCATGCCACTCAAAACATGAAACATGCAAATTAGCTAAGGCTACTTTAAAAACAAGTCATATATGATCATGGCGACAGACTCCCGTACACCAACTACACATAAAGCTCGGCGGTACAACACTAAATGACCTTTCAATCATAAATCAGAAGCATTTGAAAACAGCAAGTAAAAAATTAACCACAAATAAAAAATGCCAAAAGCACATGTCTTGCTTGGGTCATTTCATGCTAAAACCAAAAATTTAGGATATGACGCCCATGGTCATGAATTTTTTAAAAAAAAACTTGTCAATATACAACCAATATATAAAGAAACCAAAAAAATATATATTTCAGTAGGTGCATAAAACACGATCAGGAAAAAATAACATTTAATTTTTTTGAATGACACAGATATTTATGCTAGTAAATGCTTGAAATAGGAAAGGAATAATAAAACTTAAATTATTCTTTAAAAAAGTTCTCTATTTTATGAAAAAATTAAATAAGTGGGTTTTACAATATTTTGCATTGAAATTTTATAGGAGGATAATGTAATGGTTTATTTGAAAGAAAAATGTTTCGGCTTTATTTTAACATAAAACTAAACCATTAAAAAAGAAAAGAATTTTAAATTATCTTAACAAAATTTATATTTTGTGTGAAAACAATTGCTGAACTAATTTTACTGTCTATGGTAAGATCATTGAAGGTTGTTTCACTTCTCACAATTTTATTTTCAGTTTGAATTGTATAATAAAACATTTAACATATAAAAAGGGAAAAATGTATAGCTTTAATAACAGTAAATAAGATACTAACATACATATACAAAGTATATATTGTTTAATTTCAAATTAGTACAATGCAGTAATTCAAAAGCAAACAATATGAATATATGTAGGTAACAAAAGTAGAACACTATGACATAATAGAATATCCAATCAACTTCAGGTTGTTCAAGCACAAGTATTTTCATTTGCATTTTTAATGTTTTTCTCCTTTGAATTTTGTATACTAAATAAATTTTAAATATATATATTTAGAACATTGGGAGTTGTGCACTATTAAGATTAAAAAGGTTATTTCAGTTTATTTTAATTTTCCCCACAAAACTAATTTTAAAATATTATCATGATGCTTATCCGTTTAAATAACATAAAAAAAACTGAAGAGAATGTTACAAATTTTACTCTATTGGTTCAATAGTTTTTGATTTACAGCAGTTTAAAATAGTGTCAACAAATTTGGGCAGATTTTTTTCGAAAATCAATAACTGAATGTCCAGAAAAATTTATATTTTAGATTTTTCATATGCTCTATTAGTACAAACTATAAACTAAAAATTATATTTCTTCTAGTAGTCATGGTTATCATTTGTTTATTTAATATTGAATGTCCTAATTCCGTTAAAAAATAGTAAAATTTAGCTCATCTATTATATTGGCTTATCCACAAATATATACGAAATTTTAAAATTTTCTAAATAAAATCATTCAATTCAGCAAAAAAAACACTGATTATTAGAATTATACTTTATAACTGTTGGTTAGAATTATAATTTTTACTTAATAACTACCGATTAAAAAAATGAATGGATTGAATGCGATTTTCATTTTTAAACCACGAAAAAAAAATTTATATAGTAAAACATTTTTTCCCATAGATAGAGGACTATTTTAAGAATAATCTAAGAAAAAAAGTTTGATTATTCCCTTTCCCACTTAAAGATATTACACTAGCACAAATATCTGTGTGTCATCCAAAAAAAAAATCAAATTTTATTATTTTTGCTGATCCGGTTTTAGCACCTACTGGTATATTTTTGTGTGGATTTTTCATAATTCGCTATATATTAATAAAAGCAATTGTAAACTTTAAGCAATAAATAAGGGAGACATAATTAAATTTATATGAACGACCATGCTATATTTTCATCATTTAATTCATGGAAAATGAGAATTTCCCAAATATTTAACAGGCTATAAAACCTACACTATTTGACAGGCAAGTTTCAATAAAATCAATAACCATAGGTGTCATGGTGTAGTCGTTGATTCAACATGGAATGACCCATTCTGCAAAATCATATCCTTTCTTCAAACAATTCCCTCCTTTGAAAAACACCCACTAACGAGGTAACCCCCCCCCCCCCCAAGTCTGGAACAGGGACTCAAAGTAGGGGGACGTACATAAATTACGTTACGCACAGAGGGGGGAGGGAGGGGTATGCTAAAACGTGACGGCCTGTGACATGGAGGAGGGTAGGGGTAATCGCTTGCGAGACGTAACGATTCGGAAAATTTCACTTTTGCATTGAAAATCTGTTTTGCATAAAATGAAGTTTTTGAGAAAAAAATCAAATCTTTTTTTATCATAAGATCATCATAAGAAACACTTTATTTCAGAAAGAGGATAAGGAGATTATTATATGCCCCAACGTTGGCATTATTAGCCTCCTACATTTTACAGACCTTTTCCTAACGGTACTTCGAAACACGCTGTAAATTGTGACACTATATTGACCAATCAGAGGACTAGCAGCTACTTACTACAGAGGACTAGTCCTACTACGTTAGGACCTGGATGAATACCAAAAGACCCAAAATATCCGATTACACCCAGGCCCCCTTTTTAAGATATTAGCTAATGGCTAGTTAGTCCTTGGACAACGGAAATGTAAATACAATGTTGGTCTATTCCTATGAATAAATTATTTAACCAAGATAAATTTAACTTTTTTTTCTTTCGAAGTTAATTTTTTAAAAAACATATAAATATGCTTTTTTTTTAAATTTCAGAATCAAAGGGAAATATTAATATTAACGTTTTCTTTGAAGGGGGGGGGGGGCATCAACGCGACGTAATTTTAGGGGGAGGGGTTCGATCAAACGTGACGCAGCGTTGACATAGGGGGAGGGAGGGGTCAAAAAAGTCAAAATTTTGCATGACGTAATTTGTGTACGTCTCCTAGCCCCCAGATGTTTTGACCTCTGACCCTTGAGTTACGAGCCTGAAAGGCATGAAATATGTGTGAAGGTGGCATTTGAGCTATTTTTTTCAACTTACCTTTATGATACCGCTGTAAATACCACTTTAGAAACTTAAATTTTTATATGCAGATAGTATACTAGTACTAAAATGTTGCAACTTAGTTTGTGCAGCAACATTTTTAAGGTTCTCTTTTTAGCTACTTTTCTTTATTTGAAAGAATTTTTTAAAAAATTAAAAAGTCGGTATTGAGATGCTGATGATGACCGTCCGTACCCCACTTTCAATATTGGTTCTATTCTTCGGATCTTAAAAATTAATTTTTTATTAGAAAGGTATGACCTCAGATATCCATCTTTCAGAATTTTTGTCCCTCTGTCTGTATGTCCGGATGGACATCTGCTTACTGTCTGTCGCCAAATTACCCATAGAATTAGCATTGAAAAGTAATTTTAAATCATTTTAATCACTGTTGCCACATCAACAATGCAATGCAAAACTTTAATTATTTAACATGTAGGTTTAAATCTGTCACCTAGAACCGCTTCTACACAAGATTCATACACATTGGGAAAAATCGCCAAACTCAATGTCCAGTTATACCCGCCGTATATTCTCTGTTAGAAAGGTATGATCTCAGAGACCCAACTTTCATTCTTTTTGTCCGTCTGTCTGTACTGACATCTGCCTACTGTTTGTTGGAGAATTTCCTATTGAACTAGCATTGGAATTTATTTTTAAGTCATTTAAACCGTTGGTTGCCACATCAACAATGACATGAGAAACTTTATTTAAAAATATTTTAAGCAAAATTTATTTTTGTCATAAATTAGTTAGGAATGACGTCATAAAATATAGCACAATGTCATTCTTTGATTGTTCATTATTTGTTTACTAAGTAAGCGACAAGGCATATTTTTGTTCAGAAAAATCTGGTTAGTTTTAGTTTACATTTCGTATTTTTAGTGCAGTTCGGAATAGTTTCGTAATTAATATTATGAAAATATCAGGTTTTAACAGATTTTTTACATTGATACATATTCAAGAATAAAAAGTTTGCATCATTTAAGGGTCTTGTATGGTATGGTCTTGTATGGTAACAGATCTCTATACAATTCCAATGGGGAGACTTTGGCCCCTCTGTTTTAAAATAAAGTATATAACATGTACTCACGAAAACATACCAAAAAATACAGAAGATGGTTATTTTGTCATCAAAATAGTTAATAAGTATACTTTTAAAGATATTAGTTATAATAAAAACAAAATGTTAGTAATTACTCATAAACTACAGATGGCAGCACTAACGGCATGTAAATATCTAAACAAAATTTTTTTTTAATTATAACTAATTAATATCTTTAATTAGTATGTTCTGTCTTTAATTAGTTTATGCTCCCCGAATGAACCCGAAAATGACATTGAGTGTGAAAAATGGGGGGAAATTAAAAAATCCTACAAGATTTCGTTGAAGTTTGTGGGCTGTGGATGGACGAAGAAATCATTTCTCAGTCGATTTCTTCTCCATCTGATGATGAGGAAGAAGTGGATGCTCCGGAACCATCACCTACTGTTACTGCGTCTCAAGCTAGAGATGCTGTCAACAATTTACGACGCTTCATGGAATGCTCGGAAAATGTGGAAAACAACGGCTTTGCCGCTATTTTTCGAATCGAAAAATTGGTTGAAGAACAATTTCAAAAGAGATGTCGCCCGGCCACAATGCTGGACTACTTCAAGAAATTCTAGCAATGTTAAACTCAATACATTAGGTAATTATTTTTAAATGTACATAGTAGTAACTAGTATTTTTAAAAATTAAAATTATCATTGCCAAAACTTATTGTCAATTATATTACAAATTTATGCGTATGTACTTAACTTCCTGCCCCATGATTAATTTTTATTACTACATAGTATAATATTTTAACAGTAATTTCAAAGTTTTGGCTATGACCTTGTTATCTCGAAAACTCGCTATCTCGAATTTTTTTCAGCGTCCCTTCGACTTCGAGATATTGAGATTCTACTGTATCATTTTTTCCCCATAGACCATTTCCCATTAGTTCCCCAATCAAAGTTTGGGGAGGCCAATCCAGTTTAGGGAAGCCTTAAACATTTCAGAAATTTCTACTAAAACCAAGATTATTAAATGTATCTGTAAACTAAATTAGTGTATCCTTATTTTTTAAATGTCATTTAGAGCAATCATATTATATATTAGTACATGCAAATTAATTTCATTGAAAAAATTAAAAGATAAGACAAAAAATAGACAATGCCAATACTTACTGAAAATTAAAATTTAACATGGGAGGATGAAATGATATTGGACTGGCATAGGCATTTAAATTTTCTTCATTCGAATCAGTAAAACTGTAAAACAAAGCAGCTAAATATATCCAAGAAAATAAAAATCACAAAAACTTTAAAATCAACAAACAAAGGAATATGATTATTGAGCTGTACCACATGCCGTAGAAGCCTTCAAGGAAGCAGTGTATTATGGTTCACATTCTGATTCAAAACAAACTTTGTTGCATTTGTTCTATGTATTTATGATGGTTCGATTTTGTGGCATTATAAATTACAGGATAAAGGATAACAAAGGAGAGAAAGAATTTTTTTTTTGTCTTTGGATTTGGTAAATCAATAGGATTCCAGAGAAAAACAAATAAATATATATATATCTCCTACGTCACTTTCGGAAGACCATTCATGTGCAATTTTAACGTTTTCTAATCAATTGTATATGAATCCACACCATTTACCATTTAATCGTAGAATTATATTCATGTATCTTTTAATCCATAAAAAATGGAGCTATCTATGGTCGAAAGGCTGCTTCTTTTGTACAATTTTAAACCACATAATTTGTTTTTAAATTATGATATCACATTTTTTTGAAACATTAAAATGCTTTTGTGTCATATAAAAAAAAGCATCAAAAACGGGACCAATCAAAGAAAGAAATATGAATAATACACTAATCAATTAATACTAATAAATAGTGATATCAATATATCCATTAAATGGACCCTACTGAAGCAAAAGCAAACATAAGACAATTTTTATAAATAATTTACAAAGTTAATATTCAATAAAATTACATACCTAATAGCAGAATTACCTTCTTCTCTATAAAACTGAAAGAAAAATATGTTCTTAAATTTTTTCAAAAAAATCTTTCAAGAAAATTGAAAACACAGTTGAATTCTTTAGAAAATAACTTAAGGGCAGGTAAGGTTAATTCGTGTGAAATAAGGCACATTTTTATGATTTTAAAAAAAAAACAGAGATGGCAACAATATTTGTCAAGCGTCTCTGCAAAAAGTTCTTTGATTTTTTTATTTCAGAAGATCCAGCAGAGAGTTATGATGGGCACCGCAATTCAACTTTTTTCCCGAGACGCTTGACAAAAATTGCTGCCATCGCCGTATTTTTTAATATTTCTTCGGGAAAATTAGACAATATTTTTTTAATGTCCTACACTTTAATGTACCATTGGTTTAAATAAATAGATTTTAACCGTTTCGTCAAAAAAAATCATAAAATGTGCCTTATTTCACACGAATTAACCCGCCTTTAAGCATTGGGAGAGACTCTCATAGGGACCGAATTTTTTTTAATATCCACAAATTGGATTAGCTTAAGAGTATCAGACAAAAAGGCTGTTTATTTGAAATCATGCATAATTCTTTTTCAAATTTTTTCGTCTACTCAAGTGATTCCTTTAAATATCTCATTAGTTAGTGGTCCTCAGAAATAATCTAATACAGAAAATGACAAATTTTAATTTTTTTTTTATCCAACTGCACAACATTCAGCATTTCAATTTTGAAAACAAACTATAAATAAAAATTCAGTAGAGAAATTACCTCTTGCATTTCCATTGAGACCCCATCTATTAGATAGCGTAGATCTCCATCTACATGGACAAAAGCTAGAAGAAAAAGAGCATGCAAATGAAAAATGTTTAACCACAGAACGAATTTAAAATATATAAAGAATCAATATGTGGATAGTTGTCTATATATATTTGTTTTAAGTAATATTGTAGGTTTTTTTTTACTAACGAAAAAAGTTCTACAACTGAAATTCTTTCCTTCACCACAATTCTATGGTGTCTATGGGGGAGGGGGGTCAGGGAAAAGAATAAAGCTAGAGAAAAATCAATTGGCCGTTACACATAGGACACCAGTTACCAGAAAAACTATAGACTACGGAAAAAATTAGAAAAAAACAAGACCTGTGGCAAGAAAAGAGCTCTAGAAAATTAAGAATACAAGAAGTGGAGGACCTATCTGTGATAGCTTCGAATACATTCCATGGATGTCCACTAACTTCAATAAATAGAGGGTACTATAAACGAACAGCATTTTGTCACGGAAAGGAGGGTAAACTGGTCAGAAAGGAAGATGAAATATTTTATATAATTAAACTTGGGCAGATTATTTTGAAAAACTATTAAATCAAGGGGAAATAGCTGAAAAATTAAGAATATAGTTAGAGGCACATGAGAATGATTGCAACCCATTAGAGATGGAGGAAGTCAAATAAGTAATTAACCTTTTCCCTTACCTCTTTTTTTGAAAAAACTTTTACGCTTACTACAAGTCACTATGCCCTGTGAAGACACCACGGCAGAGTCAGTACAATCCTATACTTTTTTGCTTGGCCCAAATAAAAAGGAACAAGCATCTTCTGGTTTGGTTGTTGATAAAATCTTGTTCTAGAGCTGGTCGAAACTGAGATAGATAGCATCGTAGTAACCGACGTGACCAGTGATGGGTATTGGATAAAAAAATTTTAGATCAATCTATTTACTAACTTTAAAATCTAGGAGCAAATGCACATTATCTGGAAGCATTTTTTAGAAAAATATTCATTGAATATTTTATTCTTACTATTTTAGAATCACAGTAGAGATATTTGACGAATTCAAGACCGTCGAAGAATTGCCACTTCAAGATGATATTTTCCGCAAGCTCTTTGGAAACCACCCTAAAAGTTTATAGTGACATTTGAAAATAGTTGTGATAACTGCAACTAAATTTAATTTGAAGTTGCAAAATTGTAGAATTTGGTCACATATTGCAACTAACCGTGAATTTCGAACCCTGATGTAGACATATTCTTATGCAATGAAGGGTTTTCTTCCATGTACTCTTCATACGAGTTTAATATCACCAATAATTTTATATCAAACGGCACTGATTGTACTTTACTTTTCATTAGGTTAACGAGAGTGGTCAGCGAAATTGGTGTGGAAATAAATATTAAAAAAAAAAGACTAAATATATGAGCATGTTTGTAAGGAAACCGATGCAGATACTGAGTTAAAGGCAAATGAAGAAATAAAATTTTAAAGAGTCGATGAATTTAAATACTTGGGTTCAATTATCACTGAAAATAATGATATTATGCCAGAAATTAAACAAAGACTACACACATGAAATCGCAGTTTCTTTGCACTTAAAAAAATTATAAGATCTAAAGTAATTACATGGAAAACAAAACTATATATATGCAAAACTTAAATCAAAATAACTGTCATATATGGGTGGGAGACCTAGAAATTAAATCAAAACAGGAGAAGGTGCTAATAACCTAGGAGAGAAAGATTTTAAGAGCCATGTTTGGACTCATCAGAGAAGGCGACACAATTATGAAGTTGCTAGACTATTTGGAGAGAAAGACATTAATATCAAAGGCAAAGAGAAATCGATGGCTAGGACACATGAAAAGAATGGATGCTGACAGAGGCACAAAGAGATTTTCAAGCGACAATGTCAAGGAAAAAGGAAAAGGGGAAGACCCAGAAAAAGGATGAATAAGGTGGAAAGAGGTATAACGGCCATAAAGTTAAAAAAATTGGAAAGTGAAGGGGAGAGACAGATGACTTAGTCATATTGTTTAGGGAGCCATGGTTCAACATGGACTGTAGTGCTGGGGATTTAGTTGAAATATATCCGTCTAGTTCAAAAAATTTAGTTTTCAAAGCAAACATTTATCTTACTATATTTCTTAAAAATGAACAAGCAATGCATTTACGACACTATGTTCAATGTTTAAAAAAAATTACATTATAATATATATAAATATGAACAAGTTTTAGTATTTTAATAGTAGGGATTTTTCAAACTTTCATAGCATATTGAAAATATTTAACACTTGCGTGTTCGTCCGATGACCTAGCTTTAATCAGTTGCATCAAACGAGCAAATGAAATCGCATCACACACAACAGCATTTATGAGAATTTCTGATAATATGTAAGCTGTTATTTTAATTCGACCCTATGTTGTTCAATCTACAATTAAAAAAACCTTTTTATGTTTCCATGGAACTTCAAAATTGAGTTTATAATCAGTGATTTATTCAAATGGAGTTTAAATTACAGAAGCTATGCCTTACTCTGCATTTAAATAAAACTAGTCAAACTTGCTTACAACGCCCTTGTTTACCACAAGAACTCGTTTATAATGCCATAAATGTTATGTTCAGTTCCTTGATTTGGCCATAGAGCTTAATATTAAGATATCTTGCTTGCAATGACATTTTTTATTAACTCCTCGGTATTATTGAATTTTCTAATCAAATAATTGATAAAGTCTACTTCTTTCATAGTTTTTGGTGGGAAAACGTACGTTTCACATTCTGAATGTCTTCTGGATTATGACGTCATTCACATTCTGAATGACATCATAATCCAGAAGACACAAATTATCAAGGTCATGATATTACGCAGTTATAGAAAAGAAATAAGGAAAATTAACCAATCACAAAATTCGTCGCGAAAATTTTTTCGGAAATAATATTTTTATTTATTTGGAGAGTGGAGCTTAATATATTATACACGTGCTATCTAACGATGCATATTTTTGTAAACGTTTTATTTTTAAGGATTTGTGTTTGCTTATATTATCCAAGTAACAATAAGTGTTGTTCAACTCAGGAGCTCGGGTTATTATAGCTTCTATATTTAATCAATAAGTAAGTTCTTATTTATAAATGCCTCAATGATATTAAAAAACAAAAATATTACGTTAAAATTTTCTTAGTTTTTGTTTAAGTTGCTGATTTATAATGTTTGTGAAGGTGGCATTTTAAAGACTATATTGTGGGTTAGTTCAATTTAAATTATCGTCGCACAAAAGCTACACGAGGGTTATTGGCGACGGGCGTCGAAATTTAGAACCACAGTCAAGTGACGAGTAGACACCTGAGTAGCACCCAACGCAACGGGCGTTACGTACGACATCCTATGCAGCATTGGGACTTTGGAGCATATTTAACATGCACTTCCACTACACAGGGTATTATTCGTCGGACATTTTTTGGCTACACGGGCCATTAGGTCGGCAGTTATTTTTGCAATGTTTTAAACAACTGGTCGCATTTTTCCATCTTTTTATTGATTTATTTTGTCAGAATGTTTAATTCAAATCTAGGAAGGTACGTTTAGTTCTGTTTTCATTAAATTTTAATTGCTGTTTAATATTTAAACCATGGTTTATGAATTAACTTGGGTGAAATTTTAAATATTAAAAAATTTAATTATTTAATTGGTGAGCTTTTAACATGTCGTATTTAATTTGTTAGTTAGTTTCTACACATTGTTTATATGTTAGCTACATCGAATCTTCGAAAATATGTGTGAATGTAACTTTTTTTTTTACTTTCATGAAATTTTTTGCTAATACTTGTTCCAAACCTATTATTGAATTAACTAATTTCTTAAAAACTAATTGTTGTGCAATGGGCTTGTTTCACGTAGGATCTGGCAACAGCTCCGCGGTATTGTTTTTATTTTTCTCGAATTACTTTTGCTTTGGTATTCCAAATTGAGTTTTCTAAGAAAATTTTAGTTGTTACTTTTTTAAAATTCCAACTTCTTTCAATGCAAGTTTTCCTTGATAAATGATTAAAACAACCAACAGCACAGCAAGAAGTTGTAATTTAAAAAAATAACAACTAAAATAACTTATTCTTAGAAAACTCAATTTCGAATATCAACAAAAGTAATTCGAGAAAAATAAAAACAAGACCGCAGAGCTGTTGCCAGATCCCACGTGAAACAAGCCCTTTTATTAAATTTTAACAAATTAAATAAATGTTAAATTTAATATTCCGAAGCTAATCGTTCAATTTCTGTACAGCAAATAAGGTGATTTATTAAATTATCGTTATAGTTAAATATTAAATAAAAACATTCTATAATGGGGCTGTTTCACGTCGTGGATGGCAACAGCTCCAACGGTTTGTTTCATTTGTTGTTTAAAACATTTGTTAAAGAAAGCTTGCATAGAAAGAAAAGTTCCTTTCATCATCGGTCTTTTTGAGAGTAAAACCAAAGCAACCAATGATATCATTGCAGTACGTAGAAAAATGATAACAAGAGCTACATCATGTTTACATCAAGTGAAACATTCCATTCATGTTTACATCACATTACATCATGTGAAACATTCCAATTTATTGCACTTTCCTATTTATTCCTATTGCACTTAAAAATAAAGCATTAATTATTGATTTAACAATAGAAACATTAGTTATTTAAAATAAAAACTAATGTAAGTTTATAAATAGTAATTAGTAAAAAAAATTAATAGTAAAAATCTGTATTTACTATGGAGAATTAAATTTTTAAAAAAAATTTAATTAAATATAATTTTAATAAAAAATTTCAATTAAAAATAATACTAATTAAAATTAATTCTAATTAAATATAATTTCATATAAAATATTTTTTTAATTAGTAAATTCAATTAAAAATATTTTTTATTAGAAACAATTCTAATAAAAAAAATAATTAAAAATAATATTAAAAAATCCCCCCCCCCCCAGAAACTATTTCTAGTTGTGCCCCAGCACGATTGTTGAGTGCTTACAGTTACTTTCTGAAAAGAAGGGGATATTTATGAAGCATATTTAATGTGCGCTCCCTCTGCATGGGGTATTATTTGTCAGACATTTTTGGCTCTATGGGCTGTTTATTGGTCGGAAGTTATTTTGGCAATATCCGGACCCAAACCAGGGGCCTTTCGCATGCAAGGCGAACGCCTTAACCGACTGGGATCCCCAACCCTGAGAAAAAAAAGAACTAAAATATTTAGCATGTGTTTCAAAGCAAATGCGGTCAGCTTCGGGCAATTACTGTACTAAAAACATTTTTACACCAGAAAAATTGAGGAATAGTGAGGTAAATAATTACAATATGGAATATAGAAATGAAATTAAGCCAGCTTAACTATTTTATATGTCCTGTTAATAAGGACCTAAACAATGCCTACTAACTTTTTGAGACATACAGCATAGGTTTATAGGTTTTCAATGTAATACTTTATAGCAAAGCTTGCAATAAGCACTGCTTTATAAGTGATTTTTACTGCTGGATTTATATGCATTCCAGAAAAGTATAAATTGCAGAAGGTTCTTGCTTTCTTAAAATCGAAGCAACGTTAGGTTTAAAATATTTGTTATACAGCTATACCATATGACATAGGTGTCCCTCAAGGAAGAGATGCAATCTGGGTCATATTCAGCTTTGAAGCAAACGTTATTGTTGTATATCTTCGATACATTTACAATGGTTCGACTTTGTGGAATTATAAATTGCAGTAAAATATAAACTGGAAGAGAGGGAAAATATTTTTATGTTGCCTTTGGATTTAATAAATCAAAAGCTTCTGGAGACCACTAATTACACAACTACATCTCTCATGTCATTTTCGGAAGACTATCCATTTGCAACTTTAGCGTTTTATGATCCACAGTATATGAATCCACACTGTAGAATTTTATTCATGTACATTTTCTTCAATACAAAATCTTGCCGAGACATCTTAAAAAGCCTAAATATAGGCCGAAAAGCATAAAATTAACAAAATCTGAGCATAACGCTATGCAACTATAAGCACTGTTGGTCCTTCAATGAGTTGCTAGGACCCTGAGCTGGGGAAATCCCGAAGTGTGGTACAGCTCTATTGAGGCAACTAATAAATCAATTATCAAAGTATTTTTTAAAAAGAAAAATTAAGTGGCTGAGTAATTGAAGTAATTAACAAAGGCTGAGTTAATTTAAGTTATACTGTATAGTCTTGGCATCTACAATTTATCTGAATGATAAATTTTTTCTATGTGCTTGTAATATTTGTGTAAAAAAATCGTTAACCACCCACCACAAAATCATTATAAAATTAAAGATAACCACAGTTCATCAACAAGTACTTCTTCATTCATTGAAAACCTACGAAGCTATGTTTTGATTGTAATGGGTTTGTTTGTAAACAATGAACCGAAGACTTGTCACGTTTTTTTTTTCCTTTTAAGGAATTTTTCTCGGTGGTATGAAATAAGGTCACAATTTCAAGAATCTTCTTTTCCAATCACTATTCCTCAATTTTTATTGAAAAACCAGCAGATTTTAAGCACGCAAAATATAATACAGACGACGTATAGGATCTTGAAACACACAAATCATAAATCGTTTAGCGTTTTTTTTATTTGAAAAGTGAACATTTCCAATTACTGAGCACGATCTTCATCTAGATTATTCGTAGCACTAAAGTGGTTGGTTTGGATTAGTAATAAAATATCAGGATCCACGTAAAAACACATATGTAATTCCTTAAACGAGGATAAACACATCACGAAACTTGTAAAACTGTAGAAAATTAATTTTACGATAAAGCAATTTCTATATACCATGTGTACGCCCGTCTCCTGCTTGTACTAGTCTGTACATAGTCTCCAAAACATTGTACAGTAGTAAAAATTGAAAGACGTTCTGGGTTTTCATTTTTCTGGATTAAAATTTGCATGACATACACATCCGCGCCATTCCAGTCTGCTAGCATACATTCATTTTGTTGCCATTTTTCAGTAATACGTATATAGAAATAAACGTTCAAGGCATGCGCAGAAATACGTCACGCAAAAACCGCGTGTTTTCACCGAGAGGCAAAAAATTGCAGATTTGTACTGCCTTTCGACGTTTTTGTTTCTTATGACTGACAGCATTTAACTTTCGATTGATATCAAATGCTATATTCTAGAACAATTGAAGTGCATATGGATGTACCAAAAAGATATTAGAAAGGTTAGGGTTAATTAGAAATCGTGGCACTAGAGCTGCACGAGAGGTATTGGCGACAGGCTTAAAATTTAAAACCACAGTCAGATATTAGCAGTGGAGGATCTAGAAATTCGCCATGGGGAGGGGGGCGGCACACAACAATCGTGCTGGGGCGCAACTAGAAATAATTTCTGGGGGCGGTCAATTTTTAAAATATTATTTTTAATTACCTTTTTTACTAGAATTGTTTCTTATTAAAAATATTTTTAATTGAATTTACTTTTAATTAGAATTATTTCTAATTACAAATATGTTTAGATGAAATTATATTTAATTAGAATTAGTTTTAAATAGAATTATTTTTAACTTAAATTTTTTTATTAAAAATATCTTCAATTAAAATTATTTTTATTTTTTAATTTAAATTCTCCATTGTAAATACAGATTTTTGCTATTAACTTTTTTTACTAATTACTATTTATAAACTATATTTATATCAGTTTTTATTTTACATAACTAAAGTTTGCATTGTTAAACCGATAATTAATGCTTTATTTTTTAAATAAAAATTAAGTGCAATAAATAGGAAAAATCAATTAATTGGAATGTTTCATTCCAATGGCGTTGCCATTGGAATTTTCAAAGTTGGTACTCATTTTAATATGTTGACGACCCCTTATACAATTTTGGTTGCCAGTTCTCAATTCCTTAAGCTATTTCCTGAAAAATGACACCTTTCACAAAATTCCTTGACCAATAGAAGCCGAAAAACGAAGGGTGGATCGTTTTTTTCCCCCAGCTGTACCATTGTGGCAGTGGCTGATCACGTGCATTCCATTTCGATTCCTTTTCACGCTTTTGGCCTGCACTAGTAGTCTGATCACCCATTGGTCGGTCCAAAAGACCATTTATAAAAAATTTTCCTCACCAGAAGTGACTTAATTTTTTTTTCTTTCGTCCTTTTTCCTCTTCCTGGTGCACCTTTGCGGAGGGGGGAAATGAGACAATATTCCCACTATTAAAAAACCTACAATATTCCCATTATTAAAACGCCTTCAATATTATAAAATTATACACCTTTGTCAACTTAAGTAATCATACCCCTTTGTCAACCTAACTGGATTTTATCATTGACACGTGCTTACAAAAAAGCGCTTGCTCAGCTCGGTTCTCACGAGAATGACCAACCACGTGATCAGTCTCCACTAAAGCAATTCCAGTAACTAACTGCGTACTGATTAATTAGCCCTCGACCCGATAGGCCGCGTTTTTTGTCCTGCTGAGTTTGGCAACTGCGCACTTCTTCAAAATCTACCTCGAACCTGAAATGAAAATGAACTTATCCTGCTTTTGATTGATTTGTGGGCTGTCACATTTATGACATGTATTTCGAAAAATGACCGGATAAACTATACTGCTGGTGCATTATTGCTTTTTACATCTAATTATTCTAGGCAAGGAACAATTTTGCATTCACAGTGGGTCTTTGAGGCCATATCATAGGGACCAGGTGATTTAAAAAAAAAAAATTGTCGCTCAGTGAAACTATTTTTATCGCCAAACCTTGTATAAAAGACCCAAACCCGCTTGTTAACAAAATGAAAGACAATATCTTGTTTTATTGTATTTATAAAAACATACTTCAGAACATTAAGTTTACACTTCTGATATTGGGGTCAATATTTAGGTAACTGGTCAATTTGCGTCCCGACGGATTTTTTAATATTAAAAAAAGTCTCTTAAACTATATTTCTTACGTAGTAACTACTTTTTTGCCTTAAACATTAAAAAAATCATCATATTTTGTGTTTTTCACAAATGAGCCTTGCTCAAAATTTCTTTTTTTTTTGTAATTCTAGATCCCTTATAAGCATTTTAACACATAATTAAAGTGACTTTTAAAAAAAGCATAAGTTTCTTATACCTGAAATTAAAAATTATGGTAGAACTGTCCATACCCCATAGAAATTATATTATGACGGGTTTCAAGAAATTATAACACTAAAACAAAGAAAATTTTAATTTTTTATAAACTAAATCTGAAGTTGAAAAATCATAATGTACAATGACTGAAAGTTGTAGCCAAATAAAAAAAATAGAATTGGTCGTAGGCATTATCATTGATTGGAAATGAAATGACCAATATCAAAATAACTTTTCGACATTGGTGCAATATCAAGCCTCAGCATAAATTTAGATATCATTGATAGATATAATTTCGCCATTCCAACAAAGGAAGACTAATTTATTATACTTAATGACAGAAAAAAATTGCATGTAAATGAATGGTTGAAAGTCTCATGGTTTCATATAGCATATTCAATGAAAAAAAAATATATGTATATTTTTGACAGCATCGAATTTATATCAGGCAACAGGATGAATTGATGACGTTAGCATTTTCGTCTGGCAGTTCGAATTTTGTATAACATTTCTATGAAATAATGAACTTCGGATAATATTTCTGACAATTTCCCGCCAAATTAGACTCGAGGCGAAAATAACTAAATAATTGAGGACTAAGAAGATACTTGGGTAATTCCAGCAAAATTATCCTTTCTGTAGTGTAAGTCACGTTTGTAAAAAGTGATTATCACTACAAATTTTAATATTAAATGGAAAAAAATTAGTGGAATAGTTGATCTACACTTATTATAACTAAATAATGTAATGTACTTTATTTAATTTGATTTATTTTTTAAATTTAAAAAGCTTTTAATCTCCTCTTAAATCGTGACTTACACTACAGTTACATGGAATTTGCCACTTGTTTCTTGTGGTTGAGCTTGAATATGTAGTGCGCAATTGAATGTAGTTAAGCATCTCAATTTCGAGTTTCTCGCTAAGGATTTTATTTAATTTTTAAACTAATTTTTTAAACTAAATAATAGTAACTGTAAACACTACAAAATAATTCTGATTTCTGCCGTGGGCTGGTAAACTGCAGTAACCACATCAATGAATTAGACTGTTTTTGCTCTGAAAAAAAATCAGTCTTTTACTAAAGTTTCTTATAGTTCAAAGAAATTAAGCGCTTATGGCAATGGTTAAATCAATAGCCTAGAAAGTGCAGTTTACCTGCTCACGGTAGATTTGTTTAATAATGTCAAATATGTTTTATTAGGTAAAATAAAAAGCATATGTGAAGGGAAGCATTTTCATGCATTAAGATTTAAGAATTGAGGGAAGCAATTGGAAGCCGTTTTTAATAGCATCACATTTTCCGCTATTTGTATTGGTTTAGAAACTAATGTAATAAAATAAATTAATTTTTCAATTACTTAGATTCCTGATAGCTTTTTCTGTAAAATATGTATTTAAATAGAAATTAAAAATAGCTTGTAATTCGTTATTTTAAAAGCTATTCAAAAATATGCTTGCCTTTTGCATTTAGGGGCAACTCTGCTCAGTAGAAAAATATTCTAGGGAGAAGATCTGTACTAGATTTTTTTTCTTGGGACAAAATTTCACCATTCGATGGTACTTAAAATATCATTTTACTGAATGTTTTTTTTTTTGCTGTGTGTGTGGTGGTGGGGGGGGGGGGTTAATAATTTTTAGGGTATCAAGGGCTGGCTTGGGGGGGGGGGGGGAGGTCGGATACAAAGTTAGGGAGGGGCGGTGCGTCGCTGGCTCTGGGGGGGGGGGGGGGGGGGATCGGCACCTCTGCGGTATAACGTTTCACCAATTTTGGAGTATAGTTACTAAATTCAAAATTATGAAGAATGTCCTACATTGCGCTGTGCTGTCCGGTATAATTTTGAGCATGTGTAATTATAAATGTTGTGTAACAAAATACTGCGGATTCTGTTTAGCCAGTATTGAGTGGTCGGTAGAACGACATTCTCGTAATTAAACTATTGCAAGGGCTAGACTGGCTTTAGTTTGAACTTGGACTTGGGTTTGAAACTATTAAAAAAAATAACCACATAATATCACGACAAAGTTTTACTTATATGATCAAGGATTTCCCCGTGCCAGTTAATTAGTAGATATATATTCAGGTTTGTGTGCTTGGTCAGAGACCCGCTTATAAACCTTCGTCAAGTAAGACAGGCACAACACACACACAAAAAAACCCAGCAGACTCGCTCTCAATACAGGGCAGCACTACCGCTCGTAAGTGGATCCATCTAATTTTTAGAGACAGATGCCAACTAGAGGATACCCAGAATTGACTTGTCACCCCCAGAGGTATTGATTTGGTATGGGAACTTGGAGGACTTTGTGACCACGACAGAATTTAACGTGCACCAGTCACATTAGCGTACACGGGGGTCTTCGGCGGCCAGGGCTCGAACTCGCAACCTTAGGGATACCAGTCCAAGACCTTACCAACCAGGCTATCCTATTCCACCAGGTAATTATTTCACTTGTATCGAGAACGGTAGGTTATCCGGCTGTCTACTTCTATAGACACCATGCAGCGCTTAAACACGGCCAATTAGCTCGTAATTTAAAATCCTAATAAAGTGACGACCACTTGTATGAATAATATTATTGGGCTATAGTAAAAAAAGCTCCAACGTACATTTGGAGGCAGCCAGGTAGCTGTTGGTGTCAATTGATTTTTACTCCGCTTTTTGTGGTGTAACCTTACTCCGTTTTTGAAGAGTAATGTTACTTTGCTTTAGTTTGTATGCTTTTATATCGAATGTTACAGAAAACTGAAGGTAGCATTTGCTGCTACCACTGTTACGGAGCGATGTTACACAAAAGGTTTTTACTGTGTATTATTGATTTCAAATTATATTTTATTATAATTTCTCGTAATAAACGAGAATACGCGTAAAACTTTTTATTTGTTACCATGTTTCATCTTGTTGCAAAAATATACCCAAAATATTTATGGGCAATAGAGTTTATTTTTTTTAATTAAATTGTTAAGAAAATTATGAAGAAATTCCAAAATTCTCATCTCGTTAAATTAAAATCAAAATTCAAAATGATTTCGGATTTATTTTAGGATCTAAATGTTGTTTGAGTCGAATTCTTATCCGCTCTAAAGAAAGTATGTATTTGTTTCTTTATCAAAATGTTTTGAATTTGCAAGGTTCTGTTAGTAACTACTTCTTTGTTATTCCGGAAGTGATTTTTATGTTTTTGTTTTCGGTATACAGACTTACAGGAAGCATTTCCGTTTCTAGGGTAGCATCCCGATATTTTGTTAGAAGAACATGTGTAGTTCAAAGGACACATATATTTTGAGTTATAAATGTTTTTTTAATAATATTTTTAAGAAATTGTAAAAGTATTCCTTTTTTTAAAAAAATTAACCTAAAATCTTGCATAAAGGCTTCATTATGCCGTCACTTACTTCAGGTTTCTAATTTTCAATTGCAGTAATTTTGAAATTTATCACGCAGATGAAAAAATAATTTTTGGAAAATGTATACTTTATAAATGCATTAATTGCAGTTTACTCATTTGACAGTTCTGCTTACCGATAGTAAATCGCTTTTCAATATCAAATAAACACGAAAAACCCACATTATCATGAATCAAGGACATTTTAGAGCTGGTATGTTATTATTGAACCACACAAAATCAAACGAATTCAGAAAAAAGAAAAATACCCAAGAATCTTTTCACCAGAATGGAAAGTACATGAAACTAAAAAGATATTTTAGTGTTGGTCAACTTCTGCTGAAATTGCTATTCCCTACTCTTTGGACAATGGCGAATATCGAAGAAGCAGGTGAGAAATTTTATTATCTCTAAGTTTTTCTATTATATTGAACTGCGTATGTTTTATTTATGTAAAATCAAATTAAAGCATACTTTTGAAATTTGTTAATTGCTAAACACATTAAAAAATGCTTTTACTGGGGTTTCTGAGTGAGGTTGACCACCTGACTGTGACACATGTTTTACCTCTAAAAGCCTTTTGTCAAGAAAGCTGAAATGGACACAGAAGGCTTTGACCCACTATGGACTGTCGCCTACTGAGTTTAGTTTAAGTTTTAAAAAATGTACTATTTTCTTCTTCCAATTCTTTTTTTTAAATAAAAAGGTCAAAAATACCTTAAAATGTCAAAAGTATTATGGCTCATGTTTTCGTGTGTAAGAAAATGTTTCATAATTTATGGATTACGAAAGTAAATGCAACTTGAATAGAGAGAGGGAGAGCGCTTATTGCAATAATAATGTGCATGGATGTTTTATTAAAACTCTTGAAAATTTAACTATATCTGATATTCATATAAATATTACACATTATAATAAATAATCAATTCCTAATAGATGCTGGCAAACAACTAAAACCGAAATTAAACGTAACAGAAACTTACATTGACGTTGAATTGAATTCAACTTTATGTTTGCTATGTAAAGGAGAAAACCCTTTGTCCTGGGGATTTAAGGATCAAATGGTAAGCGTGCTTCTTTTAAGGAATGATTTCTTCTTAAAAAGTGTGATCTAATAAACATTTAAAAATATCACTGGCCTTAGCTTTTTTTTTATATTTCATATCGTAAATCAACTTCATTCAAATTTATAATTGTTTTAATTGTACCCTAAAAAGCCAGAATGAATTTATAAATTTATCAAAAAATCTATATCATTAAAAAACTATAATTTTTTTATTTATTTTGACTTTCTGGAGTTAAAATTTTTTGATAGTTGTAAAATGTTTAAATTCATGTGGGTTAACACACATAAATGTCCTGGGAGCAATGACCTCAATAATAGTTACTAGTAAACGAAAAAACTGATCTTTACAAATAACTTTCTTTTAACTCAATATTTTTATGTAAAATTGTTTTATAAAAACAAGGTACAATTAAATTTTTCTATCTATTTTAATTTTTATATATTTAAAGCATTACTCAGTATAAGTTATGCATTATTTTGAAATCCCTGCGAAAGTATTGCTTTGTCATGCAAGCCTGTTTTCTCCAGGTATGTGAACCGTCATAACAGTAAAATAAAACAAATTTAGAAGCACCTGGTTGTTATTTAATAATTGATTAAATTTAAAATAGAGTCGCCCTCTTCAGAATATTTTGGGTTGATTAAAACTTAAAAATTTCTAATTAAATAGCCAGATGATATTTTCCCTTTACATTTGTTTTATGATGATGCTGTACATGTTGAAAAAAAATGCTCATATATGTGATATATCGTATAAATCTCTATAAAGTTATAATATTAACAACACAAATCTCTATAATATTCTAATATTCAGTTCTTTCTTAATAACTCTCAGTTAATGTCTTGCCGATCCATCTAACAGTTCCCACGTTTTAATAGGCGTCAATACATTCTTTCCCAGAGAAATCGCAGACGCAGCAGACTTTGTTTTGACTTCTGATCCACTCTTCTCACAACCATTAAAAATAGTGTCACTTTTTAATTAGACTTCAAGATGTACGGTTGAGTGTCTTTTTTTGGCGGGACGAGCTTCGGCTCCGGACTCCGTCCCGTTAAATACTTTAAATGATTTCTTTATAATAAAAGATCTTGGACGTTCAAACTACTTTCATTTCTGTAGTTAACTAAATAATAATATGCTCTCCCGTGAAGTAGATGTTATTCTACTTCATTAGTCGGCAGGATGTTATTCTACTTCATTTGTCGGCAGGATAGTTTACCTGCAATGCGCGGAATCCACATCAAAATTAAAAGTTTCGAAATAGCCAAAGCACACACCAAATTATTTTTCTATTACTTCTCGTATGCAGTCTGGACTAGCTACAAACTTTGTATAAACTTTCGTCGTCTGCTGTGTCTTGAACTTGAAATCGGCTTCTCTCCTCTCTCTACAATATCATAAATCACTCAGTTCCTGGTTAATGCTGACTCATCAACGCCTGCTGAAATTCCTTTCCGGGGTGTGGCGGAACCACGCTTTCGCTCTTCGGCTGCGACGCCGCTCCGAGGGGGCATCTGCCTTCTGCACGGAAATTTTGCGGTCAACCTGCCATCTGCATTGATGTCCCCTTCGCCTGCACATCTGTTCCGGCCGTGATGTCTCTATCGCCCCGTTCCTGCCGGGATGCTCCGCCCACCGTCCCAAACTACCAGGGGCGGCGGCAGCAGAGGGGCTAGGGAGGCTCAAGCCCCCCTGTCGGGCAAGGCTATCCCCCCCGTCGGGGAAATTTTGAATTTCGTCGGGGTAAAACTAACTTATGATATCGGAAAAATTTGAGTCTGAAAAAAACCCTTTTAACCGTTTCAAAATTCAACACTGTTTCGCATTTTCCACAACTGTCGTCTCAGTCGTGGTTCGTACCCTTCTTCAATTGACCTTGAGTGCATACCACTAAGCGGCGAAATGTAATTTCTCTTTTATCGTCCCACCACCCCAAACAGGGGAACCGGAGAATTTGACCGGAGACAATTTGACCGCGGAGAATTTGCCTTGGAGAATTTGCCCGCGGAGAACTTGACTGATAGGGCTGCCAGGCTTGGCGAGGAAAATTTAGAATTTGGCGATATGGTAAGTTGGTTGGGGTGGGGGTAGCGTTTCCGAAACGAGGTGGGGTTTGGAGGGCTTCACCCAGAAAAATATTCCCTCCCTATTTTCCCGCTGGGTAAGAGAGAGAGAGAGAGAGGGGGGGGGGGGGGGGTCGGTGAGACGAAAAGTTCCGATTGAGAGGTAATCGTTGTTTAATGGAATTCAGTTATAAATGTAATGTTTTTATTTATCAATAATTTGTAGTTATTAATTAATAAATATCCATAATTTTATTAATTAATTAATAATTATAAAAAAATTGTGCTTATTAATTGATTATTTAAAATGAATACTAATGTTTAATTGATAGCGGATTAATTTATTAATTATTAATAATTTTTATTATTAATCCAACTGTTTTATAAAACTTATGTTGAAATAAAATATTTATTTAAATTAAAAAACTAATAACAGTAAATAGTTTAAATATGAAACAAAATTATGTTTACATAATTTTTAAAATTCAAACAATTCTTTGGTTAAATTACCTTACGTTTTAGAATTAAAACATGGAAATTAATTATGGATTGGCTATTTAAGTTGACAATAAAACTTCAAAAAAAAATTATTTGTACAAATGTAATCATAACAGGGATTACCAATGTAATTTAACAAGAAGTAGTTCTACATTCTTCTTACTTTCTCGAAACTTCCAGCGAATCTAACATTTATTTATGTTATTGTGCATTAAAGTTTTTTAATAATTAGTTTTAATTATACATTGACATTGTGGGAATAAGGTTACAGGAAATTTTTATCTCGTGACCCGATCTTTTTATATATATCAGTAATTTAGGCAAGAATTAATATAATCAAATAGATTTTCATTCCATTAATTCCAATTACAATAATAGTCAAGTAGCTATTTCTAATGAATTTTCATCTCAAAACTATATATACAATGAAAAAAATCTATTTAATGGAGGAAGAACCTGACCGGTTTGAAATTTGATATAGGGACGAGGGGGGGGGGGGGGGGGCAATAAATACCCCTTGGAAGAGGAATGGAAGTGTTCCTTGTGGTCCACTTTATTATATTCCATTAATTTTGCTTGATATTCTATAATAACATTAACCAGTTTCATTTTTAACTATCATCATCATTATGTTTCTTTATTTATGTAATGTTAATTATGTCACTTTTATGAATATTTTAAAATTAATTTTAAAAAATTGTTAATTAATATGTGATATGTTTGTTAATTAATAGGTGACATGTAATTTAATTAGTTATATAAATTGTAATTATTTTTATTCAATACACCAAAATGTAGTTAAAAAGCCTACTGCAATTTCTAACCATTCCATTGTAATTCGTCATTAATTTCATGTTATATATATTTTGATTTCTTTGCTTAAATTAACGTCCAACGTCTTACCGTGCCGTGCCTTGGCAAATAATTTCAGAAACATCAGAAATTTATCTTCGAAAAACTCATCCAATAAAAACTAAATTACTAATATGATAGATCTTTCGATGATCCGCATCCGGTAACGCTTTGTGGTCACCGTCTATGCAATTTCATGCAACTCTATGCAACTTCAAGTGTCACATGTCAGTTGACCAGCTTCTCCCCCCCCCCACCCCCACCCCACCTACCGAATCGAATTCTCAAGAAAAGGACCTCCCTCAAGTAAAAAGACGAACAAGAAAAAGACCTCCATTGACTTGAGATGAGAAAAATCTCTGAACTGGGCGAAAAGCCGCCAAATCCGGCAGCGCTATCCAAAATCGCTATCAGTCAAGTTCTCCGCGGGCAAATTCTCCGCGGTCAAATTGTCGCCGGTCAATTCGCCGGCATTCCCCCAAACAGTGGGGGTGTAGCTGTAGAAACCCTCTAAAAGCTGAGAAAAACAAAAACAAAAAAAGGACGTTCTTTTGAGTTTCCAGCTAGTATCATATGTCACCACTGCTGACAAATTTATGGCCTCGGGGAACTTGTCGTGGGGTGCATAGTTGACCTTCGTAGGAAAGTTCATTACCACTAAGAGTTTTCTTCAGAACGGATTTACTTAGTGCACTTTTAAAAGATTTGCTTTTTCGTAAGAAATAAAGAATGTAAAAGAACAGACTACTTGTGGTATGTTAAACCTCAATTAATTTTATTGGATTTTTTGGAAGTATTTTAATATATATATTTTAATTTTAAAAGAATGGATATCCTCGATTATTGATATTTTTTTGTGTTAAAATTAAATAGCAGCAAATTTGTTGTTTGTGCTCGTCTCGGCACGTAAAAAATGCTACGCAGTTTGAAATCTCTTAAAATGTTGTTTTCAAAATTGCTTTCAAATTTTGTACGTTTTTTTTAAATACAAAATATGTATATCCTAATCGGCAACTTCAAAACAAAATTTTTTAACCCTCCCCCCCCCCCTTTGAACAATCCTCTCTACGCCACTGATTCTAATAGTTCTCATTCCATGTGTACCACTACCACGGTATTTTGGAGATAATGATGCAAAAAAATATAATCTGTAAGAATCCTAGACTAGGGTCACCTCGATTTTGACGTCCAATACCTGTACAGTTTTGTAGAGGAATCAACACTAGCTGAATTTACCAACACGTAGGGAATACTTAGAGCTAAAAAAATGTTGTAATTTTAGCCTAAATTAGTTTAAATAAGAAAAAATAGGGCTTCATACTTCTAAAAACATGTAAAATTAGATGTTTTTAGCCCATTGGAAAACTTTCAGAGTTTAAGCCATGTTTGTACCCCTTTTGTCAAAATGTGCACCCCTAAAAATCATTTGGCAAGGCATCCTACTGTTTGTTTTGTGGAAATTTTTGAGGATTTGTATCGAGTGGAAAAAGAAATCTGTATAGTAGCGCGTTTAGCTTTAAAAAAGTTTGAAATAGAATTTTATAATTGAACAAAACTATTAATCGATTTCTAAATTTTTTGATTAATTGCGTTTTTTGTTTCATTTTTGAATATTAATAATAACCTTGCGAAATGTTCACGGTTTTATGTTGATTGTTGGTTATATTTGGACCAATTCCAGAATGAATTTGTTAAAAAAAACTTTATTTTTTAAATTATACCGAAGCCCCGTCGGGGTACGCCAGCCCACCCGTCGAGCAATTCCTAGCGCCACCACTGCAAACTACTACGGATCTACAAAGTGTTACAGTGCCTTCTACTTGCCACAGTTTGTGCCTTTCTATATGCTAAAGGAATAATCGGCTCCGTCCCGTTAAATACTTTAAATGATTTCTTTATAATAAAAGTTCGTGGACGTCCAAACTATCTTCATTTATGTAGTTAACTAAATAATAAGTATGCTCTCCTGTGAAGTAGATGTTATTCTACTTCATATATATACAAGACAAAGCAATACTTTCCCAAAAGTCTATGGGACTGAACATCTCTCTTAAACTTTTTTCCTAGCTTTATGGATATAGTCAGTTTATGAACTTTAAAAACTACAATTACTATAAATTAAACAAGCCAACAATATTGTTTTTAAAGAAAGTTAAATTAAATTTGAATATAAGGGGTTAGTTAAGTTTTTTTTAGTTTCGAAGTGTACTAGTTGCACTTTTTTGATTGAAGTTTAACTAAATAATATTTAGGAATAACAAATTAGAATTTATTGAATTTCTTAAAAGAACATATTAAAAAGATAAATCATATAATTAGTTGAACTAATTATAATTGAACACAAGTTGAATATTCAGCTAGTTAAATTAATATTTGATTTTACCTTTTCTAGTCCTTGAATAAATTTTTCTTAGATGTTCTTGCTTAGTGTTAACAGCAAATAATGACCTTTTATATTTTAGAATCGCAATAAAAAGTATCAAAATGTGTCGGGTTCTTCCAAAGTAACTTACAGTAATGGAGGCATTGAAAGTGTGTTATGCACGGTTTTTACACATTACTTACAAACTGGATCATATGCATGTTACCACGATAACCAATCTACTTCGCTATATGTCTTTGTCAATGGTAAGTAGCATTGAAACAATTGTTCTCCTCTAGTATATGTGTTGATTTGTTAATTTTGGCTAATAATTAGTGACCAGGGAATAATTTCAACTTTACGCTTAAATACTTTAATTTAAAGTATAAATGTATGCTTTCACTAACAACTTTATTATGGGGGCACGGATGGGCGAGTGGTTTGGACCATTACGCTAGAAGTCTGCGCGCTGTAACGGGTGCGAGTTCGATTCCCGCCTTCGCCCTGGGTGTAAATTCCTTCCTCTGTGACAGTAAAAAATTCTTTCTGTGTCTGTCGTACTTGACGAAGGCTTCATAAGCGGGTCTCTGATCAAGCACACAAGCCGGAATATATATGTACCTACCCCCCCCCCCCCCCCACACACTTAATTACAAAATTTTTATAATTTACGATTATGTTACATTATTATATAAATGATGGGGTCAATAATCTTAAAATGATTATTATGATCAACAGGAACCATAAAATTAACATGATGATAAAAATAAATCTGAAAATTGATCTCTCAAATAGATGAATATAAATAATATTATTCGTGGCCGTCAGGACAACCCAAGACTATGTTTATTTAAACTTTCATTCCTTTCTAAACTTTATTATCTGTTTGAAACTAGTGTTTCGGAATAAACATCGGGCCGAGTAGTTTAGAATTGAACTTCGGTTTCTTGTTGTTTCGCCACGCCTATTGTTTTTGTATGGAGGATGGAAATTAATTTTGTTTGTGATATTATTTATTGGCATTTAAAAAAACATTGTTGCCACGCATTGGTATTTAAAATCTAAATACTTATTTTAGCGAGTTTAATTTGTGTATTTTTATAATTATTAAACTTCTTTTCGCAGTAGCACTTAGACAGTTAAAAAAATACATTACTGTCACACATTGGCATTTCAAATCTAATTAATCACTTAGAGAATTTAATTGTTTGTGTTTCATAATTATTAAACTTCTTTTCGCAGACAAGACACAGCTGCTATTACCTCTGAACCACAATCGGTTCCTAACTCTCCACGAAGGCACCCGTTCTGTGATTCCATGCCTCCCCACCTCTTCGTCAGCCCAGGTCACTCTATGGAAAGTAAAGCAATCCAACCCAGAACAAATGATGCTGAGATTCGATCCAACAATCGGATTTCAGCTAAGAAATCCAACTCCATCGTTTAAAGGAAATTTTTATTGTCTGGCCGAGTTCCAAAATACAAGTCAGAAGTTGGATGTGAATGTTGACATTTTGCGTAAGGAAACATTTTTCTTTGTTTTGTAGTTAAGTGTTGTACATGTTTTTGTATAATGAGTAATATAAGATTTGAATGAAGAAAATACCAGAGTTCGAAATGGCAAGTCTCACGCTTCCTGAGCTCGAGTTATATTATTTAAATGTGTAACTTAACTCTTTAAGGTTGATTGACAAGAAAATTTGCCATGCGAAAATATGCTTTCTGCTTAAATTTATCTAAATAAACAAAATATAAGACAATTAAAGACTATAGTACTCGACAATCATAAGTATTTTTGTGTAAATTAAGGCATAATTCAGAAATTAAAAGTTTAAATGAAAATTGGATATTTTGAGTCGTCGTTTTGTTTCTTGTTACCTTAATAGAGTAAACTAAATATTTTCTGGACTTCTTCTAGCAGGAAAATTAGGACATCCGCCTGGATGGAACGAAAAAAGAAAATTACCCTAAGAAAATTTCTAGATGAGGAAACAACAAGGAAATAGATTTAAATTAAATTAAAGACATTTTATACAGTCAATATTTAGATCAGTCTAAAAAAAGATAAAAAAATGTTTAAAAGAATAATGAAACGTATATGTTATTCTTCGTGCATTCAACAAGAACTAAAAACAAAAACTATTTTTGCTTAATGGACCGAATATTATTTATATAGACTTCTTGACTAGGTTATATTTTTAAACCTCAAAAGTTTTTTTTAGTGACCACACCAAGTTAAAAATGTAGTTTTAAGACATATAGTTTGTGTAAGTTTTAAATAAATGGTTGATGCATCAAAAAAAAAATGAATTTTACAAATATCTTTGATCAAATTTTTTTTATCATAACCTTCTAAATTATCAGAAATTTTATTAAACTTCCTGTAACAGTTATAATAAACACCGAAATATCTTTATATTACATTATATGTTGAGTTTTTCTACTTTTACTACAAGATCACATATCATAATAAATTCTACTTTTAACCAAATGCACTAGTCTCTCATCAACTCTAATTTCTAAAGAATGCGTGGACGTATATTTGCATTTGTTCGGAATCAGCTTCATGACGTCTCATCATCAGTCAAGTCCCGTCTACAACTTTAGACCTGGATGTTAACTAATAATTAGCACCTCATATAGGTTGAGCAGAAATTTGACATTTGATTAAAATATTATTTAAATTAAATAAATTTTATTTAAAATATAACATTAACAATTTTTTCTTTTCTTAGCACAGACGCAGTCAATACCCGAAGTCTCAATTGATGACTCCGGTGCTAAATATGTACTGTTGAATACAAATTTCAGCCTCCGCTGCAAAGTGAAAATCAAACTCGGAACAGTTCTTAGCAGCCGCCCACGATGGTCGCACCCTGTCAACGACGTAAGTCAAGTACAGAGTCTACTAAGAGTACTAAGTACAGAGTGCACTAATACGCAAATTAAATTCCCCTTAAGCCCATAGCGATTTGCTCTGCGTTCATCCCGCCAACCTTGGTGAACGCGGGTTGCCATTTCACTAAGGTTGTCATGACTTGTACTATGTGTACTTTTATAAAGTAAATAACTAAGGACTAGCTCTATCATACATGCCAGTGTTCGGTTTTGGAAACGTAACTGGCGGGTATAACGAAACCGATAGGGAATTACAACCTTTTAATTAATTTATTTTATTTATTTTTTCCCTATTTTTAATTTTCATTTAATAAGAATATCTTATGAAAAAGCTATCTGGAATCTGAATATCGGATAAAAATTATTTTGTTTAAAATGTGTTTGTTTAATTATTTTAGTTTTTAAATAATTAAAAATAACTAGAAATGTGATGCGGCTTCCAATTGACCAACTAGAAGGTTACTAGCTCACAAGCCGCACTTTATAGATTATTTCTCAAATGCCCCCATAGATGATTTTTCAGTTAAACTTCATAACCAAAGATAATATGGCTGCTACTACGCAAATAAAAATTTGTATAACAATTGTCTTCATTTATAAATATCTCAGGTATTAGGGTTATTGTATAGAAGCAATATAAATGTGAATAAACACAGGTGCTATTTTCGTTTATTATTATGTATTTACTGTGTCGCTGAATGCTTAAGTCAGCGTGCGCTTAAATTGTCACTGAATTGAAATCATGAATTAAAATACATTATTTTGAGACATTTTCATCATCTGTTATTTATAAGAAATCATCACAAATTCTTATATTATTTAGTAATTGTTAATTTTCTATTAGTGTTATGAAAAAGGGAAGTTTACGACTACACACACTAGTTGCACATTTAAACAAACAAAAAAATTACAGCTGTATAAATCTTTTAATGTATTTATACATAGATCTCAGATAACAATTCTATCTTGTAGAAAGTAAGAGAAACAACTATTTATTTTAAGTTTAAATAAAAAAACATTAAAACTCTATTTTTTTTGGTATAAATAACATTTCAATTGATCTGTCTAAAAACTCAACCTTAAAATTCTCTCATTTATATGTTGAATTTGTTGATGAATTTGTTGAATAATATTGATAAATAAAATATTTTTTATATTAACGAATAATTTATGCAAGAAAATGCACAAAAATGATTTGTAATCGTGACAATTTTATATTTTTGTATATTATTATTTTAGGAGAATCGTGTAATTATTGGTAATAAAATCATCACAAAAAATAGCATTCACAAGATGATTTCTGAAAATTTGACGGTTTTGAATGCCCAAAAAACTGACGAAGGAATATATCAGTGCAATGTTACGGACCATTCAGATAGAGAAAATTACAGTCAAGTAGAAGTGAAGGTTTATGGTAATTATGTTTTTTACTAGTTATCTCTAACATCGCACTGAACCGGAACTGACTACTTCTTCTACTCTCATCTCTTAAAATAATATGTCTAAATGGTTGTTAAATCTTTTTTTCTTAGAATTGTTATAGAATCCTTGCAAAAAAAAGAAAAATTCAAAAAATAAAAGCAATTAGTGTGTCAAGTAAATGCTAAAAACTTTACTTTAGTATTGGCGTTTTCCCCCGGATACACAGTTTGGAATAGAACTTAAAATGCTGAAACTTCTAATAATAACTGTTTTCCTTACGGTTCAATGCATAACTTTTTTTTCAAAAGGGCGGTCTCCTAACCTGTTTCTGTCAAAGATCTATTTCGATTATCTTAGATTTAGTATTGATTATTGTAAATTGCATACTGGCATCCTATAGGTTACCTATAGTTACCTATTGGGACCTATAGGCATCCTATAGGTCCCACTGTTAAAAAAATTTGTGCTTGGTTTCACCATGATATTGGTTCCTAGTAGCTGCAACGGCTGAATGGTGAAACGTTTCACCATATTTTTGGTATTCGGTTGAACCATTTCTCAGGTTTTTGTTTCCAAATCCAGGAAAATGGTTCAACCAAACACCGAAAAAAAGGAGCAATATTTCACCATTCAGCCGTTGCAGCTACTAGGAACCAATATCATGGTGAAACCAACCAATATCATGGTGAAACCTAGCACCAAATTTTTAACAGTGTACTGCGTTTACTAACTAAACTGTTTTATATGACTACATTTTAGTACATTATGTAAATAAAGTAGTAAAAATGTAAGCTAAATTTTTGTAAACTATTTATTTTTTTACTATTTAAATTTATTAATAGCTTAAACTAGAATAGTGGTGGGAAAAATTTTAGTTCATTGCAATTTAGCCGTATTTATAATACACTGAGAAAAATTACACTTTCTAATCTGAGTAAATCTATGTGTTGAGTTTGAAATGAAAAACTTTGTTTCTAATATGGATGACTCAATGCTTTCAATTCTGAAATACCAGACATACTCATTAGGGTGAAGCGTTAAAAACTTTTTTTTTTCCGACTTTGTCTTTGCCCTAGTGCGGAAAAGTTGTATACTGGTAAGAATATCATGTGTAAAAAAATTGTGAAAAATAAAACATAGCTACCGACTCCTTTTTGTACGTGAATTTCAGCGAATTTTAATATAGAGTTAATGATTATTTCCCTGTAGTTCAGGGAAAAAACGCCATTTTTGACCTGAACCCAAAATTTCAGTATATACAAAGTATTTTGATTGTTTATAATGTTATTCAAGGGTGCTGAATACGAAAACGGCGTGTATACCTCTAAAACCCTTGAGGTGCTATGACATCAATAAGGCAAGAATGAAGAAAAAACTACGTTAATTCTTAGCGCAAATAGTTTGATTGTTATTACTATTTTCGCCAAGAATCAACGTTGCTTTTCCTTTATGTATCATGTGCTAAGTCGTGGATATTCTCTGAATATTATGTATATCTCAATAAAACCATCACGCATTTATAACGATAAAATTGTTTTAACTTTCTCTTCATTTTTAGAAAGCCCTCTTGCGCCAGCTGTCAATTTTGACGAAGGAATGGACGTTACCATCAAAACAAGAGGAGAAAATGCATATCTCATTGCCCCTTACACAGTATTCCCATATACTTCTGATGTGCAATCTGTGTGGACTAAAGACAACGGGCAATTAATTCTCGCTACTGGGAAATATGTTGTGAAACCGTCGGAAGTTGACTTTGTTCTGGAAATTTACAATCTCACAAGAAAGGATTCTGGAATCTATACACTAACAGCCCTCACAGTGGGGGGAACATACAATAAGTACTTCCATCTGCGTGTAAAAGGTACACTTTATGTCAGTTATTATTTTCGTTGTTTAATTGATATAATTTTACTACTATGTAGGAATCGAACTCACTTTTGGGTTTCATGTTTGAGAGTCACATTTTAGTGAAATGATTTTTACTAATTTAGTTAGTAATTTACCTTTTAGAGATAAGTTAAAATATAATTGTATACCATTTTCATCTTTCACAGATACACCTACAGTAGTTATACAAAATTCTTCATTTTGCTGTTTCATTCCTGGACAAACGTATCAACTGCATTGTGAATCAAAAGGTTTTCCTACACCAAGCCTTTCATGGAGTTGGAAATCTATTAATAGTGTAGATGCCTGCTCAGGCGCATCATGTAACACCAGTGAGCAATGGAGAATTCTTGAGGATGAATTTGCCGAAAATAACATTTCTCAATGGTTTATGAATGTTGGTGAAGAATCTGTTTGGTCCATACTAAACATTACGGCTCATACATCAGGATATCATCGGTGTAGTTCTGAAAATGAAATCGGTATTGAATCAGTAGAAATGCCCTTCATAGTTTCAGGTATACAAAATAGGAAGCTTTTTTTCTTATATTTTTTTGTACTTGCATAGTTGCAAAAAGTTTTTTAACTATGGAATGGGTATTTTAGTGTTATGAAAAAAAATACCCAATTAAAGATTTCAAAAATTCAAAATTCATATAGGCTTTTAAACATATTAAATAGCATTAACAAGTTATTTTATCTGACTAAAATAAACATGTGTGCACAGTTTCAATTCCAAATTATCCCACTACAAGTCAGATAAGGTAGTTTATATAAATGATAAATTTTAACTTTTTATTTTTCATTAAATAGTACAAAAATATTTATATGGTTTTTTTTTATTAAGACAAAGTGTATGGCAATGGTATTTAAGAGTTCTGAAAAACGTTTTATAGTTGATTTTATTTTAAAAAAATCATATAAAAGTGTAGGAGTAAAACAGAACTTGAGGGTGCTTTTGAATAATACTTCAGTATAGCTGTATGTGATAACTAAACATAAAAAACTTTCAGAAATACCAAATGGATTTGACATTGAAGTTGACGATAATGAACCATTGGAAAATACATCATTTCATATAACTTGTAAAGCAAGTTTAGATTTATATGGGGATCTACAATGGAGGTGGATACCAGAAAATGGCAATAAAAGCCAACTCATGCCTTTAGAATTTTTAAGTAAGTAAAAATGGACTTTACGTTAAAAAGTATTTTTTTTAAATCAAAAGAAATATTTTTAAGTTAAATGTGTACGCAAAGAATAAATTTGATTTTTACTATGATGTATTAAGAGTCAAATGATGATGTATTAAGAATGATGTATTAAGAGTGATGTATTAAGAATTTTAAATTTTTGACATAGTACTAGAATAATCAAAGGTTTGCAAAAGCCACGCTTATCGGGAATTTTCTATCTGTACGCATCTAACACGGGCGGAAAGTCCACGCTGCAAATGATATGATAAAAATATATCTTGCCGCGTGGAGTTTTTTAAGTGTGGGTAAACACTGTAAAAAAAAACAAAAAAAAAACAAGAAACAACTCTTTTTACCAATAACAGATTTTAATTTAAATTTGAGTTGAATGTTGTCAGATCTCTATTTCTAGTATCTGTACAGAGCTTTATCATAACCAAGTAACGCGTCGTAACTTTAAAGCTATGGATTGTTTCAAGGTTATCAAATTAATAAAATTGTTTTGTTCAAAGAGAGAGTCAAAGTAACCCGGTTTATTCTATTTTATTTACTTTTTACTTTATTTCGAGAGAAAGGGTTTTTTTTTAAACTACACCAGAGCCAGTTATACCAGGACCTAAAACTTAGATTATTCCGAAAGGCTAAGAATAATACAATATCCATGCCATATTTACATTGAGTGGCCGTTCCCGTACTGTTATAAAGCATCTGCAAGGGGATTAGGGGTAGGAAAGAGAAAAGCTATCTCCAACCCCTACAAAGAAACATGTCAAAAAATTCTACAAATTCGCATTCATGTATGAAACAATTGTGTGAAATCAAAATAATCATTATGATTTTCCCATAATAATTTGCCCTTACTTTTTATATTACTTTATATTCCAGATAGATCGACTACTGCTAGATCAATGATCCTTGAAGGAAAATTCGACGACATTAGTAAAAATCAAAGTGGCAATTACTTATGTTTTGCTTTCGCAAGAGGCACAGAACAGCCTACCAAAAAATCTATACAAATTCATGTCATAGGTAAAAAGTTTGTTACATTTACAAATTTTTTAAATAAATTGAAAATCTTTACTTTGTTAACTTGTGGGTATGTCTTTTTTTGCAATAAAGAAATACTGTTATGACTTTTATATAAATGTTGTAATTTAAAGTTATTATAGTTTTTCTGAGTGCGTCAGCTTTAACTAGTATAAGCGAAAATTTGCATAAGCTAGCTGCACACTGGCGCTTTCTTCTTTCGGTTTCTGAAAGAGGATTCCTCATTAGATTCCCTTCCCAAATTTAATCGAAATGTATAATACTGCACACCTAAAAGTAGAAAAAATAATTAACGCATTCTTTATAATCTTAACAGAAAAACAAGAACCAACTTTCATCAACAAACTCTGGAACACTGCATTGGTGGCACCAGTTAATTCGATATTGGAGTTGGAATGTGCGGCAGAAGGTATCCCAATGCCAAGGTTAACATGGTACAGAAATGGGGAGCCTCTTGAATCCAACATGACAGGAGAAGGAAAGTACGAAAAACATGTCCAGAGATTAAGAATCAATCGACTAGTTGAAGAAGACAGTGGTCAATATGCATGTTATGCTGAAAATGTTGCAGGCACCATCATGCGAAACGTGACAGTATCTGTGACAATGGGTAATTTAGTTTGAAAATTAGATGGTAGCCCAATAAGGAATGACCTTGTGATCGGTTGGTGAAATTGTAACTGATATTGTTTGTTAGAAAAAATGGTATTTAATTGAATGACCAAACGTGAGCTATAAATACATACTCCCTAAATACCTTAGTAATTCTTATTTTCAGACTCGGGCACATTTTACTAAAAATCAGTCAATTGCGTTTACAGTTTATTCAACAAAAACAGCGATACTTCAAGATTAATTTATATACAAATTACATTCTATAGTGTTTTTTATTTAATAACTAAACATAGAATGTTTTTCTTTAATTAAATCCAACATTTTGTTAACTAGTATATATAAATTGAAGCTATGTTATTGACCCCATTAACTTTAGATTGATCTACATTTGAATGTAGGCCAAACAAAATGTCGAAAAAATTATTTTAAAAATATGGCACAAATATGCACTAACGTTATTTGGCGCTGACTATTCATATAATAAAATTAATTCATTTCGGTATTAAATTATTTTCAAAAATTTCTTTATGCAAATATGGAAGTTTTATTGGCGCGTATGCTGTTTGGTAAATTTTTTTTATCTACTGATAAGTATTATGAGTACCAAAAATTTTATAAATCTTTAACTTTTGGGGCTACCCTCTAACTTTCATAATTTACTATTTATATTCCTAGTTTACATTTATAATCCTTAAATCATTCAAAATTATTTTTAAATGCAGGAATCCTTCACAATGAATAAAATAGTGTTAATTTTTTCAATTTTATAAAATAAATAAAAATAAATATTGATGCCTTAATATAAACTAAATGAGTAAATCAGTATCGAGAGATTTTTCTTTAAAGAAGAAGTTTATTTAACCCCTTAAAAGTTATCTTTATTTTCTCAAACAATAAAAACTAAACTAAGATTAATGGTTGGTTTCAAGAGTTTAAGGTATTCTTTTAAAAGTTTGGACAAAAAATACTAATAAATAAATCTAGGTAAGTTAAAGGAAAGCACACAATTAGAAGCCTTTGGAAGTCTAAGAAACGGAAAGGTAATTCGATGAAACACAAGTTCAAAACTGTTGAGTGGTAAACATTAAATATCCTAAATAAAATTGTACTTTGGTTTCTTTTAGGTGGTCTTTCTTCAACGATACAACACAAGTTGTCAGGCTCAACGCAAGTTTGGATCATTGTAGTTGTTGGGCTTGGAGCCACTTCATTTCTCATTCTATTTCTTTTAATCGGAAGATGGTTTTACAAGAAAAAAGTAAGATTTTTTTTAGCGTTATCTAGCTCGTTTTGTTATCAGTGGTGTGCGTGGGATAACATTTACTTTAAAAATTCAAGATCTCTACTATCAATGCGATCTAAGATATTATAGAAAATTACTGTGATTTTCTTTTAAATGTTTTTTTTCTGTAAGAAACTTTTTTACGTAAAAACAGTTTTTTCTGTTTTCAATCTCGGTAGTATTGCGGTCGGTATTCCAGCCGGTTCCGTGGGGGGGGGGGGGGGGGGGTATAATATTTTGTTTTATCATTATAATTTGTCTGTTAAAAAATAGCTTTTGCGTTAAAGTTACAAATTGTTCGAAAAAAATATTTCTGTACATTTAACGGTAGTATTTTTCTGGCACACCAGGCGACAGTTTTTTTCTGTAAAACTGTAAAATTAATACTTTTTTTCCATGTACAGGTTTTATTATATATATTTGTAGATTTGCGATGCTAAGTAAAGGCATAATTGAAATATTAGGAAGCAAATCTGTACATTTTAATCTAAAAATCTTTTCTTGTGGAGGGAAGGGGGTAAAGTAACAGATCCATAGGCTGATTCCATGCAAAATTATCCTTTCTACAGTGTAAGTCACATTTGTAAAAAGCGATTATCACTACAACTTTTAACATTAAATGGAAAAAAATAGCGGAAAAGCTGATCTACACTTATTAAAACTAAATAATGTTATGTGCTTTATATAATTTGATTTTTTTTACAAATTTAAAAAAGCTTGTTCTTCTCTTAAATTATGACTTACACTATAGTTACATGAAATTATCCCATACAGTTCCATCAGATATCTATAGAACTACCACTCAATAACATCGAAACTGTAACATTCTGCAACCAAGCATTTTATAGAACATTAAAATATTACCATAAATTTTTTTATAAATTAAAAAGTTCAATTATCCAGAAGTTATCAACTCCCCCATCAGATTTAATTTTTTTAGGTATCACGAAAAGTTCTTTTATGGGTTATAAATAATGCAAGAATTAAAATGCATTAATTAATCAATTTAATTAATGACTTAACAAGAAATCCATTTAAACCTGTGTCATTAATTAAAAGCAAATACAATATAGTAAAAAACTGGTGTGGCAAAAGTTTGATCTATTTTGACTTTGTCCATTCGAATAGAAGCCCTTTCGGCGTCCTAACTATTTTTTACCGTGTCGTCTTTCCGATAACGTAATTGATGAAGCTGATTTCAGAGAAAGCATGGATCTATTTCCTGCAGGGAGTCCAACGGATATCCGTTGACAAAGGACGGAGAAATTCGTGGTGGATTAAACCATCGATTACATTTGAATGAGATGTCCTGGAATAAGAACAGTCCAGTCTTTAAATAGTCCACCGGAAAGACGCCGGATTTATTTCGATTGATCCTTTTATCGATACTAAAGTATCTCATTACAAACTTCTGTTGTAACTGAAAAATATTTTTTGTTAAAAAAGGAAATACTTTTTTTTATTTTTGTATGAAGTTTTAAATTTGTGTGATTACGTGTAAAGTAGTTTCGAAGACATTGCGTTTATCTGTAACATTTTTTTAATTACACCTTCGCTACAATTTACAAGGAAATTCTCAAATGGCTATTAGCTAAATAAAAAATATATATTTTAGCTTTTAACTCCTAGACACACACCTACAACAGGAAATTACTCGTTTATTATCGTTTTGTTGTTGATTCAACCTTCGGACGGAACTTCGAACTATATGCCACTTTCACCCTTAAAAATGACGTATGCATTCAAATTTGCTTTTCTAGGCGTTAAAGGATTTGATTGTTCTACCGCTATTCTATTGTTATGCCACTTAAATAAGTTTTCGAATAAGTTTCATAGTTGAAGAGCTTAGCGGAAGAACGTGCTAAGTGACAAAAATATATATTAATTATGTATTTTTGCGTTAACTTTAACTTACACTCTTAAAACAAAAGAGTGAAATCCACTCCTATAGGGGGAGTGCATTTTCGGCACCGGAAAGGAGTGGAAATTTAATCAGACTGAGTAAAACCGCTCGTTTTAAGAGTGTAGGACGTAGATTGCTTGCTTTTATTTCTTTTACCCACTCCGCAAAAATAGTGAAATCCACTCCTATAGGGGAAGTGCATTTTCGGCACGGAAAGGAGTTTAAATTAACTCAGACTGAGTTAAAACCGCTCGTTTGTTTTAAGAGTGTAAGTTATTAAACTAATATAGTAATTCCGACACGGTTAAAAGTTCAAATAAACACAAATTTTAAAGTGAAAAAAACGAATAGAATGCATAAAAAAAAATATTCAAGATTGATAGAAAAATAACAATCTGGTTGCTTCTTTAAGTTAACCAATTTTAGTTAATTTTTATCAGCCAAGCGGATAAAAAATTAACCAAAATGGCTGAAATTAGTCAAGTTCAATAACTCTAAATACAATCGTTCATAAGTCACATTCTTTTTGCACCCCGCCCACACAAAAAGTGAGGGGGAAAAATCCTGGTTTATTTTATCATGTATCACAATCTCCACTTGTGAAATATTTCCCTTGTTCCCTGTTTCAGCCGATACTCTAATGAAAAAAATTTTTGTAAATGAAAGAAGAGAAAAAGTTGTGGGGAATGATAATATTTTTGTTTAAAATATAATATTACTTTGTATATTATTGAAACGGAAATTAAAAAAAAAGCTTACGCTTATACCTGTGATCCATAAAAAAAATACTAATTTGTATTTATAAATTTGATTGATGTTGAGAGTTGAAGTGTCTGGGTCGCAACTAGAAATGTACATAAACCAATGTAATTAAAATAACTAATAAATATTATTATCATTGTAATAATTTAATGTAATTAATTATTAAGTTTAGTCTTAAAAACGGTTCGTTAAACACCCTAAAATGCTCTAACATAATCTTAACCTAAATTAGTAGTTTCAATGATGCACAATAAAATATCTTCGCTACTCTACAACTTTGTACATTTGTCAGCAACTCCAAAAGGGGTATATTAGATTCCTGCCTCTCCTCATTTTTATGCACCTGAAAATTCCTTAATTTAAAAATGGATAAATTAAATAGTTAATTGTAACTGTACAGCTGTATAGTCAACTAAATTTTGTTTATATAAGCAATCCAAATGTGTAAATAGTTACAATACTGAAGAAATAAGTAAAACATTGAAAATGAAATATTATAAATTTAATTATGGACAAAAACCTATTTTATGTAAAGTTATTGTTTTAACCATTTGACATGATTTTTTTAACTTCGATTAAATTTTTAGTTCAAAACTTTATAGCAGAAGACTATTTTGTCTAAAATAAAATTTTAGGCACACATGTAGCTTTTTATAAAATTATATCCACATTTTATTAATATAAATTAATTTCAACAAGTCGCATTATGATATGTAATATCGATAATATTATTAAATATATATATTTATTAAATAAATGTTTATTTATTTAAATTTATGTTTTCCTTAAATTAGTAAGTGAAATATTTTTTTAATCCTATATTTCTAACATTTCTCTAGTATAAACTGATGAAATTGCAAGGTTTTGATCATCAACTCTTTCGTGAGGGCCAGATAAGTTTTTATGACCCTAACATGCCATTGGATAGTCAAGCCGAACTTCTAGCATACGATGAAAGGTGGGAATTTCCAAAAGAAAATTTAAAATTTGGTAAGTTATGAAGTATTTTACTTTTTTATAAAAATAATTATCATTTGAAATAAAAAACCTTTTTAATGAATTATTTCTACAAAGGCTTGTTTAACTTAGGTCGATGTTTGGGGCAAGGGGCTTTTGGCAGAGTTGTTAAGGCTGAAGCATTTGGATTAGATGATTGTGAAATATCTACAACTGTTGCTGTAAAAATGTTGAAAGGTAAGTTTTAAATAATCGAATACCTATTTTTATTCTTAAAAATGATAGTTTGTAAATTAATAATATTGCAGTGAAAATAAAGAAAATATTTAATTATAATAATATAAAGTCATTGTAAAAAATTTACAATATTTTAATAATATAAAGTATATTCTAAAAAATTACGGCATTATAGTTGAATTTTTCTAGTTCTAATTGACACTTATTATTAATGTTTTCGCGTCTCGAATCAATGATTTTATCGTTCGTAATACATAAATCGCATAATTCAATGCTCAGCATATAGCTTTCAGACACGAAGTAATTTTTAATGTTTACTACAAATATAAATCCGAACAACATATAAAAATAAATCGTTTCTGAAAGGTTCTTATTTATTTTACGAAGAAGGGCTCTATTATGCCTATAAACAAATAAAAATAGCTTTCTTTTACCTAGCACAATCTGAATATAAATCTCTTATTGACAAAACAGTTTTTATGTGTTATTTAACTGACATGCTTTAATATTTTAAATCATTCTTTCCCCCCAGAAAGAGCTGATATCAATCAACAGAAGGCTTTAGTAGCAGAACTAAAGATTCTTATTCATTTGGGACATCATGTAAACATTGTAAACTTAATGGGAGCAGTTACAAAGAACATTCCTCAAGGTATAATTTTGAATTTGCAAGACTTAAAAAATAATGTTAAGATGTTTTTTTAGTGTATAATTTGGGTGATTTAATTCTTTAGAAATGTGTGATATTGACTCGGTGATAGTTATTTTATTTTTTTTAATCGTAAATGTACGTATATAGTAACTTTAATTAAAAATTTCACAAACCCTTGCACTTCCAAACAACATGAATTAAAAAATTTCATCTATATAATTATTGAAGTTTAAATAAATTATTTTGGTTCAGTTCAAGCTCTATTATCAATTTAGCTATTCGGTTCAGTAAACTGAGCAAAAGTTGAATTAATTGGCAAATTGTTTGGCATACAAATAGTAGATATATAAGGACCAAATAGCTGAAATTTTTTCTGAATCGGAAAATATTTTGAAGTTTTTCTCGATCATAACACTCAAAATAAACATTTTTACTTCGATGGTATGGATATTTTTATACGAGTTATAATTAGCAAATTAAAACTTATATTGCAGGTGAATTATTAGTGATGGTGGAGTACTGCCGATATGGTAACCTTCGTAATTATCTACTCCGTCATAGAGACAAATTTATAAACGATATAGATTCCTACAATAGAAACTCTGTCGATTTGCCAGATAGCCCCCGTTTTGATAGTGTGACAGGGATGACGGAAATTAGATCCGACTCCTTCATGTCTTCACCTGGTTCTGGTTCAGGATCAGTTTTCGCTGTGGATAATCCCAATTACAGGTATTTTCGTAATTTTTCCATTTGACAAATTAGTACACAATTTGATAACAGACAATTAATTTACACATAAAATTGCTATTTCGTTGTTTGTATGTTTACAGGACGTGTTATTGTCACTCTATTTTTGCCATAACATTTTACGGATGCGTGTAAACAGTTGATTAGTGGATTAATAAAAATACTCGCCACCACCTATATAGAGACAGCGTAATATATTTTATAATTGCATTTATAGTCGAATTATTAGTATTGCGGATTAAAATTGAGCCGAAGTTACCTCGTTTGACGGTATTTTAAATTTCTTTATGTTATCAAAAAATAATAAGAAAAAAATTGTCCAAGTTTTGTTGGGTAAACCATTATTTGAATAAAAATTTTATAAACAGTACCATGTATTATGATAAACATTAAATCAATATTTGATGTATATAAAAAGTCCTGAAAATTCGTTCCTTGAAAACGTATAGATTAATTCCTGATTTTTTTTTAAATTAAAAGGTTAATTTTTGCTTTTACTCTTATAAATCCAATTTAGACTTAATGCCACTTAAAAGTTTTAATATAATATTCTTATGCAGGCACAGAACTCAAAGTGTTACCAACACAGAACGAAAAATGTCGATTGGCCAAGGAATGGGACGTTCTATGAGCTGCTCTTCAAGTTCCGGCAGTCGATACTATTGCCGTGTTGATAGTCACGAACACGTTGTCACGACATCAGAGCTATTATGCTTTTCATTTCAAGCTGCTTGTGGAATGAACTATCTGGCTTTGAAAAATGTAATTAATTGCTAACATTGCTTATGACTCGTATTATCTGGATTAAGTTTAAGTTTTTCTTTAAGATTAAAATATTGAAAATGTTTAAAGGAGTTAAAAAAAAGGGAACAGTGATAACCAATACAAACTCTAATGTATGCAAGTAGTTAAGTATTAAGGAAGGGCCGTGTGGTGCTATGATGCAGAGAGGCGGCCGCATCAGGCGGCACTTGACTATAGGGGCGGCAAATTTCGGTGCTTAACTCTGAGTAAATTCCACTTCGTTTTAATTTTTTTTTAAATTTTTGAAATGCTTTAAAGAAAAGACAACTTCGCATATACTAAAGGAGCGGCAATTCTGATGAATGGCCCGAAATGAGTTGTATAAGCTTTTTGGAATTGTACTGTCTATTTTGCTCTGGCAGAGTAGCAGGTCAACTACCGTACCTACAAAAATTACTCGAACCATTTATCCAAACACTGAATAATTACAGAAAATTGTGTAATCGATAATTTATATTATTGTTTTCATTATTGATTTAGATTGGGATTCATATTACTACTAATATTTAATTTCTATTGTATATATGTATGTACATAAATATAATTAAAAATTTCAAAATTAAGAACAATTTTAATACAAAAAATGGGCGTTGTCAAAAAAAATTTTTTTTTGGCGTATGGACACAATAAGTGGACAGAAATTTTTCCAGTTTTGGGTGAAAACATAGATTTAGAATGAAAGCTATAAAAAAATCAAGAGCGGCATTTTAAAAACTTGCATCATATGAAAAAAATTTACCACACGGCCCTGTATTAAGGAGTGGTTTTGTTTATTATGAATATTGTGTTCAGTCGTTTTTGTGCTACTTCTTCTAGGGGAAAATAGGAGTGTGATAAACTTATGTGAAGTAGCTTAGAAGTTTCTATTTGTAAGAGTAGTAACTTTATTTCAGTGTCGCCATCTATCAAGCTGTATTTTAAAAATATGTTAAGAAATTAAAAAGAAATCAGTGTGTGCCATTCCTTCAGTTAGTAATATAAAGTATTCCACTATGTTTATAGTATTTATTTTAGTGTCACCATCTACCATTGGTCTTTAAGTATAAATTTTTTTTAATGTGCAACTATGTTTAATATATCTAAAACATGTAAAATATTTATACATAAATGAAGATTATTTAAATTACCATCGCAGGATAATTTATCACCTTCAAAATCTAACTGCTTCAAATATTTTTAAAAGTCCATTTAATAAACGAAAAGCAACAAAGAAGACCTCATCAAAAGGAAAAAATAGTATTACAACGTTATTATTCATTAATAAATGCTTAAATGTAAATAAAAAATACATTTGCTTTTAATATAAAACGGGCATGTTTCACGGCTTAAGTCGAATCAGTTCAACATAAATGAAAATAAGTCTTAATAATAAATCTTACTTTTATAATACGTCACACACTTTCGCTACGCAGGATTTTTGTTTCCGCGTAATATGTGATTATTATCGAATCCTTAATTGTACGGCCGCCTGGGCCGTTTCAGGACTGAAAGGGTTTATCACATTCCTATTTTCCTCTAGAAAGAAGTAGCACAAAACAATTCAAGTCGATATTCATAATGAACAAAATCTATACCCAACACCTGTAGCAGAAATTATATAAATTTTATACTAAGTATTAAGGCATGTATATTTATATGGGGTATTTATTCAAATATTACAATGCATAAAATAATCAGAAAAACAAGGGGCATATTCGATATTGTATAAAACTAGTTTATTGCTACAGAAGAATTGCTAACAAGAATTTATAGCTCTAGATTTTTCATTTGTTAAAAATTAAATATTTTTTTAAAAAAAGCCAGACAAAAATCCTCAGCTTCCAGGCGAAAATTGGCTTTTCTTGATACAGAATATGAATTTCTACACAGAAAATCATTATTTTTTCTTTGTGTTATATGGATATTTAATTTTAATGCATTCAAAACCTCTTCAACTTTTGTTTTTAACAGTTCATTCACAGAGATTTAGCAGCAAGAAATGTTCTCTTAGCTGATGATAAAGTAGTGAAAATCTGTGACTTTGGTTTAGCAAAAAATTGCTACAAATCGGATAATTATGTCAAAAAAGGCGATGTAAGTATTCCGTTAGTTTACATTGTTTTTCCCTTATTCAATTAGTCATTCGTTAATTAAAACAGTATTAACGCTGTGTTACAATAAAGAGTAGGGAACATACACATGCAATAAAAAATAATTATTTAGAAAAGCTTTTCAAGCATATTTACCCAATACTCAGATTGAAAATATTTTTCTGTCTCTTATACTTTTAAAAGAAACTCACCTACATTCTTAACGTCTACTAAAAAAGAGAAAAACATTAACCAACTAACTCTACATTTTAAAGCAAGGAAAATTCCCAATTTATAACTTACTAGTGCCTATAAATTAATTTATGATGAAACGTATGCTTCATTTAAACAACTGACATTTATATTTATGACAACTTGAAACATCATTCAATTATAATTAAATAAAACCAACGCTAAAATAAACTAACTTTAACGTTGTTTTTAGGGTCCTCTTCCAATCAAATGGATGGCAATTGAATCCATTAGAGACCATGTATTTACAACAAAGAGTGATGTGTATGTTTTTTTATATGTTTTGTACATCAATTATTAATTAATATACTAATATGTACAATTTTACGTTGATAATAATATAATATTAATTCAGTATTCAAAATTCCACAACTTGTATTTTTAATCTAACTTAAATGTGTATGTTGTTGTTGTTGTTGTCGTGTCCATGATGTGTGCAAAAACTAGATGGATCCGAAGCTGTCGTAGACAGCTTTCGCTATTTCTTCTGCATCTTCGGAGAGAATTAAAACTTCTGGGTCTTCAAAGCCAATCCTGAAGAGACTGGGTTGAATTGCTGGGCAGCCAAAGATATGCTGCGGGGACAGTTGGACACCAGGACAGTTTGAGCAGTGTGTGGAGTAGCTTCTTTGTCCTTCCGTTGAGATTTTCATTCCTTTTAAATGTTTTGTTCGTAGTCTGGCTATTTTTGAAGATATTGTACGGTTACAATACTAAAAATAATACTCTAAATTGTAACTTAAATGTATATGAAATGTATATTTAATATATAATAATAATAAAAGGTTTATGTTGTTACAGGTGGTCTTTTGGAGTACTAATGTACGAATTTTTTACACTTGGAGGTAACCCCTACCCAGGAATAGATATCGATGAAGGATTTTATAAAAGATTGAGTGCAGGATATAGGATGGAGAAGCCTGACTATTGCCCTGAAGATGCGTAAGTGAAAGAAATTATACACATACTTAGTTTCGGACTTTGTAAAGAGTTAAATATGAACTACTTTCCCTAGATATTTAAAATTAATCAGTTATTTAATCTAAAAATCAGTTTCAAGTAACATAGTCGTTAACCGTTTGCGATTTTATACAGCACACCATACTTTGAATTACTGTTAATTTGCCTTCGCTAGCGCAAAGTGATAGTTTTTGCTGTTAACGTTATCGGTTCGCACGTTCCGTTCGATCAATAATAATGTTAATTAATTTTTTTTGTCACCTATACATATTTTTAGTAAAATATGGATGCTCACAGTTACTAAAATGTTGAAAGCACTTAAGAAAAATAAAACTCTTTGTGAAATTTATGCTAGATTATCACAAAAAAAACCCACATAAATGCTTTAGTTCTTAAAAGACAATGTATTAAAACTGGATTTCATGTGAAATTTATTTTTTTAGCCAATCTAGGTATCCACTGAAGCAACTTATTAAACAATGAGAAGTTTCTAGGTCTCTTGTACACGAGGTCAGATCTGTCAGAAAAAGTTGGCTAGTAGCTCTCTGACTGCTTAGTAAATTTATCTGTAAGGAAACCTGGGGACCCTTGACCATAAGGGAGGCTTGGCCCACCTTTAAATTTTAGTATTTAAAAATATTTTAGCATTTTCTCAATAGATGGTACTCAAAGCTACTGTTGTCAGCAGACAGCCACCTTAGTTTCATTAAGCTACTTCCTAGCATTGAGGAGAAAATAAAAAAGAAAGTTTCTCATCCTAAAATGTAAATATTTTAGACATAATTTGTAAGATTTTTTCAGACAAACCAATTCAATTAAGTTTAAGTATGTAGTAATTTATAAATACTGTTATATTAAGGTTTTATTTAAGCTATAAAGTTTGTGCAATGAAGTAGGCTTCAAATTCCCATGTGCCATTCTTTACGAAATGTCTAGGTGGGGAAGCTTGGCCACTCTATGTAAGGGAGGGTTGGCCGCTGGACCAAGGCTCCCTAAGTGAACTAGTTATGAAAATCTAAAAAAAAAGTGTATGAAATACACACTTAATAATAACGTATGGTAATAACTTTATGAAGGTAATAGATTGATTGATTATCAATACTTGTACTTGTTAAGAATAAAACGAAAACCTCAACTAAAACTAACTTGTCAGTTATGACCAAATATCAAACTTTTTCTGCAAAAACTAAGTTATTAATTCAAGTATAATAATACTCCAGATTAATATTAAGATATTATCAGATTTGTTCTTTATAGGGGGGGGGGTCTTTATAGGGGGGGTCTTTATAGGGGGGGGGGGGGGACTGAACGAATGGCTTTGAAAGTGCGCTTTGACTTGACTTTTCCAGTTTGTGCCGTTAAAATAAAAAAATTTCAAACTAAGGCTTATATCTTATGCATTTTAATGTGTGTACAAACTGAATAAAATATATTTAACATAAATATAAAAAATTACTTGATATGGACAATATTAGAATTATTAATGCATACAATACTAGTAAAATGTATTACTCTAAATATTAATTATGGTAAACATGATTTTAAAAGGATTAAAAGGATTTTTTTTTTAACATTTAATGCTTACAAAAATAATTTGAAATATTTATTATTGTGCACTTAAAAATTATGCATTTTTGTCTGGGCCAAGCCTCCCTTACCATTGGCCAAGCATCCCTTACCATTAGCCAAGCCTCCCTTAGTAAAAGAGGCTTGGCCCATGTGTGTCTGTTTTAAAAAACAATAAATTTAGAAAAGAAAAATAGCATTATTTATATTACAATATTAAGTACTTGTTGCCAATAAAATTTCCTCTAATATGTGCTATCGTATGAATTTTTTAGTGCAAAAATAAAAATTTAAAAAATAAAGTTCTAAAAACATGGCCAAGGCTCCCCAGGTTCCCTTACACATGCCCATTACTTGCTACAATTGAGGGATTTTAGTAGCGGCTAGTAGGAATAAAAATGGCGAAAAATAACGCAAACTTTTACTTTTTTTCGGCGATTTTATTACCTTTGCATTGGATGGATGTGAAGAGTGACGTGCGTGAAAAACTGAAAATATAATAATTTTATGTTAACGCTTCTAAAAACAGTTATATCTTAATTAATCTATTTAATTTGATGCTGGTTATTTGGTGCAGATCTTGGAAAAAAACACAGCATAGATAAAAAAACAAATTCAAATAAAATATAATTAGATTAAGCAATTATGAAATAATTTTTTTTTATAAATTTAAATTATTTTATTTTGCGTTTTTGATATTATTTTATATTTTAAACCTTAGTATACATGGGGGCGCTGGCGCACTTTAAATCTGTCGTTGCTGAAAGTTCTAACGTCGCATATGATGACATTAGAAGGTTGCTTTGGGTACCAGCCTATGTGACTCTTCTCCCACGACTCAAAAGTACGAGGCCAGTGGCCAATAACCCTCACCTCACCAAAGCACAATAGATAGTGAAATCAAACCAACTTTCATATCCTTGCAGCCAGTAACTACTTTCCATGTCAGTTAAAAATTTAAAAAATATTCTGTACATGGGGAAAATAAGATGAAAGTTGATGGCGACAAGTCGACTGGCCGCCCGAACTTGCTTTGTGTACAATACAGTCTTTAACCACGTTACTTACGTCAAATCTTTAGACAACTATTTTTGAAACAGTTTAAGGTATCCGACTACGTTTGACACTCATTTTTAAAAATAAATTGTAATACATATATTTTATGTTCACCAACACAACTAATAAATAAGTGAAAATTTTTATCTATATTAAAAAAAGTAAGCTCTTTTAAAGTGTCCGGAGCCATAACATCATGAAATATTGATCTTAGAAATCCACATTTTTTTGGGAAGGTGTGTCTCCCTTATGCCTCATGACCACTTATTTGTTTTTCAAATTTCCAATAAGTTTTTTAATTAAAAATTACAATAAGTCAGCCACAAAAAAAAATCTTATTCCTTTTCTGCAAAACGGCCACAGAAATGTGTGATTTTGTTACGTTCTTTTAAAAGAACAGTTGCTCTCTTTTCTGTTCTTTTAAAAAGAACAGTTCTTTAACTTGTTCTTTTTACATTGGTTTTGTGTTTATATATAGAAAAGGTTTACAGATTTTTTAAAAAAATGATTTGGCCTTAAAATATATTATAGCAAGATAGAAGGTTTATAGATTAAAATTATGTAAAAAAATATAGTAAAAAATTATAACAAAACTGTTTTAAATAAACATTTAACATAACAATTACTCTGAAAAATTTTATTAGGTTAATTCTACTAAACTGGAATAAAATGTTTAAATTTTTTTTATAAAAAGAACAAAAAGTTTTTTTTTATTTTCGGAACATGTTACAACTATCACGTAATTTTATCTTTTTTTTCTTCAGCTGGCAGATGGCTTTCTTTTTTTTTATTTAATCTCTTGGTTTCGCAGCAAAACCGCGGTGAAAGAATTTTTATTTAATTTTTTTATTTATCCTAAAAAATGTATTCTTATGCGAATAAAATAAAATTCGTACACTCGAATTTTTGTTGTTTTAGAAAGTTTTTGAAAATGTTTTAATTATGGAAGTGGAAGTATCAAGATATGAACATGTTAATTGGAAATGGAAACCGGGGGCTGGTAAGCCATAGCGGGAAGGGTCGAAGCCCCCTGCCGGCCGCGAAGCGGCACATGGAATTGCGCAGCAATTCCGGGGGTTGGCGAGCGATAGCGAGCAGGGGGCGGAGCCTCTCTAGTATTTTAAATATATTTTTTGTAATTAAAAATTTTTAGGTAAATATTGATGTTTTTCGCCTTTACGATAGACTTTCTAACTAAAAAAATATTTAAGATTTCTTTAAAACAACTATAAATTACTAAATCTTCATTTGATACCTAGAGAATAGACTACAATCTAAGATATTTATCGCACCCATAAAAAGTTATGAGTTGTCGAAGCTAAGTTAAAGATTTTTACGTACTTTTTCTACCATTTATGATAGTGTTATAATTTCTGTAATAATGCTTTAAATTACTTGTCTGTAGTCTATTCCTTAAATAATAGTATAAAAAATATGCACAAAAAATTTCAAAACATTTGGTTAAGTACTTTTTGAGAAATATGGTTTGCCGGTAAGAAAATTTTCATTTTGCAGAAAATCAATTTAAAGTAAACTGTATAGATGAAACAGCTGTCGCTTGTTATTAAAACTGTCATAACTTCCGTTATATTTTATGCAGTCAATATCGAGACATTTTTGGATTCTTAAAAATCTCCGCTATAATTTAAAATAATAAAATTAAAAATGTAACTCATTTAAAAAAATGGTAATTTCAACATAGTCGGGTATCTTAAGTACAAATTTTTGATTTAAATTTAGTTTAGCAAGTGTATTGAGATTATGAACTACCAAGTAAGTAAAGTTTTAAGTATTTGTATCCAGTTCTTTTTTTAATAGTTACCAAATTATGCAAAATTGCTGGAAATCAAATCCTGACGAAAGACCGAATTTCAACGAAATATCTGATATTCTTGGTAGTCTTTTGGAAGCTGGAGTAAAACAGGTGAGACTTAAATTATGCTGTGTAAGGGACACAGATGGGCATACATACCTTAAATATCACATAATGTTTAAAACTACTTATACAATGATGGTAGAATAATAAATGGATGATCTAACTTTAACCTGGGAGCAGGCGCGGGGTATTGACGACACATTTTGATGGTGTTTATTTTTTTAGGGGTATCTCTGCCGTAGATAAATTTAGGACATAAGTTGATCGAGGGACTTTCTAAACAAATTCAAAACGTTTGGAAAACTTCTAAAAAAAAATTCCTTGGGATTATAAAATACCCCCGTGCCTTTTGCCGGGTTTAACAAAGCTAGTTTACAAAATAATGTCTACTTACACAAACCAATTTTTTTTTTATGTGATATTAAATATATTAAAGCAATCGAAATATATAGAAGATATTATAGTTTTAAAAAGTTTCAATTGTAAAATAAAGGCATTTATAAAGTTATCTTTATTTACAGCACTATATCGACTTAAACGAGCCATACTTAGAAATGAATTGCAAGATGCAAACTCATGATTATTCTAACATGCCAGCAGGAGACACCCAAGACAGTAACAGGCCTTATATAAATTCTGACTCAACTATATCTTCATGGTATGACCACTTACCTGCAGTGCATCGTTCAATATTTGAAGCACCAATAACAAATGAGGTTTTTGAACCTTCTGTTCCTATGATACAATTAGAAACTATTGAAGAAAATAACGAGTTTGAAAGTTCAAGACTCACAATAGACAAAAAACAATTCTCAGCAGAGTATCTCAAAATGGGAGAAGCTGCGACGGAAGCATAAAGTTGAAACTGTGATACAGAAGAAGTACAAGTGCTTATACTATTTATATAACTGTGAATAAAAAAAGTTTTCCAACATTCTTTGGTTGGAGTAGCTTTTACAATAACGATATTGAATTACTTTTTGTTGTTTTGTTACTTATTTTCTACCTAGTCTTAGAGGTACAAGAATCTGTCGACAAATAACAAATCGACGACGAGAAGAGTAAAGAAGAGTCCTTTTAAAATATTAGAGCTTTTCAATTTTTTTTATTACATGTCATGGTTAGGGACATACCAATCTAAAACAATACTTTAGTAATACAGACAAATTTATTCGATACTGTAAAGTAGTTGGATTAACGTCGTATTAGAGTTACACGGTTATATCCCACCCTACAGTGATGTTCCAGTTACGTCAACCGTTGTCTTAAATCCAACATAAAAAAAAGCAAACCACCTTAGCAATAAACCAGCAACATAAACCCAAACAAAAATCAAAGCAAACCACAAAGCAGTTAATTCGTCTAACCTTAAACGGCCACCTCTACAGTGATGCCACAATTACGTTAAGCATTGTCTTATTTCCCACAAACAAACCACGTTCCGCCCCGTTCGAATTGTCCATCCTCCCCAAAAATTTAGTTTCTGAAGATAAAATGGTAATAAAAGAAAAATAAAAGTTACCAACACCGAATAGTTATTTCTATTATGATGGATAACCGTGGTAGGTCAGTTCTATGATTTTGTCGAGACGGCCAAAATTTCAAAACGATCTTGTTTAATTAACTTTTAAAAATATTAAAGAATGTGGTGCATTCAAATTCATTTCCCGTAAGGCACTATTTTCGCATATGCTCGTGTTTACAGTAACGTTCTTCTAGCTGTTTGTGGTGGCGGTCAATAGCACAAATATCCAAAACTAGACTTCGTGTCTGAGTAATTACTTATTTGCAGATGGTTTAGTATTGAGCTAACATGCAACCGGTGCCAGGATCAAAAGTAAAATTACTAGCCGCAAACTATACTGGCTTTCAACACATAAAATAATGTAAAGTAACACCGTCTAAATATTAAATATGACATATTAAATTATGACATTTTAGCCGTAAATAGTTTAAGAAACGAAAATTATTGTAAAAAAATTGAGCACTTTACAATGCCAAAAGTATTAAATATATTGTTAGATAACATAGAACATTAAAACAACAACAAGAATGCTTTGAACTTTATGAAAAAATGAACTTTGAAACTAAGAACTGTCCATAGATGTAATATTGAAAGTACAAAAGACGTTTAGCTTTCTCTTAACGTATATTTCCATAAAATAACTCAAATCACAGGTAACACGATTAAAAACCTATTTTGAGTTAGTTTAGTATATTACATTTTTTCACTTCATTTTGATGAATAAAAAAATCATTAATTTTCGCAGTACCCTACCTCTAAATAGCGATTGTTTAGACATATCGCTAGTAGAAAAATTGGTTCATGACTAGTGCTGTTTGATTTAGATCTACTACTATATTATAAAATAAATATCAAGATATTAAATACAAGAACATATTTTTTAAAATAAATGGTACTATAATATTGTTTTATATTGAAATGCACAAAAAGACAGAACCAGTATTTTATTTCATTAATCTATAGCCCGATAGGTTGAAGTATATAAACACAACTTATATACTTCATTTATATTATAACTACAACACATTTCATTTTCTTATAACTTATTGTAATATTCATTTTAAGGCACACCAAAGTAACACTGTTTATAATTAAGCTGGGCACACATAGGAACACACATCACAATATTCACTACCCATTGAAATGAAAATATTTACTGTGTTAAAGAAATATTCTTTAAAGTTAAAATTTAGCTAGCAAATTGTTATTCATAAAGGAATTTAAGCATAATACTACACAAAAATGTTTTCTAGAAAATATAGTAATTAAAACTTAATAAATTGTATCAATTTAAGATTTTAATATTGAATGGGATAAGTAATAAGATTCCTGATGGTAATTATTATTTTTTTAAAAAGATTTTGGGACAAAAAAAAAAGAGCAAAACTATGAATCAATCAATTTTGATATTATAAAATATTGACTCATTTAATGGGGAGGAACTTTTTAAGATTTATACATCTATAAACATTCATTAAGTTATATTCCTCAAGTATTTACAGATATAGTTTTTGCAGTAACAGTTCAAGCTTAATTTAAACTAAATTTCATATTGATTTATTAATTTAAGGCAAAGGAGCACTTTTTTCAATATCTTTGTTCAAAAGAAATTTCAATTTGCTCCAAAATAAAATTAAGAAGCAGCTACTATTAGCACAAAATGTACAAATTCGCACATTTATGCTTTTATGAAGTTATAAAACCAAACCATTCAAAAGGTTTATCTTGTATGCGATTTCAGTAATTGAAGGATAGAAAGATATATATTTTAAGAGTAAGCTCTTCAAATGTACTACAAAGAAAAATACACATTGGCACAAAATAAAAGCTTTAGTACTTTAAAATAACAAATATAAATTGAGCATTAATATTTGTTACTTAAAAAAACTTAACAAAAATGACATAACTAATACAATAGTTTTGAAATAATTTTTTTTTGTAATTATAATAATGTTTTGAACATAAGGTGAAAAAGCTATCCATTTTTTATAAATGCAAGATATCTGTTTTCAATAATCACTTAAATGGATTTTTAAAATTATTTAAACTAGATTATATATAAAACCTCAAAAATGAACAAGATCTATAGATATATTTTACACTTTGCCTGGATAAATTGTAAAATAATTTTTAAAATTTAGCATGGATTGAAAGATTCTAAACACACATACAGAAAATATACAGCCAATTATATTTGAACTAAAAAGTATAGGGTTTTATATTCTAATATCAAAGCAAAATTTAATTTTAACCAAATTTACACACAGTGCATTTACTTACAAAGTAAATACTGGCATTTAGCCTTTTCATATTTAAAGCATACATAACTTTAAAATCAAATTAAATTGTAAAATTAAAAATAAACTATTTTAATTTTTTGGGAATGCTATATAATTCACATAGGCAAATGCTCATACTCAAGATTACCATGCAATTAGTTTAAATAAACATGATAAATTATTTATGAAATCGTTAAATGTATTTAGATATATTTTTCTGATTAGCTGAACAATTTGTGCTGGTTAGAAACCAGACTTTACACTTAAAATATTTTTGCTGATTGAAACAGCAAAAAAAACTAAAATTGAGCTGCAAATTTTGGTTTGCTGCAAAATTTAACTATTGTCTAAATACTTAAATTTTTAAACCATAGACGAAAGGAATTCTTTATTTCCTGAACCCAAGTATTGGAGGAAAGTTCATTATAAAAGTCAAAGCTGTCTTAAGTCTTTTAGTTAAGGTCTTTAAATTATTAATCTCATGGAAAATTAATTTCAATACTAAAAAAAATGCTCTTATTCCTGAATTTGAGAGATATAATGTGAACTTTTATACAATACTAACTTCAAATATAGTACCTGGCTTATGAACAATCAAATTAAATCCAGTTTAAGTGGCATACTAGTGAAAAAAGTTGTGAACAATTTTGAAATTTTGTATTTCAATACATTTGATTCACAGAACTATTTGTACTTAAAAATCTTGTTGCGTTGTAACCATAGTTCCCAGCAAGAATAATAGCACTGAATAAGAGTATAGCAAACAATTATTAAATTACGAAACATTTATCAAAACAATTTAGTTAAAACACATTAAAAACACCATTTCTTCATTAGCAACAAATAGTTAAACAAATTACTTAAAAGTGACAATTTTAGAGCATGTTAAAGCTAACAAATCTTCATTAGCAACAAGGTGACAATTTTAAAACAAAGGTGATAAAAAGTTCTTCAAAGGTAACAATTTGAAACATGTTAAAACTAACATTTCTTCATAGGTAACAAACAGTTGTATACTAGCAGGAAAAAAACCCAGGTTACTTAACGGTACATGACGATCAACACCCGACACTATTTTCAAATCACACCAGCCATACACTGCGTTCTTCTTTCGAGTTCAACTTAAAATACCTTAACTGATTGAAAGAGCACGAAAAACCATTTCATTTATTATTAAAATGTTAAGAGAAAACATCATAGGAAGTTATAAACAAAATCTTTGAATTCATATAAGGTATACATAAAAATCTTTGAGAGTCTACAAAATTATGGTTGACTAGAAACTAATCCAAGTTGTAACACCATACACATGGTATTTTTAATGCATCCATTTTTGTAAAACATTAAGGACGGACGTAAATAAATGAGAATAAAGAGTTGGAAATGGTTTTGTATATTTTTAAAAGTCTTTATAATTAATTCAGTAAGTGAAAAAAAACCCACAGAAATTTTAATTTGCATAAATCTGAAAAGAAATTTAGATAGTTTTTAACCTTCCCAGTTTTGACCAAAAAGGGCTTATGCCATAGTTAAACATTAAAATACAAGTTTTAAAGAAATTGAAGACAAATTGGTCATTTGACCAGTTCTGGGAAAATTAATTCAAACAACTTAATTACAATATCGGAATAAAAGACCTATCTGATTTGATACTCTTTAACTCTAATCACTTGCCAATTAGAAATTTATATTATGCTGGAGTGTGAATGGTATTAACATCTGCCAAAAAAAAAATACATGACAAGATTTTATGTAAATCAAAAAATAAAGATGTGTAACCTGCACCTGGCTCCCCTCTAGGCGAGCACCCCCTATGAGACTTAACAGTCTCTTGCTTGACAACTAAACTCTATGCAGTCAGTCGTGTTTCTGCCATGTAACAGGGCAGTTGGGAGAGTCATGTTCCCCACCTCAAGATGTAAATCTTTATTTGCCTAATAAAAGTTAGTTTTTGTATTCAACACAGTTTTTATTAGGTCTTCAGGTTAAATATGGCCACCCAACGTTGGGCCCAACCGAATTGTAAATATGGCAGAGGGATGGTTCAAATTTCAGGTGTTTAAACGAATTGCTTCTGGAACAAAAGCAGCTGTTGAAAACCTAAGCAATTTTTTTCAAAACAAGATGTTCTACTCCTGGAAATAAAGCTAAGTGTTTTCATTTCCTTAAGTAATTAGTTAAAATTTTGTTTTTTTTAAATAAAAAGTTTTTTGAGACAATGGATGTGCTGGATTCTCGTTTGAGGGCATGTGTTATTTTTTATTAAGGTTGTACATAACAACTCTAACAATAAATGATAAAAGTTCTAGTAACCATGTTCCCCCACCTCAAAATGTAAATTTTATTTTCCTAATTCCAGTTCTGTTTTATGATTCAACACAGTTTATATTAGGTCTTCATGTTAAAGATATGGAATATGAAAATTTTATGAGGATGACATAATTAAGATGGTTTTTATTTAAGCTCACTTGTAGTTCATATCTAACATTGGCAATGGAAATAATAAAGGGCAAAAAACAATATTTAGTACATTTCAAAAGGGCTTCGGATTTTTTAAAATACAATTAATTTTAGATTAAGATTTTTCTTAGAACCTATGGAGTTAACAATTTTACATACAAAATAAAGACTACAAATATTATTTGTCAATATGAATATAGTTTTTTTTTAAGGTTAAGGGTATTTTTTCATACTTTTGATTTGGAAGATTAATAGTATTGTGAATGATTTTTTCAAGTACTTTGTTGCATTTACTATTTTACAGCAGTGCCTTTTTGTTAAGATAATTATTTATGACTAATAAAATGTGCAAGCAATAACACTTAAGTGTATTGTCAACACATCCTTAATTATTCAAAACATCAATAAGAAACAGACCCCACATTGCTTCCAGAAAAAACAAAACCTCATTTCTTGTATGCAAATACTACACTACAATTCATATAAGCAAAACTATATACCTAATTCATTTGATATTAGTTTCTGTGAAACAATTTTACTGTGGTAGAAGTTTTTATCACAGAACCTTAAATTATAATATGCATGAAGAAAACTAAAATAATAAGGTAGAAAATAAAAAAATTAGTGCAGAAAAAATACATTATCAATACTGATTTAGAACTTATTTTGGTCGAGATAAGAAGCCATTCTTTTCAGGTTGCATCCACTGCTCGATAATGAGATCCACCATTTTATGCAATAATTTATTAATATTTTTCCATTCACTGAAAATAAAACATATTTTAAATAATTGTTTAAAAAGTAATCAGGTATTATAAAAAAAATACATATTTATACAAAAATATATTAATTGATTTTGAATAAACAATTATAGGGTGTTGCTCTCATTTGACACATACGGTTTAAAAGTGATGCAACTGACAGACAGGATTATTCATATTTGAATACATAAAATATGCCTTTTTTAAAAATCAATTGATTGATGCAAGTTTGAAATCAATCAACAATATAATAGTTGGGATATAATGAGCAGACCCCTCTCTTTTCACAAAATGCAATGTAGTATAAATTTGTACTAGAACTTTTACTGCAGCTATTTCAATGAACGATTGTTAATGATTTGGATTAAGATGTAGTAGAAGAAAACCATTTTTCAACCTGTTACTTGAATAGTTTTTTGAAATAAATGGACACAGTTTATTTATGTTTGGGAAAAGGGGGAAAAATTTAAGTTTTAGTTTAGATTACCATATTACAAGGGTTGGCTCCTCCCAATTTTCTCTTAAAACTCAAGTAGTGAGTTAAGTAAACTTTAGTATACTAGTACACTAAGTAGAGCATAATAGATAAGCCACAAATATTATTTCATGACAAGATTTGATTAACGTTTTGAGAAGTTTAATATTAAACATAAAAGCTTTTGTTTAGTCTATGTTGATTTAAAAAGGTTTTAAGTATCTACAAGTTACCTATTTGTTTTCTATACATATTTTACTATACTATCTTAGGACGTACATCCCTTAGAGACCAGCCCTTAGAGACCAATAAAAGAAATACAAATTAAACACATTAATAAATACAGCTTTGCAATAGCTATCGGAAAGCTAGTTTTATTACAATAAAATATTACATATGGAAAAAATTTCTGATTTTTTTTTCTTAATTTTATCTATACTTGTATTAAGAAAATGATTTAAGGTATTTTATTTGAGTTTGAAATTCCCAAAATACACTTACGATTCCGGTACTTTTGCCACAATTTCAGTATAGTATTTAACTTTTGGTTCAGTGCCACTTGTCCTTAAAGTGGCTTCACAGCCATTATCAAAGTAAAATGTTATCATTTGTGTGCTTGAACTAGTTGGCAACATCTAAAAAAATATAAATCAGAGTTCATTCATAAGGAAATACATTTAAAGTTTATTTAGAAAACTAGAATAAAATATATTAAGCCACAAAAAAATTTGTTTTTATTAAATGATAGTTTAAAGCTAATTTGGAGACCCAAATATTTAGCTGTCGATATATGCATCAATAATTGCTGATTATGCAAGTTATAATTGATAAATATAATTAAATATATTTCTATATGTGTATTATACTAAAATTTAATATGTATAGTTTTAATAACCTGTATTAATTTATTTTAGTGCTTTTATTATGCTTTAAAGAAAAATCAACTTTTTATTAGTAGGAAATTACAGGCGATTCTACTAATGATCCAGTTCACCACACAATAACCAGGACTTCCATAAGAGCATTTAAGGTAAGCTTAAAATAATTAGTAACAGATGAAACCCCCCAAAAAACAGCAAAAATAATACTGTACTCGCAAATCTACCGGTATATGAACTCGAAAAATGATTCGGGTCACCCCACCTTTCAATATTATATATAATACTTTTGTTTCAAATTAATTATATTTATTACCGTAGCACGTTTATTTATGGATTGAATTAATAGATATTTAACTGGATGAAAAGCAAAACTTACAGCAACTTCGTTGGCTTGAGTGCTATCGTATCCAGTAGTCAAATCTCGTACTCCAGTGACTTGATACTGTGTTTCGGAGTCAAGCAATTTAGGATACTAAAAATATTAAAAATTTATTAAAAGAATATAAAATACTTACAAGACGCAGATAAACTAGTTTAGTAAAATTGAAATTTACCTCATTTGTATCATTAAAATTTCTCAATCTGCTGAACATTGTTTTGATTGCTGCAGGATCATGACAAATAAAATAAGAGTTGCAGCTAACATGGTATCCATACCTATTTAAATAACAAAATGTCAATATATTTAATTTGAAACGTTAATTATTGCATCTTATTTATTACTAAAAACCACCATATGACTCATAAATGAAATGATAAATTCAATAATATATTTTACAAAAAGAAATTAAGCTGAGTGTCCATTGCCCCTTTTATCATTCCGTTATCATATTGACACTTGAATTGCTTTCTAACAATCCTGCTTTTGGGCTTAGAAAGGTTAAAGGGATAAAATTTTACTATTCATGCTCAACACGAAATTGAGTTTTACTCTACTTGCACGCTACATTGGTTTTTTTTGGACAAATTTCTCCTGAAGTTAACATTCACATTTATAACAAACTATTGTTTAAGAGGTTATTCAAATTATGACACAATAAGTTCAAAGAATCCATCTCCGAAAAATAAAACTAGCGCTTAATGACCGAATAAACTTTTTGTTTCTTTGGATTGTGCACACATGAAACAGTTTTCCTGATTTCAAAAATGCTTGGACAAGCAATAAATGAAAAACCATACATTTTCATGCTTTTGTCTGTCAGGCATGCACACTTTTGTAAAAGAAGCAATGGACACCCCACTATTATATAAACATATAATGTAATGAGATAATAAACTACAATAACAAGATATTACTAAAACATAGTGACAAAACCGTTATCTATGAATGATTTTATACCATGCACAGTAGTTTCAAATTAACCACTTAACAGTTACGTTTAATTTTTACGAAATGAGATGAGATTAATTTTCGTCAGTCCACGTAGCCAAAAGCTCTCTATAGATAAAAGATAACTCTTTCCAAATTGGGAATGTCCATGCCAGTAGTCCAAAAAACAAGATCATTTACAGAAAGCAGAGACTATTGTCAAGTACAAATCTATCAATCTACAATTTAATAAGGTCGTTTCCATAAGTTCGTTAATCATATTAAAAAGATAGGGCTTAGAACTGAACCCTGTAGAATCCCTTGTTTTGTTTGCCTAAAACCTGAAGAGAGCCCCAAAGTTTACATTTATAAAGTGTTGACTCAGAAAGTCTTTGATCCTTTGATAAAGGTATATAGAATTATAAGTAATATGCATATGAAGTAATTGTCTTTAAATTAATAATTGTGAAATTATTTTATGCTTGGAATAAAATATATGTAAGCAATCATTACGTTAGGTAAGTTTCTTTTAACAAATCATGCAATATTTTGCCTTCAGAATAAGCTCTTGCAGCCATTCTCGTCACTTGCATCAAAGCATGAATTCCATCCTTATCTAATACCATTGACCCACACATATAACCTAAAAGTAAAACAATATTTAGAAAATGAAAGTTTACGATAAAATAAGGAAACTGCACAAAGTAATTTCGTTAATTGTTTATAAAAGACACAACTACAAATAAATATGAATAAAAAAGAGATATACTTATTTTTTAAAATTTACTCAATGATAATTTTTTTAAAAAAAAAAGCTACCTAATTATTATAAAGTACATTTTAGGTACGCTAAGGCAGTAAACTTTTAATTAAAAGAAACTGAATCTAATTAAGAACTAGTTAGAATATTAAAATTTGACTGCTAATAAATTGCTTTATTACTAATGTCAAGAACAAAAAAGACTATATGGAAATGCTGCATATCAAGAATATTTTGCATATAGCAGTTCGAGTTGTTTTTACATAACATTTTGCCTAGCTCGCAAAGTGTTACAAAATTTTCAGAAAAAAAAATACTTGTGACAGAAAAAAAAAGAAAAGTTTTCTTACCTATAGCTTCCTCGAAAGCAAAGACAAATGTCATGCCATTTTTCATGGCATCATTGGCTTTATTTGCCATCCACTTAAATCCAGTTAAAGTTTCCTAATAAAAATATACATTTAAACAGTTGATACCATTTAATCTAATTTAATATAGCAAGTGTAACTTGAAATTTTAGAAAATAAATGAAATAAGTATATGATGTTTTTTGCAAGTTGCAATTGAATGAATGTTGATGAAAGAAATATACATTTTTTATGCTTTGTTACATTCAAACTGAAAGCTAAAGAGAAACATATTTTTTATTTTCATATTTGTAAATCATATCTTTCCCAAATATTAAAAGAATATAAATTTATGATTACATATTTGATGGTTCTACCATTTGTTGCTAAATGTTTTGCTACTACAGACAAATACAAATATTTTTCTATTTTGTGTTAGTATCACATTACAGCAATTAACAAATCTTTAAAAACTTAGCAATCAGTTGCCAGAGCACTTAACATATTTGATGATAATTGAATAGAGATAAAAAAGATTTCACTATGTAAATCACAGGTTATCTTAAAATAAACTATTAAATATGCTCTAAAATTAAAAGATAACTTACATAAAATATAAACCCTTCTTTTTCTGCAATACTTCGAAGTATTTTTGATGATACTGTACTGGATACCATACAGCAGTTTTCTATAAAAAATTAATTGTTAATATACTCATTATACTATACTTAGTCAACAAATTAAAGACTCCCTTTTTTGATATTTCAAAATACATATCAGTCACTTTTTGGTTTATTTAAGAGCACTATGGTCTTTGGTACACAAGCTTGGGCACTAATTGGACCAGGACCAACTGCTTAAGGCTATTTGACTAGGATCTATGTCAGATATGGAATACAAATCTAGAGATTTTCACACTCAGGACCAGGGTTTTTACCACTGAGCCATACATTGTGGAATTTTCAATCAATGTAAAATGGAACTGAATAAGATAAAAATATACTTAGGAAATGCCTATAATGCTTATTTTTACCCAAGACTAAATACTTTTACCAAGGACCTAACATTTTCCCAACCTTTCTGAAACTAATGAGTTTTCCCCATAATTACTGTAGTACCTATATGTAAAAATATTGTAACTATTAATTATTGTCTCAAAAATGAAGCTTACTTTATGTATAAATAAGGTAGTTCAAATTTTTTAAATTTTCTTTTTCACCAATTCAGTATGGCATAGAATTTAAATTCAAAAGTCATTTAAATTTTAACGGGAATTAAACACAGTGTAAATAAAGTGGGACTCCATAAGAAATGGTTAAAACAATCACAGCTGAATACTGCAAAGCGTGATGTCACAACTTCCCAGCACAGAGTTCTCACTCACAATTCACTCCAACAATGCACACAGAAAGAAGTCAGAAATTTTTTTAGGGGGTATTTAGATTAAAAACCTACTGAATAATCACATTGACATAACGTTAAACTGTAGATAGAAATAGTCAGATGATCAAAGTAAAGTTAATTTATTACATACTAGGGTTTTTTCTCAATTCTGGATCAAGAGTGTCCCACAACCATGATCCTAGCAATGCACCAACTTCATTTCCTGAGTAGACATACCACTTTCCACTAAAATAAATTAATCTTTTTAGCAATAAATAATAAATATACCTTAGAACCTTGATTGAATGACACCTTTCGGAACCAACAATTTTCGGCTGTTATAACGAAGGTACATTAGAACAAATTAAAAAAATAAAAGTACAAAATTGGTGAAAACATATATACATTTATTAACACTTAATCGTGTAAATTTATATGTAATTACTCGTCATTTTTTAAAAAAAGAATTTTTAATGTTTTTAATGAGTTTCTTTCTTACTATTGCCCTTTCTATTTCTTTCTTTTTCCTATTTTTTTTAAAATTTGTTCCCTTTCAAAGTACAGACATAAGATATCAATTGTATCTACATGGCTTTAATCATCAGTTTTTATAGAAATAGTCGATGGAGTCTCTACACCTTCCAAGTCTTTTCACATGAATAAGAATTTGGCAGAGTTTACTTTTAACAGCCATTTCGGAGGTAAAATGCAACATTTACATGGTTAGTTATGGTTGAATGAGCAAGTCTAATGGACTTTTTTTGTAAGTCTAGGAACAATCACAGGAAGTGTGAAAAAATTTTCTGACCTTGTTTTCTTGCGCTCAACTTGTTCCCGAGTTTCCTGCCTGACTTGTCTGAACTCTATATTCATCCATTGTTTGCTCTCTTTTCAAATTTAGAGGGAACTGTCTTATTGTGCTCATTAAAAGCCAAACAGGTTCTGCTAGCTGAAACCCCAGAAGTTCAAATTTTGAAGTTAACTATGAGAACTGCTAATAGTAGCAAATATTTTTTAAATAACTTTCTAACAAATGTCCGTCGCATTATCAAGGAACGGTGGACATCTCAGTCATTAAAAAAAAGTTCATTTTAACACTATTCCTTTGGTAAAATAATTAGACTTTCGAAAGCGGTCTTTATAAGAAGGGGGAGGGAGGTCGCAAAATCGAGTATATACTGTACCTAAATATGAAAGGATATTCCCACTATTAAAATCCCCTTAAATCCGATAAATTTTTTAACCCATTTTCAAAAGTGCACACCGATGAACCTTGACAAGTATTACGTCATTCACACACACAGAGCAAGCACAGTTTTCATGTTCAAGTGAACATGCGACCCCTGTTGAGGTGGATCGACTGTTTCGAAAGAGACCTGAAGACCCTAAAATCTAATACCAACTGGAGAGCAGACATGCCTGGAGGAGACTTCTAGAGAAGGCCAGGTCCCACCCAGGGCTGTCGTGCAATTGAATGAATATCTGATTATTGCTACCATACACAACACACGAAATCCTATGCATCTTGTACACTTCTTAAAATTAATCCAAAATAAGTAGTACTGTCTTTGGGCTCCCCGTCAAATTTTATAAAAATGTTAAAAATCCATTAATCCGCAAAAAATAGCAGATGCTCTTTAAATGGTAGGAAACCTTTTAAATGGATGGAAACCTTTTAACAATCACCCTGATATTATAAAAATGCATACTCATGGAGTTTCTCAGCTACAGCTAGTCTATCAACATCAGGATCATTAGCTAAAATTAACTTGCTGCCATTCCTATCAGCTGTTGCAATTGAGAGATCCTAGAAATAAAGTTTTTAAAATGAAAAAATTCAATAGTTCACTTGGTTATTTGTTCTATTGATATAAAAATATATTTAAAGAAAATATTTCTTTTAATTGCACATACTTTGTAAGGATCAAGTCTATTCTATTTCTATGTCTATTTGATGGATAGACATAGAAATATGCATGTTTTACATTGTAAACTTACTTTGAAGGGGAAATCAGCACTTTGAAACCAATTAAAAAGGTGAATATTTGTATTTAACATTTATTTTTTAAAAAGTGTAAAAATCGTTTAAAGGCTATAATTTGAAATTTTACATAGGTTTATCCGTATTTTACGGCTATTGCCAACGAACATTGCAATTTAGAACCACAGTTAAGTGACGATCTAACACCTCCCACTGATCCATCATCTTGGTCCCGCTGATTACAGATTTGAGATATTTTACTGCAGTCAATAAAATGGGCATTAAAATTTATGTTTTTTAAAAATTTGAATATATTTCTCATTTGAACTTCTGAATGAAATTTGGAATACAGGTTAGCGTGAATTTTTGCTTTAATTTTACGGATCATACTAATAAAAGAACTGAATTGAAGAAAAAAAATGGTAAGCAGTAATTTAAATTAACAAAGTACAAAAAAACTATCGTTCCCACAGAGGAATAGTAATGTAGGAAAAAGTTGGGTGCGATGCAAGATTATTGATTTTATTATTCATTAACCCTTTCAGTCCCAATGACAATTTGGCATTATCATTTTAAAAATTTTGTTTTGATCGTCTATAGCCCCCCATTTATGATATCAAAAAGCACATCATTTGATTCTTCAAACTTTTTTCTATTCGAAAATATTTTTTATTAATCCCAATAGATGCAAGTCCTATTATTTTTTTTAAAAATTATGATCAGAAAAATGATGATGCCAAATGGCATCACTGGGACAAAAATATGAAAAAAGCTAAAAGCGCGGTTGGACCGAATTTTTAAAAATATTACGTGGGGTGGGGTACAATAATTACTACTTTAAAGGATTTAATTATTAATGTAAGGGACAGTAATTTTTAAATTTTTTTTTGCAAAATGTTGATTTGCAGGCAATGATGAGTATCTAAAAAAAACCTAATCAAAATAGCAATAATTAATTTTATCTTTGTGTATCGGCCGTAAAAATGCCATATTTCTACTGAATAAAGGATAGATAGAAGAGGCTACAGATTTCTTAACTTTAAAACTCCTCTTGCCATTAAAAACTGATCAGCATATTGACCTGAGTATGAAAAAAATAACTAAAACAGACATTATTGCTACACATTGTTATATATGTTTTTCAGGCAAAACAAAGCACTAACTTTCTTTTGAATAACACATAAAGGTAAGTTCAACACCTTTAAAAAAATCAAGATAGCTGCTAAAATGAAATTCAGCAAAAAGCAATGGATGGATAAACATTATTACTCACTAACAATACAATTAAAACTTAAAATGCATCAGGGCTACAAATTTTAAAAGAATAAGCTACTTAATATTTGAAAATTACAAAAATACACATATAAAAGCTGCAACTTATAATAAACATATCGTCTGATAGGTTTCGTGTAATAACACTTTTTATCGGATCCATTTTTTAGACAAAAAACCATCCAAAATTAGAAAAACAGTAAAGGCTGAAGTACGAATCACTCAAAAAAAAGTTTCAAACGTTAACAAAAAATCTTAACGTTCAAGCTGTTCTTAACCCAAGGCCACGGACACTTGATTAGGTGAACCTGGTTGATCATAATTGTTTATTTTAACTTTATTGTTGAAATTTATAATTTAAACTTGTTTTTTAATGAAATTTCAATTTAGTTTTCATTAATATAGACCGAGAATAGAGGAATTTTTTTTGGTAGAGTTAATGCTATGGAAAATTTGACGGCTCGTGTATCAGCCAAACCCCTTTTTTACGACGCTATTTTGTCCGAAATTTCTCGGCCTATGCAGTATTTAACGAAGACAAAGTTTAGAAATTATCACAGTATCACGTAACACAGGTTAAAGATGACATGTAGTTATCACATGCTTCGGAAATTAAGTTAAGAAAGTTTTTTTATATGATCCGATTTTGCAATAAATAGCAAGGATTTCCTCAAGTGTTTTTAAGGACTTATAAATGAAATTTTTTTTTTAATTCAAGCACTTTTAAAGGAGTGTACGAACCGTTACTGCGATTTCCCGAATTTTTGCAATAGCAAATATTACGATGTGTTGAAGTTTGGTTGAACGATCTATCTTGAATTATAACTACATTATAAAAATAATGGGTTCGAAAGTTTTCTGTTATTTTTCCTAACCGATGGCTAACCTAAACCGATGGCTAATTTTTTTGCATCGGTCTAGCCCTAGTTGAGAGCATACTAAGTGTACAGATTTGACTTTAGATTAAATGCATAACCCTCGCATTGGCTAACTTCTTCGCTCGTGACCGAAACACCATACCAATAAGAAAATTTAAGCATGGAGCCGATTCACCGTGATAAACGACATTCAAAACAAATTTTCGCACTAGTTTTAGTACGACAGTTAAAATGATTTTACGATTCAGTTTCCAATTTTTAAAAAAAAACAAAATTTTTAGAAAAAAGCGGAAAGCGCCAAAAAGTCGGAAAATGACCAGAAAGCGAGAAAAATTCTCATGCCTGAAATAAACATGAGTAGAGATTTCTGCTACAGCAAAAAACAAAGAATATCTTTTCATTATTAAAATGTTACTTACAACAAAAATGCCCCTTTTACGAAGTGAGAAAAAGTGTCTAAACATTTTATTGCGGGACGGCTCACTATGTGAATGAGGCCCTCTTTTTTCCTCATGGACAATAAACTTTTTAAAACTGATAAAAAATAGGTGTATTTATTTTACAATTTTATAAATATGGGATCGCTGCTTATATGCGAGTTAAAAACAATTTTGTTTAAGACAATTTTAAGAAAAATTACCAACTTTGATATTTTTAAACTTTTTAATTGAGGAAAGCTAATTTTTTTTATGTCATTTGATGCACAAATTTTAGTATAAATTAATATTTGTTAAACTTGTAAACCTTAAATTTGAAAAATTTACAACAAAGCACTAAAAGAGCAAAGAAAAAGTAAAATATAGGGAATTTTCCCCAAACCTTCAAACTTTAAAGAGATCAGTTTTCTAATTGATTTTAAACAGTTTAAAATACAGTTGAATGGGATAACACTGGTCCTGGAGGTTAACTTTGACCTAAGCTTTTCAAGCTAATAACTTCTCATTAAATACTCTTTTGAAATTTGCTTGCTTTTAACGATTAGTGGCAATTGAAGAGCTTAGTGGAAGAACGTGCTAAGTGACAAAAGGGTGAAAACGAGATAATGAGCTTCAAAGTTTTTAGTTTGCAACTTTTCTGTCATTCACAAAATCATAGTTTTTTTTGCATGATATTTTAGTTTGGTTCTTCAAAATGCTTGGTGGCGTTTGGCTTAACCGTAATTTACATAATAACGCGGAATTTACAAAACGCGCTTGACACCTCATGCACTTGGCACGTTCTTCCTCCGAAGTGCTTCAGATTTTGTCAGCCGTTTAGTGGAAGAACGTGCTAAGTGACATTTTTTAGGTAATTTTGGTCCATACCCGTTTCATAATTTCTGTACTAACCGTCCGATTTTCAAAATTCTTTTTCTGTTTGGAAGATAGGACTTCACAGATATCTTTTATACTTTTTAATCGTTTGCCTGTCCGTCCATCATTTTGTCCGTCCATATCCCTTTCAATTTCCGATCCAAAGTGCCTGATTTTGAAAATTCTTTTTTTGGTTCGAAAGTAAAAAATTAGATGACTACAATGTATAGTGTTTGGCCACCTGCCTGTACGTCGGCTATTTTGTTTCTGTCCGTACGTCCTACTATCTCCCCCCCCCCCAACTTCCTTTCCATCCAATTTTTAAAGTTATTACTTTCAATCGCCTAATATAAAATATAAGTTAATAAAACTATTGCTTGCGATGGGGGTCAATATTCCAAATTAAGATTTTGTGCTTTCTACACGTTTTGGAGGGTGCTCATTCTAAAAAATTGGGGTTTTTTTTTCATTGATCCGTCTGTCTGTCTGAAACTACTTTACAGTTCGACATAAAAGAGCTACGGACTTCAAATTTAGTACACAGGTTCCTAGTTCCTGTTGGACGTCATAATAAGGTTTTAGAGAAAATTGCGCATGCGCAAGTAGAGGCTGCTATAAACTTTTTTTGGGTTTTAAAGGTATTGCTGAACAACGGAAATAGATACAGACGTTAAATTTGATACACGTGTTCCCTGTATTTGTCGGACCTCAAAATAAAGTTTTCTACAATATTATGCATATGCAAGGAGTAGCTGCCATATAACTTTTTAGGTTTGACAGTTATTGAAAATACTTTATAAGGTATATATAACTTTTAAATGAGCGTATTGATACATAGTGTTACACATCCCTAGTTTTTTTAAGATATCAATCACCTATCTTATGCTTTTTGTTCGTCCGTCTGTCCCTACTATAAGGATTTCTTTGAGTATTTAAGTTAGAAAGTAAGTTATTTTAGAACTTCTTGCTTAATGTTAGATGAGTAAGTTTTTAATTGAAAATATTTTTTTAAAAATACCATTATCACTTAAATTATAAACTGAATACTTTGAAGAATAATACGACAAATCAACTTAATAAAAAGTATACAAAAAGATAGTACAAGAAACACAAATGCATGTGAATAAATAAATATTAAATTTAAAAGATTTAAAAAAAGATAATAATGCAAGATGTAAGTTTTCGCAAAATAAATGTTTAAATAGTATTTAGATAAGAATAATTGAATTTAAAAACAAACTTTGATATTAAAAAAAAGTAAAAATAAGTTGTATGGCAAGATATAGATCCTAAGGTTATTTACGTTTTTCTTTCTCCTTTTCAATTTAGGGTTTAATCAATTTTAAGAAAGCTACATTAATTTACAGCATTTCTACAACAGTAGAACATGATCGTTTAAACAATCTATTTTTACAATCGTGATGCATAGTACTTTTTTAAAGTAATCGATATTTTAATAAATATTAAGAACTTATAACGTTTTATACTTTGTTACTTTATTTTTACATCAATTATTATAAAAAAATATTTTAGTTTTACATAACAAAGCAAACTCTTGATTAAATTTGTACTTACCGTATAAGCTGCAATTCACACTTTCAAGCAAAAATTCAGCTTTCCACTTGCTTCTTAATTCCATTTTAATAATTTTAGGAGTTTAGGACATTGCACAAAATGCGTTCGATAGCTTTAGTGATCAAACGTAAAATGGCTTTAAACGTTTTTTTTGTACCCATAATTCATTTTTTTAAACAAACCAGATGCTTTGAATGTTCGGTGCAATGTTGTTTCAACGCGAACTGCGATCTCCCTAGAGCAGGTGCAACTTTGTTTTAATTATACCATCTGTTCGCTGCTAAATTATCTATGTTTTGTTTATTACAATAAAAATCAGACGACATTCAAAGTAGATATTTTATAAAATGTTAAAACCTTTAACTCCGTTTAAATTAAAAATCAAAATGCATTTTTTTCCTATTTTGCTAAATGCACTCAAAACCCAGTTTTACGCATTATAAATTTTATTTTATTGATTATATTTAATAACTAAAGTTAATTAGGAAATATTAATTACATTTTGTGGAATTCTTTTTGATTAAAACCACAAAAGAACCATTTGTTTTGCGATTAATGCAAGCGAAAGTCTGAAAATTTTCCGCAAACGTGTCACTTAGCACGTTCTTCCACTAAACGATCGTTCCGGAATCGGGCGATTTCGGTGGAAGGACATGCCAAGGATCCTTAGCACGTTCTTCCATTGAAAAAGTGACGAAAACGCGTGCACCTACCAACTTCGTATGCGAAAAATACACGAAATCAAATGTTTTCTAAAAAATTGAAAGCTGTTATGTTTAAAGCAGGTAATAACATGATCATTGACACAAAAATCTCAATTTTTTCAAAAATGTCACTTAGCACGTTCTTCCACTCAGCTCTTCAATTATGCTTTGATCTATGAGGATCCAAGGTCTTTCAGAAAGAGGGGATTCACTACCAATCATAGTCAACAGATAATTTTTTAAAGATTCTGTTATAGATCCTTAATTGATTAAATAAACAGATATTAAATAAAAATACAATTTCATTCATATCTATTTGAAATTAAATACTAGACTTACAAAAAAAATTATTATGTATATCACCAAAATTATTTAAACTGCACCTACTAAGCAATTTTTTTCTTCTGGATTTGGAAATTTAACAGTTGGAAAATCTGGGTCAGGATACATTTGCTCTTTAACAGGAACATAATTTTCAAAATTGGATTTTTGAAAAGCTTTCTTCACATACGAATGAGCCATTCCATGCATAGCAGTGAATGTTACTTTTAACTTTTTTAAACCTTCAGATGGGCTAAAAAATAAACATTAATTAACAATAATATTAGCTGAAAATTACAAGTGTTTTGATGAATTATCAAAAAGTAAAATAAAAGGGACAACAAAGAAAAATATCTTAAAACAATAATAAAAAGGATTCCATAAAAGAATTTTTTTTAAATAATTAAAATTTTGTATTTTGTGACATGTTTACCAAATTTTTTATGAGTTAAAACATCACTGAATTAAGGGTTAATTGCATAATAAATAATATCAGTCAAAGTATTTCTGAAGATAACTTATTAGATAATAAAATAATAATTACATGTTGTCCATAGAGCAATGTTTCGCTAAGTTTTCATAGTACATTTGATCAATTTCTGTGTACGGGTCGATTGCAAGGTGCGATACTGCTACTAGAGAGGTATCTAATGCATTTGGCCATGGTTTTAAGTTATTTAAAATAGTTTCTTGAATATTTTTGTCATGTGGTGGTAAAATCTAAAACAAAACAAAAACTTAAAAAGGTAATATGAAGGAAAAATAGTAAGATAGTTTAAGTAAAAATTTTCAATAGTTACCTGAGCACCATTTGACCAATACACCTAAAAAAGAAAATATGAATAAATTAATTTTATATTTGAGAATATAAAACCAAATAAACAGTTTTACATGTCATTTTTAAAACCATCTAACAATTCTAATGGTTTCTCATATTCCAAGTAATTTAGTTTAAACAGATAACTTGTATCATGAAACTTTATTAAAAACCATTTTAAAATAATTTCATATATCTCTGTAATTTTTGTCAAATGATTGCCTTTCAAAATGATTTTTGCACCCTATTGATTATGAAAAATAACAAAATTGTGCTATTTGAATTGCATACAAAATAGTGAGATAACCCCTCAAAGACCGTTTACAATGTAAAATATGCCTAGTTAAATCTCTCTGCAACCAAACTGACAAAGATACATTGATATCCTAAAAAAACTATCAATGTTTGAAATATTTTAGTAAACAATATTGCTTCATATTAAACACAAGGTGATCAACGTTTTCAGTGATGCAGCGGATCGTATCTGGAATGGTGGCAAACATTATTTTAATCCCTTGGCATCTTATAGAAATTTCAATATTCCCCTATAAAAGAATTTTTTTTCAAATTTCTTACTTAAAAAACTAAAAATGTTGGAGTATTGTTGAGAAAATCACTCCTAATTTTTTTATTGCTTTTTAATACCACATTCAAGCTCTTTTTGTCAAATCATTTGGAGGAAAATGGAAAAGGAGCCATTGTAATAGGATGATGGAGCTTCTGCAGACTTATGGATTTAAATGTAATGGAAGTTCACATTATATATAAACATCAATAACTTTAAAATAGTATGTTAACAACTTTGTAAGGAGCTATGTGATGATATCTAATTATATTTACAAAAAAATATATTTTGAACAATTGTTGGGTACTTACTTTATAGCCATTATCATCTTTAGGATTATGTGAAGCAGTTATCATTATTCCAACAAGACAATTCAGATTTTGGACTGAAAACGGAACGTATGGTGTTGGTGTTATAGTAGAAAAAATATAAACTTTGAAACCTTTCAAAAGAAAGGATACAGCAGCCAACTGGGCAAATCTAAAAAAAAATTATTAAAAAAAAGATCAACTTAATTCAGAAAAGAAATCCTGTATTTGTAAACGTTTATGGACAATTAAAGCAAAAACTTGGTCGACAACTACAATATATATTTTTTATAATCAGGCTGAGTTTATTTAGAGTTTCAAAAAAGTAAAGCTGGGTCTCTCTTAGTGAACTACATTTTGCTAAATAAGAGTTAGCTAACAATGTGATTTTCATGAATGCTTAAAAGGAATAAGTAGCATTCCACCCAAAAGCGAAAGTTAATATCTTCAAAATGAATACAAATGTTATGTACTTGGTTACTTTATCAATGGGATTGCTTCAATTTTGGATTTTAGTACATTGAATTTATGTACCCTGTTTTATTCAACTATCTGTTATTCCTGAAGAAAAATTTTGCAGGCTTCACTTTTTAAAATGATACTTTATTTTTAAAAACTTTCATTTAGTTTGATCTTTTAAGATTGTTTACTTTTCTTAGATAACTGTAAATTGAATAAGTTTAATAATTTAAGATATTTTAAATACTTAAAAGAAATAGGTTGACAATCAGTTATAAATTTTATACTAAAAAAATACAAAATTAAATTACAGTAACCCCTCCCCATATCGCGCATTCGGATACATCGCGCATTGTAGCATGTCTCCCAATTTCCCCACCCCCGTTTTTTTCCATGTGTACTTTTCTTAAAATCGACATGAGGCACATGGTCAAGATCTCCAACAAACAAAGAAAAAGGGGAGGGGTGGGGGATTGCTCCAAATGTTAACAGGTGGGTAGGTCGCATCTCATTGGCTGAGGCACTTGCTGGAATGCGTTGAGGCTATGAGACTCTCGTCGAGGCTAGGCTATTTTCTGTAGCACACATTAAAATTGCAGACTTTATTCAATTTGGTTAGCTTCAAATGGTTCTTACGTTAAAATGGCTGCTAAAAAGAGTAGGTTTATCAGTTAAAGTTAAACTGAACGCAATAGAAAAAATTAAAAAGGATCTACCCAAATTTAGGTTGCTAATGAGTTGGGAGTAGGTGCATCAACAGTTAGAGGATGGCTTAAAGAAGAATCAAAACTTAGATAATTTTTTGAAATTATAGATGAAGATGAAGGATTACTAAGGAAACAAGCACGATTGGCGGAAGACGAGGAGTTAGACAAGGCGCTAGTGTTATGGTTTAAAGAACAACGAGCTTTAGGAGTTCCTTTGACAAGCACAATCATAAAGGTAAAGGCCAAAGTTTTGGCGAAAAAGCTGCATCCAGATAAAGAAGAATTTGAAGCTAGTGATGGTTGGTTTTGGCATTGGCAAAAGCGACATGGCATAAAAGAGACCATAGTTCAAGGAGAAAAGTTATCAGCCGATAAAGAAGCCTCATTGAAGTTTCCAGCTGAACTAACGAAGAAGTTGAAGGATTTGAACATAGAAGTCGACGAGCAGATATACAATGCTGATGAAGCCGCTTAATACTGGAAGTTGTTGCCAAAAAGAACGCAAGACTTTTAAAAAAGTAAAAATAATGCTGGATACAAAAAGAAAAAGTACAGGATAACTCTTCTCTTTTTGCACCAAATAAAACAGGAAATCATAAACTGAAGCTGTTTATTGTTGTAAGAAGTAAGAATCCTAGAGTTTTAAAGAACATAAATCGAAAAAATCTACCTTTTATTTATGGGAATTAAAAAAATGCTTGGATGACTCAAACGTTATTCAAACGCTGGTTTTTGACAATTTTGTTCCATCGGTCCGACTTCATCTGAAGAATAAGGACTTAGAAGAAAAGGCTGTTCCTCTTATAGATCAATGCAGCGCTCATCCCTGTGAGGAAGAACTCATTTCGTCAGATGGCAAAATAAAAGCTATGTTTTTACCGGCTAATACAACGAGTCTCCTTCAACCAATGGATCAAGAATCCATCACTACATTCAAGACAAATTATCAAAGAGAGCTTCTAGTCAATTTATTGTTTGCCGAAGAAAAACCCCTTCCCGAAGCAATGAAAAGTGTGATTTTAAAAGACACAATGTACATTTCAGAAAAAGCTTGGTCAGCTGTAAAATCCGAAAGTGTTTCTAAATTGTGGAGAAAAGTGTTAAGTTGCGATGAAACACAAAAAGAAGTTCAGGATGACGGTTCAACGGAGCTTCTATTAGTTAATTCCAAGTCACTCGGTTTAGATGTATCTGAAGTTTAAGTGAGAGATTGGATTAGATACGATGACGACGAAGAGACTACGTAATATCTCTCTGATAAACAAATTATAGCTCAAGTGCAGGGAGTCGACCCAAAGGAGGATGATAGTGACGATGACGAAGAAGAGGCACCTAATCCTTCTGTGACCATGAAGGAAGAAGTAGAAATGATGGAGAAAGCATATAATGCATTCGAAAGATGATGCAATTCCTCTAATATATGTGATATGCAATTAATAAACTTTCATTCTTTAATATTTGCTGGAAAACAGGTTTTACGAGAAAAATCAAAGCAGCTGATTTTAGATGGATTTTTTACTAGAAAATGAGTGGAATATGTATAGTTTGTATTATGTACCTGTGCAATAACGTGTAATGTTTATAGTAATTAATAATAATAAGTCCTGTCTAAATTTGTGTTTCTTTTTTAGAGTAGTTATATTATTTAATAGGATTTAGTTTTATCTTTCAAATACATACTATGTGTTTCAGTTTAAAAAATTTGTTGAGAGCATAAAAACAACAAAAGTATAATACTTATCAGGTCGCTCGTTAAATCGCGTATTCGGTTATATCGGTTTTTTTTATTGTCTCCCGGGAAACGCGATATAACAAAGGGTTGCTGTATAAGCTTATAAAATTAAATATAAGCTACTATACCTGTTACTATTATAACGGTTGTCATAGCTTATCACAACACCTTTGCTTTTATCATTATTTGATGTAATTGAATCAAGGTATGCAGCAAGGCCTTGCGAAGTTTGAATAATAACCAAATCATTCATGGCAGCATATCCTGGTCCCATTTTCCCCCGTAAGCCTAAAAATAAATCGTATAGATACAAAATTGTTCCATGAAAAAGAGAAAATAGTAGTGATGCCAATGGACCTCTCTAACAATTTTGGTGAAGCTGATAATAAGCTATTGTTCAATATTCTGAAACAGCATCCAGAACGTGACGCATTATTAATTTTGTTTCCTTATGTTTATGATTATTATTAAAAAGGTCTTCTTGACCTTGTTAAAATAAGCATAACCTTTTACAATAAAATCCATTGGAATAGCCGGGGAGAGGGAGTCAGAATCCTTCTCATTTAGCTTTGCAGAAGGATTTTGAAATGGGCCAAAACCACTGTTCCCCAAATATTTCTCCCTCCCCCCCCCCCCCCCCACCAAAAGAGGGAGAACTAGTTCATAGTCAAAATTTTTTAATGATAATTAATAACTACAATTGCAAGTAGGGTATAAATATTAACTATGGATTGTAAATAACTGTTTATATACCTTGTAATTGTTTTGGTTATGAATTAATAATTAATTTCATACATTTTTTTCAACTTTTATTAATTCTTTCAATTAATAATCATAGTTAAGCAATTAAGCTTTAATTGAGAGGCAGTTACCCTTAGTTTGTAACTTGAATCTTCAATAACCCCACCTTGGGTCAATCTTGGCCACAATACAAATAAACTCGCACCTTTCTCTATATACAGATTTTGAGCACATAGCTATTTGAACAGCTGAATTAGCCAAAATCATTGTGCAAGTTTTTGCTGCCTAACTGGATTCAAGACAATAGGCATTCTGTTTACATCGACATTACCGTTTTTAAGCATTAAAAAAAATTAAACTATAACAGAATTATGAAAATAATTAAAAATTAGAATTATGCGCTTAAATTGAAAATACTTTAGATATCCATGAATCATTTGTAAAAGAATTTTAACATACCTGCTGTACCAAATGTTAAGCGATCTAACATTATTTTCCCCAACTCATCATACTTCTTCTGTGTAACCAATGCCTTTACATCTAAAGATGTTTTCAGGTCCTAAATACTCAATATTTTAATTCAAGCAAAGTTAAAAAAATATCTACAAAATGGTATAAGGTTTAATTTTATAAATGGAAATATAAAAAGTAAATGTCACTAATAAACACTTCATCTAAAGTTTTTTGCCCCTAATTAATTGTAATGGTTTTTGGGTTGGTTGAATCAATGACCTACTAAAGCTGCACAAAGAATATGGGCAACAGACCTCATGATTTAGAACCAGGCAGATTGTAATTTAATAACACTTATGTAAAGGATATATGAATATTTAAAAATTATATCAAAGGCAGGGGTCGTAGTGGGGAAACTCAAAATTTCAGGATAAGAATTTAAGAAAAATTTAGGACTTTTTCAGGACATTACTTATACAATAAAGTACATTACTTATGCAAATAAAGTACAGCAGATTTTAAGCATAAATCCCGATTTTACTGACGCTGCTATACACGGTTCACATACTTGTTAAGAAAAAAAATTCAAGAACTATAAAAAAATTAAGGAAAATTCAAAAACTAAAAATTACTACTATAGCATAATATATGAATACATAAATTGTGTATAAGCTGATTTAATTTTTTGTGAAACTAAAACCTGCCAAAAATCAGAAATCAAACCCAAAAGTAATAAAAATGCTTACAAAAGTTTCAAAGATAAACAAATTTTTTTATAACATTCAAGCTAGTCTTGTTATCACAGCTCATTACTCACGGACACTAGATCAAAAGAAAATATTCTGTTGGTCCAACTTGGCCTGAACCCGAGCTATATAAATAACGAGACAGAATCTTGTCAGAAAATTATCAATCATTACGAGGCAATGAGACGTCATCGGTAGATTTCATGAAAATTACTAGGCAGCAAAATAAGTAGATCAAGAAGTATTTATTAAACTGCATATTTTGGTCAGGAGAAGATGATCTGGGGGATTGCACTGGCCGTTATTTGAAGGCAGCTAAGTGCTTCCTAAACTTAATTCATCTTCAAATTTTAATTAAATTTTTTACCTTTATTATTAAAATTTAAACTTGTTGTTTATTGAAATTTTAGTGTAGTTTTCATTGATATAGACCAAAAATAGAAAAAAAAATTCAATGGGGTTGTTTCACGGAAGATCTGGTAATTCAATCTGTTTTCATGTCTCTTGAATTACTGTTGTTTTGGTATTCAAGAGTGAGTTTTCGAAGAGAATATTTTAGTTGTTAATTTTTTAAGATTCCAACTTCTTTCAATGCAAGTTTTCTTTGATAAATGATTAAAACAACCAACAGCTCAGCAAGAAGTTGTAATTTTAAAAACAACAACTAAAATAACTTATTCTTAGAAAACTCAATTTCGAATATCAACAAAAGTAATTCGAGAGACATGAAAACAAAACCGCAGAGCTATTGCCAGATCCTCCGTGAAACAACCCCATTGCGTTAATGTTGTGAAAAATTTGGGGTCTCGGCGTAAAAGCCGACCACTTCTTTAATTGCTATGTTTAAAAGTATAGGTTTAACCCTTTTAATTTTAAAACGGCCCAGACGGCCGTACAACTAAGGATTCTATAATGATATTCCTATCACACATTATACGGAAACAAAATCATGCGTAGCGAAAGTGTTAATAATATTATGCAACTGGGGTGAGAGATCACTTGCGGTTTCACTTGCATTGGCAATCGCGTTGAGAAAAAAAATTGATATTCGATATTGAAAATACCGACCGAGAGGTGGTTAAAAATGTAGACGTTTACACTGAAATAGTCGCTTTTAACTTAAATTTTCCTAAAAAAGTCACCATAGTCGCCTTCCCTTCAAAATAATCGCTTTAGTAGCCTAAATAGTCTCTAGCGGCAGCCCTGTAAAACGTATCAAACCAATTTTTTTTGCTAAAAATTATGTTTGTGTGTACTTAAAAATTTCAGGACGATGTGTGAAAAAAAAGGACAATTCAGGACCCCCCAAAAAAATTTAGGATTTCCAGGAAATTCAGGACAACTACGACCCCTGCATAGGACTTAATTGAAGCATTTCAAATGCGTGAAAAATTAAATTTATAATTAAGGTTTTACAAAAATTCTAGTTATTGTATTTTCGATATGAACAACAAGGAATAAATGTATGCAAATTATATCTGAATACAAACTTCAAATTTAACTTTTAAAAAACGTCGGTATTGTCAGATTTTAAAGTTATCTTTCCCAGATAATAAGTCTAATGTAGTAAATAGAAATGTCATCATAAAAAGAAAAGCTTATAAAAAGATATAAAGATCATTAAAAGTGTTTAAAACCTTTTTACTTAGTAAATGCAATGCTAGTAATTGGGAGTATAAATGCAATTTTAATTAAAGAAAATTTTAGATATGAAATGTAAAGATTTTATACACCAGCAATTTTAAAACCAGTGATTGTCAAGCAATATTAAACGGTGTGTTTGTTGTATAAATAGTAGCCTTCCTTACACTATGTAAAAAAATATCTATCGCTACTCCAAAACCTAATGTATAAAATAACTACCTAATTACGTATTTTAATATTCAGCATTATTGCACACGTTGATGAGGTTTATAATTGTAAGTTGTATAAATCGGTGTGTGAGAGGTATTTTAAATATAAAAACAGATCGGGTTACTTTTGCCATTAACAAAAACGTACTTACTGCCGCATAATTTAAATATTCTTCGATCTTCTGATCAAGAATATTATTACCCGAATTTATTACGAGAGACATCGTAAAAATTTGTCAAAAGAAAATAAAAGTCTAAGCAACATAAACTTATATATCATTCACTCTATGCATAGAGTTAAGCAAGAAGAAAGTCTAGGACTCTATGCATTCAACTTTTGTGTACATTGGACATCTGGTTTGGCAGTTACAGTTATCAACAAGTAAAGTGACAGGTACCAAAATAAAGACGTAAAATTAAAATTTAGTTGTTTAATAATCACTGTTTACTTTGAACTATGACAATAACTTGATAATTTGTTACAGTTTTAATTGTATCTATCTCATCTTCTCGTACTCCTGAAGGAAAGTTCCAGGTTTAACACATGCAATGCGGATAACTCCCCAAAACGTCTGAACAACAATACTATTTCAGTATTTCCCCAAAGGAACCGAACCTTTTGTGAGAAATGGGCATGTTTCCGGTCTTGAGGGGCACAGAAATGCTAAGTAAAAATAAATTCTTTCTCGAGAATCGATTTCGAATGAATATCACGTAGGAACAGAGGACGAATCGGAGCACCTATCGCGAAAAGGCAAGACTGAAAGTTTTAAGTAATTTCGTAACCTCAAACAACTCAATTCTACTTCTAAAATAAAAGTAAATGAATAAAAAATATAAAATATGCAGCTAAATTTTTGAAATGCACAACCCTAATAAAGTGATTCTTCACAAGCAGTGCTTGCAAAATTATAATAATTTAATGAAACAAGCCAATCATTATAATTATAATTTATAATAATGATTGACATGTTTCAGATGACGTTTTCTTTTAGCTTTCAATCCTGCATTCCCTTCAACCGGTGCTCCGATTGGTGCTCTGTGTCACGTATATATACCTTAACAATTTACTGCGTCATAACAATTTATTTTCATTTAGCATTTCTGTTTCAACTATCGAAACTTGATATTATTATTTTTTTAAAAGTATTTTAAGACAGTTTATCGCTAACGCCATTCGCAAAACAAAGAGTTAAAGCCCATTTCACACCTTGTCACAACTATTTGCAACTCCCATAGGACACCATGCATTTAAAAGTTGCACTCAAGTCGTGAGATTTTTTCATGCGAGCACGAAAAAATCTCAAGTTGCATGTACCGTTAGCCAATCAGAATCCAGTATTTCTTTGGCTACATTGTGGCGAACTAGACTTCGCCAACTGGTTGTTTATTTACTTTTTAAGACGCCAACTTTCCTTGCTTGCAAAAAAATGCAAAAATCTGCGTAATTAAAAATGGGTAGTAAATGGACGGCAAAATTGGAAATTGATCTTATTAATGAAGTTCGTAAACATAAATTTCTATATGATGCAAGCGATGCCCTGCAAAAAGACGATACTTGCCAAATTGTGAGATATATAATTTTTGGTGGAAACCCGAAAAACCAGGTTACCACAAGTTACGAGTTGCAGTTACAACGGAATAGGGTATTTGACTAAAAAAAAATTTATTGGCTTAAAATATTCCTAGGCAAAAAATATTAGACCCGTATTTTTTCTTTTTTCTAAATACCGCCTAGAAACGGAGAAAAACGCAATTAAAATTTAACTATAAGCCACGCCCTCAAAACGATCCCCGGCAGAATTTGAAGGATGTGACGTCACCTGACAGCAAACGGTTCCGACATGCGGGAGAATCCGTAGTGATCACTGTTGTTGTTGTATTTGATACTCCAATTTCCTTTGATTTATTATTGACAGAGTGAGTAGAGGTGATTAAATGGGTTTTTTTTTTGTTTTTAACATTTAGCATTTTATGACTAATGGTTGGTTCGCGGCTTTTTAATTTCATGATCCGCTACTTACCTGTCAATTCCCTTAAAGATTTAGGTTGACTTTTTAAGATAAACTGGCACCAGAGCGTTTTCTTGTAAACCAAAAATTAATGGCTTATAAAATAAGAAATATATATAAAAAACTCAATCTGAACTAACACACATCCTAAATAAACGTACATAAAAATATTAGAGGGCCGCAGTTAAATCGTTTTGTATTTTTAAATATAAAATTAGGTTTCTTCATATGAATTTTTCATGTGATATGACGTTTTTTCATGTAATTTTTTTAAAAACAACCGCCCCATCTGCCAAAATGTCTAGCCTTAAAATTGAATAAACCAATTTAGAAATGATTATTTTATACACGCATATGCAATTTTTGTTATAATTAATAATTTAAAATGTCAAGGATTTTCAATATAAGTCACTCATTTGCGGATTTGTTACTTTATAAGTCCTTATTTTTTGGTGAAATGGGCACGTATTTGTTACATTAAATTTGGGCTACACACCTTGATCAAGTACGGAGACGTAGAATATTTCGGCTTCTTCTAATGATTAACTATAGCTATACTGTGTCGTTCCGCAATGTAAACATTTGGCGATTTCGTTTAAATACTAAGGGCCTGTATTTGAGCTTAAAGTTTGAATATACTGGACTAACGCTTGAAAACATCGAAAATAAGATCATTCACAAACAACTTAAGCTGTTTTAAATTTCATTAATAATTTTGTAGAAGATAATTTATTCAAGTATTGAGTTTAATGAAAAGTTGTACTAGATATTTAAATGCAGGTATGAAAAAAATATACTTGAAGTCTAGTGAAACCAAAATTAGGGGAAAACTGATGTGGCTTTTAATAAATAGATTTTTTATAACGTTTTTTCTTTTTACTAGAACGCATGAACAACTTTTTGTAAACAGAAGTGCTTAACTTATTTCTTATTTTCTAGATTAGTACAAGAAAAAAATAATTTTGGGGCGCCATCTATAGGCAAAGAAAAAGATATGAAACTAGTTAACTTTACAACATTAAATATAACACTTTCCCTTGTTAACTGGATTATTATTTACACTTTTCGGACGTTTTCATTAAAAATATTAATAGCTTCCTTATAATCATTTTAAAATTGGTTATTACTTCCGTTAAAGTTTTAATATTTCGGAACTCATCAGAACAGAAATCCGAAGAAGATTTAAAAAAAAACAAGGGTCTTACCATCATAGGCATCGAATCTCGGCAAATTCGAGCTGACCGTTTTTGTGAATCCTTTAATTTTATTTTATTTAAATATTTATAAGCACTAAATTCACAAAGAAAAAAAGACTAATCTAAAAAAAAACTATGCAGTTTGGACTTCCCAGGTAGCACAACAATGTTGGCCGACATTCTACCGACATCGGCCAACATTGCGAAAGTCGAGGAATGTTGAACGTTGTAATCGCGACATCTGTCGACATTCACAGGCATTGGGAATTTTTTAAAATTAGTATGACTTTAAATTCATTTTATTTTGATGTTGGAAGAATGAAACAATAATGTTAATAATAATGCAGATAAGTTTTAGTCATTATTTAAAAAAATAATAATTTTTGAAAATATTCGAATATTGTTGGGACATCTGGCGACATTGTGGATACAACGTCGATGAAACAACATTGGCCAACATTGATCGATGTTTACTAGGTACTCGATTCACGTGAGTGTTAAGCCTACTTTAGAGAACGCGGAAATAGGACTTCTTCGAGTGCTTTAGGGATGTGTGGTTTTTTAAAGACGGGTTTTAGGTTTATCGGTGGCGCTGAGATCAACATAAAAACGTTAGCTTTATGGTTTGTTTACATCAGGGAGGAGAGTATGATCAAGGCTGTATTCTTTTAAGTTTTCGATTATTTTAGTCGTTTAAATCTATAGTAATACGCCAGCTTTAATGAAAAAAAATCAAAAACTATTTGTATAATGAGTTGTAATAGAAAATCGAGAAACAAACAGTATCATTGTTTTGTTCCTGGCTACAGATCGAACAGTAAGAAACTTTCGTTGTTTTCTGTGCCAAAAAATGCAGAAGTTCTTGAAACTTAGAAGGCAATCTTGTGAAGTGCACTTTGAAGAGGATTTTATTGAGAGCCATTATAAATGCATAATTAACAATGAAGTTTTAATGCCTAGAGGTAAGACTGTTATAAACAGAGTCAATTCCAACCAAATTCCCTGACTTTCCCCATTATTTATCAAAGAAAGTTCCTGTAAAACGTAAAACAAAAAATTCGGTAGAATGAGGAGAAAAATCTTGAAGATTAGTGAACCAGAAATTGATTTTAACGCTTAGAACATCACAGAAGAAAATAATATCGAGGACATTTACAACATAGCTTTGCCTTCAAAATGTGGATCAAAGTTACGAGAAAAATCCAAATGTCATAAGTTTCTGTTCATGGAGAGAGGCAAATCTGTGTGCTTTGCCCTGCAAACAAATTGATGTTGAGAAGCTTCGGGATACATATACCTGCACTGGATACGTGAAGAACATTTCTATTTTTACAAAACCGGTAGAAGCCAAGACATTATAAGGCTTTATCAAAAAACTCGACAAGTGTATGTGAAGGAGTTGGAACTGTAATTGAATTTAGATCCGATATTCAGATGGAAACATTAAAATTGATGGAGAGGTCCTTCGCTTAAAAAAGTGCAAAGGGACAGTAGAAAGTGAAGGGAAGTTTTGCTACTTCTGTAGACTTTTATTTCGTATTTGTATGACTGGGAAATCCATGCTCTTAATGAAGGTGGTTTTATTATCAACACTCAAAAGTTTTATCACTTGTCTAGTATTTGACCAAAAGTTTAAATTTCAAATATCTTTTGACTTCGTGTATAAGCCAAGATAAAATTGAAAGTTTATTTGCAGTGATTCGTCAATGTAAAGACTGCAACGATTATCTTGCATCTTTTGAGTTTTTGACAATTGTAGAATGTCTAAGTTTTTACAATTTAGCACGGCCACCTAAAGTATGCAATGTAGAAACCGATATCATTAATTCTTTATTAACAGAACATGATAATCAAACTGTAAGTAGCAACACTTTCGGCACTGTCTGTGACGTAAGCACGTAAAGTGTCATTTTCGCAACGATTTATGAATGAATATGATATAAAAAAGTGAACTTTTTTGCACGTTGTTATAAAAAGATTGTTAAGATAATGCTGGATTTAAAATATATATATTTTTTTAAATATGTATATTTCATAATTGTGTAAGATGTTTTAGTGAATTATCTGTCATAAAATTAATGATGGACTATTTGATCAATTTTATTCTTAGTAAAGTGTAAATATCAAATCCCCCATATTGTATTCAGTGCTACAGTAAATAGAGACATGAATATGTACTTGAATAAATATAGAACAGTCTAATTAGTTATTAATTTTATGATTTGTTTTTTGTGAAACATTTAATACAGAAGCTTTAGCAATATTTCTAAAGCTTCTGTACGAATTAATAATTGTTTTTTAATATATTAAAGTAGAAAATACATAACTATCTAAAACATGAAATTTAATCAAATTACATGTAAAAAATAGTTTAATTGAAGTTTGTGCATAAGATTTACAGATTTTGTCAAGAATTTAACAGTTTTTCTACACTTTAATTATATGAAATAAAACCTATACCCAATATGGAGGTAGGTAAACATATTTTTATTCAATTCTACCTACAGTAATTTTTCGTCTTTTAATGGTATCGACCATCCCTATATAAATACATCCAGAGATGTTGTGTAGTTAACTTTAAACAATCTGGGAAAAATATGTGCTATGTATCAGATATTTAATATATGAATAATAATACGTAAAATTTGTTTTAATTTGACTCTGAAGCAGTACAGAAAAAAAAGAGCTATGTCGTAATGTAGGGTTTTATATAGCTGTCTGAATTACTAGTTTTTAAAATAACAATAGTACTAATACAATATTTCTTGATTAATTTTGATTTATTTAACCTATTGTTAATTGTTTTACAACATCGCATATTGACATTGGCTGACATAAAAATGACACCCTTGCGAATATTGTACAACATCGGTTTACGACATTGATCAACATTAGTCGTACCACATTCATGGGCGTTCTTTTACAGTACTTCTCAATTATACATTTGTACTTCGCATAACTTTTTAACTCATGTGTTTGTTGTAGAAAAAAAATTATTTACAAAAGTAATTTTCTTTATATTTTTCTAATTAACAAAATTTTTGTTAATTAGAAATATATAAAGAAAATTACCTTTGTAAATATTTTTTTTATATTTTTCTAATTAACAAAATTTTTGTTAATTAGAAAATTAGTTGTTTAAGTTTTCAAATCTAAAACTATAATTTTCATCAGACAATAAAGACGCTGTAATTGGGAATTCGGAAACCCGAGAACTGTGGCTTGCAAATTTAAACCACGAATAGAGTGAAAAGCATTAATTTTTTGCTCTGATTTTTTATTTGATTTTTTTTATGGGATGAGACCAACATCTGAACTTTTATGCCAGGGTTCTGTTGACAAGATGACTAACTTAGATATGCAAGAATAAGATTTTGGCGAGTTTTTTTTAAATGTTTTATTTTTACGTATTCACGCCCTACAGCTACAAGAATAGGATTTTGACATTTTGGAATGTTTTATTTCTACGCATTCCATTTATGATAAAAATACCTGAGTTTGTATAGTCCGCCTGTCAATAGATTCTTAGCATCTCAAATACTTCTTAGCATCTCAAATATTTTGATTGTGGAAGATTCTACTTTGAAAAAGGTAAGGAAGATTTTGGTTTAGGCAAAAGTTACTATATTTGGCGATTCATTGCTTTTGCAGGCGCATATTTCTTTAAGGTTTAGAAACAGTTTCTCAACTGAAGGGCAGTTCGAAATTGCATCGGGTTTACTATTATTACATAGCTATATTTTAACTTATAACGTTCCCTCAGGTGATACTGAATGTGTAAAATAATACATACTACAGATGCAAATCTATTGACGATCAAGTCAAGATAGAAAAGAAATGCAAGTAATGTAATCGTTTCTTCTGGATGCCTATTTCTGGCCTCCTTTACGAGCTTTAACACAGCCAATTACGCCTCGTCATTTAGAAAACTGGTCAAGTGATGAGGTCGACACCTGAGCGAGCACCCAACGGAACTTCGAGCGACATCGTACGCTTACGCCTAACGCCGTCGTTACTTTCGACTCCACAGATTTACAGAGCACGTATATCGCAGTGTACTCGGGCACCCCGGTGATTTTAAGCGGATTTTTTCCACCAGCACGAATACGTCTATAGTATGGCTAGGATAAGGAAAGAACCAAGAACCTTCTCGGTGAGAGGCTCGTCGCTCACACCTCTCGGCCACCGGGGGGCCAGAGAGATGCACGTGCAATTGGTGACGGCCATCAGCAATTAACTATAATCCTCCTTTCACCAATAACCCGTGTAAGTTTTAGTGTGACACATTATTTCCAACCAAAAAACTAACCAAACAATTCACTATGCTTGTCAAACAGCATGAGATTGGAAACCCTGCCTCCTTTAGGTTCTCTACTGTTTTCAAAGTGGACTGTTCTACAAAACTGTTCTACAATCAAAATATTTGGCATGCTAAGAAGTGACAGGCGGACTATAAGCACTATTTTGTTGATATTCAAGAAAATAAGTCTCAAGTATACTATTGTAGCTCCAGTGTGACGCATATCAAGAAAATCCCAGAATGCAAGCAAAGTTGTTGCACTCGTAGCTGGACTTTGAAGCTATATAAAACATTTTAAAATCTAAACCACAAAATCATCGTTCAATTCCCTTTAAATCAGCTTTAGTGCATCACATAGAAAACAAAATCCTTGTTTTAGTTAACGTGATAAAATGAATCGATAAAATAGCTGAATTAAAGAATGCCTGTTTTGGTAAATCAGCTCCTTTTTTTTCGCTTTGAACTCGGATTTTTAGTTTCAACGGAGTGGTTAATTTTTTTTTTTACGAGATTGATGCACGATCCATATTTAAGAAAGTTACATGAAATGAATAAATGTTTATACCTTTTGTACTATATGAAAAAGTTTTAGAATAAATATTTGTGTTGTCTGTGTTGTGTTGTAGCTAATTAGCGCCATACCTGAAATAGTTTTAGTAAAAATTGAATGTTGTTGACTAGGAATTACCCCGGGTGAAACAGAGGTTCATATATTGGATTTGACAAATTTATCATAGTACTAAATTGTTCAATTCTTTCCTTAAAAAAGTCCAGTGTCTTAAAGAAACTAAGCGAAATGTATTTGATATTTTCTTATTTACTCATCTAGTCAGTTATCTATATAGTTGATAACGCTGATACCACAGTTCAAGGGTGAAGGGGTAGCAGCTAATCTTTATCTTCACCGGACACTTTAAGGATAAAAAAAAAATAACGCAAGAAAAACTACAAAAGTTCCTTTTAAAATTCGTGAATTCAAAGACTAGAGGAGGGGGTGCAAATATGGAAGCATGCGGGTAATGTGGAAACCAGGAGGCCTTATCACAGTATCAAAGATTCGTCAACCTAACCCCATCGCCACTATATCTTCAACAACGCAAAATTCAAAAGTTAGATGTAGTCTAATAATCAATGTCTTTCAACGTAGTCAACTCACTTTGAGTTGGTTGATCCATACTAATATGTAAACCTATTAGATGCGTAGATTAAGCCAACTTTAATGAGCAAATATAATGTTTCGCCAAACATGAGGATAAAGCTCTATTTATGACTTCTCGAAACTAGAATATCTGTAAACAACCGACATATGATTAAATACTCCGTATATTATGCACCTTACATTGTAAAAAAATCAATCAGAATGCAGGACCGAGCTGGTAAACGTAACACTTACACGTGTGCTGCATTTTTTCTGCACATGTGCCTCAGCCGCGATGCAGTTAGAATTTCCGATTAGTAGAAAAAAAACGACCAAAGGTCACGGCGGGTTATGTCATGTGCTCGTTCTCAAACTGAGAAACTATAGCATAGTACTGAAACTACAGCATAGTGCTGAAACTACAGCATAGTGCTGAAACTACAGCATAGTGCTGAAACTACAACAGCAAAGTGGATTTGTAGCACTGTGTTTACAACACCAATTACAAGCAACAACAGCAGAATGCACTGTGAATATGCGGCAAATGTGCTTTATTTTTACAAAAAATTTCATAGTGTATATGATAAAAATTATAATATTTACAAGGAATATAAGATAATATAAGCGACGTAAAACGGTAAGGAATACAGGGAACAACCATACTATGCTAAATATTCCAACAACATATTGTCATTTTAGGGCGTTTCCACATTTACTTCACTTTTTCAAATATCGGAAAAATTAAAAGAAAAAGACTATTCAATTTCTTTTTTTTATTTATTAAGTACATTTAGTTTTTGTACATTAGATTTACAATAGTCTCTTGTTTCCAACGTTATAAGGACTGTTAAAAAATTCTTTTTTTTATATACTATATATATATATATTTTAGAATTTAAACACAAACTGGGTTTACACATTTGCACCCCCCTCCTCTAATACTTAGCGTCTTTGGAACAGTGTATTTTTATTAAATGTGTTGTCATTGGATGTAAAATGGAGTTAACTTGGTATATTAAATTACATTGTAAATTTTTTTACCAGCACGGGTGCTGCATTTGAACATCTACAAGGTGTGCTGCATTTTTGAAGCACATGTGCCTCAGCTTCGATCTAGTTTGAATTCCCTATTAGCAGACGCGACGTGTCTGTATGCGCAAGCTAAGAAAACACGGCATCAACAATGCTGTGAATTGTGTTTACAGCAGCTGCTGCAATATGTGACAGTGTTGAGCTCCAAACGCGCGCCCTATCCTTAAAATGTTTTTTTGTTTGTAAAAATACAGCACATTTGCCGAATATTCACAGCGCATTCTGCTTATTCGATTGCAGGTGGTGCTGTCAACACAATGCTACAGTAATGCTTCTCAGCTCTCGCATGATCAAACACCATTACTTTGGTCAGTGTTCATCTGTTCTATCAATCGGGGAATTTAAACTGGCTGGTGGCTGAATCATATGTACTTGAAAATTACAGCATACGTGTAGGCATTACGTTGAACAGCTCGGGAGCTTCATTATGACTGATTGAAATGAAGATCGAAAATATATTCGAAATTGCATAACATATAATATGATCAATATATTTTTGAATAATAACAGTGCTTGTGAAGTGTTAAGATAATAATTATAAGATTTCTTAAACATTTAAGCTTATATTTGACCATACATTTATTTTTTGAACAGGTATTTTATTTAAGTTATTTATAATGAAGGAAAATAATCTACAAAATAAACTTTGCACAAATACAGATAGAAAACTTTTATTTTGGATTGAGCACAATCACAAAATCTTTCTATAACTAATTTTATATACATGCATATAATGGTAGACATTTTGGCTCATTATCATCTAACCTTATTATTTCATATAATGAGTTCATAATCTTTCAAACACAACACATGATAATTTACGTTTTAAATTTATGAAGACTGAAAAGAAAAAAATAATGGAGAAATATATTTATCAATACCATTTGTATAGCTAACAATGATTTTGAAATTATTCTTAAAATATATAGCTACGGTAAGATAAGTTTTGCAGCATTTTTAAAGGAATTAAATAAAGAAACAAAAAAAACCATGAATAACTATGGACATTAATGGTACTATAGACAATTATAATAAAATGTCAAAATAAGATATCTGTTACAGTATTAAAATTGTTTTAAACATACATCAATAATTTTTTTTTAAAATCGAAACATAAATATTAACTAAATCTAGTAAAGTAAGAAATATATAGGATTTGTAGTACATTAAATTATGGAAATTTAACCAGGGTTCAAAGTTTAAGTAATTTTCTTATCTGAACTATTAAAATTTTGTACATTATTTACTTTATACGGCACAGTTAATTAAAGTATAATACTTTTTTCTCGTAAGAAAACTTTTAATGCTGATAACAGCTGACCGTACGTAAAACGTATATAAAATTTTAATGATGTATACTTTAATATTTTCCAAATGATGCAGTATTATTATGCCATAACAAAATGAAGCAAACATAATTTTACAAGTCAGTTTTTTCATTGTAAAACTTTTGAAGGAGTTTAACAGCATAAAATATAACTATAAAACGTTTTAAAGCTAAATAATTTAAAATGGTGAAAGTGGTAACATATATCTTCGATCTGTACCATAAGTAAACATGGTCGTATTTTGACCCATTGACAACAATTATTACATGAAATACATTTATAACATAGTCGACATAAATATTACACAATAGTCAACATTGATGGTTTCAAACGTAAAATGACTAAAATACATTTATGAAGTTGAAACAATACTTTAAAAAATCACCTACTTTTAAAAGCTTACACTTTTTTGTGTAACAAGCCTTTAAATGGACATTTTTTGACACGACGCGAAACGCACAATAAGTGTAACTTTTTACATTAAATGTGGAATAACTCTTCTAATAACGGTACATCACATCTGATATATCATGGCTCTAACAAAACCCTATTGTCACCATGAGAAGGATGGAAGAAATAATAATCCACAAATATAAGATTCTGTGATAATATCAGTGATTATACCTTGTTTAAACACCACAATAAAAGTTTTTGCAGTGCATATGATAAAATGATGCACCCTCCGTGACAATATGCGGGTCAAATGATAATATTTAATGGATTCTTAAGGATTCGAGGGTATGGCGAATCCACTGCACATGTTCAAAGGTGTGGTGGTACCTCCGTTGCTTGTTCGAGCTCGGGCAGGTGACTTTGCGGCTGCTGATGCCAAGGATGTACCACTTGTCATTGATGTTGCACAGCAAAGGGCTTCCCTCAGTCTCGTCACCCTATTGGACACACAAGAGAGTCAACAGCTGCGAGACAAATCACGGATATAACACTTTTTTTCCGTGTTCCGTTGGAGTCATGGCTCAACCATACTCATTTTTGAAACATGGAATACTAAAAAATGAGCATATTTTAGTAAATTTAAAATAAATTTTTAACAAGGACACACTCAAAAGTGAGCACATAGGTCGACTTTGAATTATTTTGGAAACATAGACATGCTCAATAAACACCAGGTGTTTCATTCATGAGTATATGCTAAGGGGTTTAGAAATTATAGTATTTGTAAGTTTCGAACTTGAGTAAAATTACTCAGAGCTATTTTGATTAAGTGACATACTCATAGATATAAATATTTTTTACCCACTAAGTCCTTTTTTTTAGTGTGGGGAAATGGTGGGTGAAATGAGGGAGCTCTTTATTACCTGTGTGCCATATACCTATGTGCGCCGCTACTATAGGTCGCAACAATGACGGAAAAAACATCGAGAGTTTTTTCGTATGTATAAAAGGGCCGATGAAAGATAGTTTACACGTGCATAATTGCTGCAGTAAACTTAGATATGATTGCTGGTGCACAGTTAAATTTTTTTCGAAAATTATGTTGATCTCACTCATACCTGGCATTCCTCGTCTTCCATAACTTCGCTTTCCATAGCACAGATCGACTTTTGCTTGGAGCTTGTGTTATTGACGGTTTCTTCACTGCAGTTGTTGGCCGTTATTGTCAGCTTCACCTCAAAAAGGTGGCTTTCTAAAGGATCAAATAATAGTTAAAATTCACGAATTAAAGTTCTTTGAATACGGAAGATCAAGAAAATACAGTGAGGGTAATACCTCCCTCTCCAACGGTTTTTGTTTAAAAAAAATCATATAAAAATGGACAGATTATTTGCCATTTTTGGTATAACTTCTTATAAAACAATTACATAGTATATGGGATTTAACGGCTTTGAAAATTTAGATTTCGTATAAAAAAACGATTATAATTATCAAGGTAGGGTAAAAAAAGTATCTGGTCTCTTTTAGGATAAAAACCGATTATAATTCTCAACGATGGAAAGAACATAGTGCAATTTTTTTTAACCATGCAATAATATTTGCAGTGCAATGTTTCGGATTAGGAAGTCAATGGTACTTACTTCGAGCACTCCATCGTAGGGTATTGCAAGGGATGCCCGCCAATGAGTAATTATGGCCAGGGAGACAGGATGGTCTCACGTAATCAGAGCCGTTTATAGATTGCTCCAATTTCAGGATTGACAGCAATCCGGAACCGACTGGGGATTTCACCATTCCAGTAATGCGGGTCTCCTGGTCAAATGGTGACGAGGAGGTCAAACGGACGATGCCTAGTCGAGCTGTCCAGATGGCATGGGGGTCACTGGAACGAAATCTCATGTTGATCGAAACTGGTAACATTGGGTACGAAGACCATTATTTACCATTATTTAGAAATTGATATTATAAAACTAGTTTTAAGAGATATTTACTGTCAAGAAACATTTACGACGATGGCGGTAATTTGATTTTTTTTTTAATTTTGCAAGAAACTGAAGCTTGCACTTCTATATTAACCCTCTGAGAGATAAGCAAATTGACTGAAGTGTAAACTTCACTGCATGGTATTAAAATTTAAAATTTTAAGTAGAACATTTAATCTCTTATTTTTTTTAAATTATTTATTTGATGCAGATGTATATAAATCACTACTTTATACTACAAATTTAAAAAAATGCAGGAATATTTTAAAATTTATTAATTTTTAAAAATTATGTGTGCTGCTGGAAAACTTGACTGTTATATGACGGTTTTAATCGTATTAAGCTGACTGTTATATGACCATATATGGAAAACCGTCTATATATGGAAAACCTGACTGTTATATGGCGGTTTTATTCGTCTTAAGCCCTTAAAATCTTAGAGTGTTTCAAGAAAACTTATTACGGTCCTTTTCCACGAAATACGAAAAAAACCCAACAACTTCTTTCATTTTTTTAAATTTAATAACACAGTTTCGAAAGGTTAACTGACCCCTTTATTTCATTAAATTTTAAAGGTAATTTTGTATTATGTAATTCTTATTAGTTTGAGATATTAGTTAAATGTATTACCTTTCGAAGCAAGCAGTCGAAGTTAAAATCCAGTCATCGGAGATCAATGTAGCATCACATGCATAGTCCCCATTCTTAAACAGCGCTACATGCCACGGCCATTGTCCATGCACGGCACCAAATTTGCCTTCTGGAAGGTTCAAAGCGAAACTTCGAGCTACTCGTGCTGAATGAGCTGGTCTCAATCCACATGCTACGGAGAGAAAAAAAAAGCATAAAAAACTCTCTCAATTGCCATGCATATTCTGTATTCTAATTAGTACAGAAATATTATATCAAATTTCGAATTTAAAATGGAGGTTGTAAAATTAAAAACCACTGATTCTGCAATCGAGGAGTTAAGTCTCATATGACTTGGGAGATCCTATTGCCCAGTCAGTAACCCATTATTTCTATTCTCAACTGTTCTATTTTGCCAAACAAAATAATATTATTCCAGAAGCGTTTATAAAATTTGCACATCCTTCTAGCAAGTAGTTCTCGTTTTACATCGTAACTTCAATTAAAATTACCTTCTATGTTCACAAGTGTATTATGGTAGTTTAAGATTTTTTTAAAGTTGTGAATCAAAATAACGCAAAACCCGCATTGTTTAGTTACAAAGCTAGCTTACTACTAATTTTTTATCGACTCTCTAAGTGTATGAGATGGCTGAGTGAACCGTGCCTATTTCGGGAATCGAACCTCGGACGTGTTACATGATAGAGCGAAGCAATAGCACTGAGTGACTAGGCATTATTCAGAAAACTTTTATTGAAATGAAGAAAATAAAAAAAGATTGATGAACATCTAAAATTATCTTAATTTTTTAAAAGCTAAAAGTCATTATTTTATGTACTAAATACAAATATAACCTACCACTAGCTCCACATTTTACATAAACCACATTTTGGCTGTCACAAGATACTTGAACAAACCTGAAAGAGAGACAAAATTTAATGTAGGAAATCCCTAGCAAACTCAGTTTATTGTATGATATTTAAAAAAAATCTAATCTAACGCAATATAACACTATTAAAATACCATTAAACATAAATGTCATATGGTTCTAAAGTGAGAATTTTGAAGAAATTTGAACGATTTATATAATTTAAGAATACTTTATTTTGTTCTTCCTTTTTTTTTATCAGTTTTGTTAATATAAATAAGTAGTTACGTGATGCTTGATGCCAGGGGATCCAGAAGTTGAACATAGTCCGTTTGAACAGCGTTAACATCTCTTCTCATTTCCACATTTTCCGTAACTCTGAAAATATAAACAATATTTTATCGATGTTTATCCATTTTGTTATATGTTTTAGTAATTTAGGCGTGCTAAAATCAATAAATACCTATTCGTTGACGTATGTATTTTATTACTTCTTTGTTGATTAAAATATCACTGTCGCAAAATACCTGACTATACAATTAATGCGGCTATAAATAAAACTCTAAACCAGTTACTTCATATTTTTTAATGCATTCAAATTTTTTTAAGCGTATTTATAAGAATAATCTTCTTATGAAAAATCATTTTAAGGTTACAGTTAATCCTATCAAAATAGAATAAAAAATATACTTTTTATACACTTCCGGCTCAAAGTTGAGTTTAAAATTATTAATGTCTTAGTACTCCCTCCCCCATTACTTAGCTTGACAACAAGTTAAATAAAAAGTTTTAAATCCATAAAAAAACGAAAATTAAAAAGTTAAATATTTAAAGAAAATATTATATTTCGTTGATTAATGATTGGCATGTTTGCCGTTTTTTAAGTAAATCTTCGAGAAATCTTTATTATGTAAATGTTCTTCGTTTATGTAATTAATATTTTTCTTTTTGTGTGCGTTTCTGCAAAAAATCTCATTTAAAATACTTTTTTAGGCTTGAATTAAGAATTAAAATACTCAAAAAATTGCGGATAATTTTCAATATAATTCTCTGAGACTTACTGATTTATAAACTTTTTAATATTTGTCTATTACTAGTGGTCGATTATTATTTGCATCCAAATAATAATAATGACGGATCAAAAAAACAACTTGGCATCGAGACAAAAATAAATATTTTATTTGTTTTCATAAAATATTTTGATGGTACCTTTCACATTTTATGGGCTGAATTTGAAAGAAATGGGATGCATGCCAACATTCTCTTCTCCTTCTTTTAAAATGCGTGTCACGATGGCCTGTCATGATTGTCATTGCAAAAAGATAAATATCATTTTTGTGGAAGCTAAAATTTTAGCATTTTTAAACAAGTTAATTTTCTTTTAAACTAATTCAATCGAAAGATAAGCTAACCCATTAAGGCCTAGCATTCCCATATGGTCACATCAAACGATGATTTGCATTTCATATTTATTTGTTCCCCAGTTACTTTAAATATTTTCTCTTTTTTGCACTTGTAAGCTTGGTTAAAGTTTAAATAATCCATAACAGATTTCGCTACTAGTATAGGTTTTTTTTTGTGTTTTTATAGTTTTTTTGAAAACCGTACTTTGAATTTAGGTGGCTAAAATGACGATGAAAAAAATATAAGTCTAACCTCTTACTTCCTAACGGATTTTGAAGCAGTTTCATTTACATATTTATATTATAAAACTTTACAGAATAGTAATACATGTCTTTTTAAACTTTATATTTATCACTTGTCTTTCATTTATTTACTCATATCACTCTCTACTTTACTTTTATCACTTGTCTTTCATTATTACTTTATTTCTTTTCACTGAGAATTTTTCTTTCGGTGGGGGATGCCATGTCAAACATCATACTCGATAGACTTTTTAGGAGTTAACATTTGTATATTGTGCTTGTATATTACCATTTTTACTATTTATTTTAAAATGTAAGTAAAATAAAATTCGCAATAAAAATTATACCTTTTTAAATTTTGCTCACATGAAGGCCTAGCATGACCATGGGTTATATTTCCGTATTTGACATCAGATTTATAAAAAATGGTATTTTCCTACTCTAGTAACATTTATAAAGACAATTTGATAAGGACAAAAATATTCAAAGTAAAAAAACTATAATTCGGCCCTTAATGGGTTGAGATAGATAATAAAATTGAAATACAATAACATGCGAGTTCTAACTTTTATATTAATAAACAATATCTTTAGTTAGTTAAAGTTTTTTACTCGAAATTCAGTGCGGAACAAGTGGACACGGCCAGACTCTGAAGAATGACATCTCTTCGAGTTGCTGGCAGACTGTAGTTAAGGTTGTCCGAACAAATCCGAGCGTTCTCTCCAGAATCCGAGTACAGCAGAAAGCCTGAGCTACTGTATGTGTAGTAGCTCTCTTTTACACCCCATGTACTGGGACTAATAGACACTGAAAATAGACATTATTCGTTATTAAACGTTTAACTTTTTAAGGTTCCAAAATGACAGTAAATATAAAGATATTTTGTCTCGTGTGAATGAAAATAGTTGTTTATATGAGGCTTATAAATGTCGGGCGGTCAAATCTGTCGAATTATTAAGACGCCAATAGAACTTTCGAAGTAATTCGTTATGAATATTCCTGTACTTTTTAATGTATAGAAACTGTATGTGTCACAGAGAAGCTGTATCACCAATTAATTTTCCACGATTTAACAATCATTGTTAAAAATCGATTTCCACAATTTTAATATACTAAATATATCCCAAAATGGAATATAGTTATATTAAAAAAAAATTTCGGTACAACTGTAGCAATAAGTTCGTTGAAACTAATTATGAAAATAGAAAAGCCATATCACGCAGATTTCTAAAATTCTAAAAAGAATGTTGAAAATTTCATTTTCATGTATTTTTAAAGGAACAAACAGTAAGCATTACAATAATACTATGAATCTTACATTTGCTGAAAAACTCGAAAGAACTCGATTGATTTGCCATAACTTTTCTATAACTTATGCCTTAAATTTTTGTTAATTTTGTTGTGTTAATTTTATTAAAAAATTGTATATTAAATTTTGAACCTTTTATCATTTAAATTATTAAAGAAAGGTTAAAATGCATTTTTAAATAAAAAAAAAGTAAATTGACATAAAACTGTGGTTGGTAGAATCTAAGGTTAGATACGAATACGTAAGCATTAAAACTATACATTAATTGTACAATAGTTTTTTGAAAATATTGAAAAAAATATTTTTTGTGAGCTTGTGTAATTCAACTGAAAAAGTTAATTAAACTCGCAAGTTAAAAAGAAAAATACTTAATTTAAAAAACCCAATAACACCTTAAACTAATTCAAATTCAAATAAGTTTATTTGAATTTATGGATTTCTTTGAATAAAAGTAAGTTTCATTATAAAAATTTGTTGGTTAATGTCATTGAATATTGGAAATGTTTTTAATTAAACCACTATTGAATTTGAACGGTTCGAAGTTAAATGGACTGCAGAAAAATAATTATGCGTCAATTAAAAATTATCTAAGGAATGGGGACAGAAAAAAACTAATTCTATAATTTGTTATTGTCATGATGCCAATCATTATCTAAATTTCGTAATCCAATCATTATCTAAAGATCGTATTATAATTTTAAACTGTATGGAAAAAATATTTTTCAATGAAGATCAATTATTTTAGTACTCAAAGTACCACCATTAAGCTGAGAAAAATTTTAATCACACTCATCTTCACATTTGTTTATTACTAAATTGCGAAATGATTCTTTGATATGGCGGATAATGTAAATTTCAAAACGTGGAAAGTTTTGGTTCCTATTGTTAAGAAAATCACTTAAAAGGACTATCCAAAACAAATTTACTCAGTGATTTGGTTTTCAAATCATATTTAATTGCTGTAAGGACAAATATTCAGTAAATATTCCAATGTTGTGATGCTTTGAATTTTGGTACGCACGAAAATGTATTGTAATACAATTTCTGAGTGCAAAGCAATAAAATGAATCTCTATACCAGATACTCTTTTGTTTTCCGTTGTCGATAATAGATGGAGCTCAAAGTATCTTTCCGGCGTTTGGTAATATGTATTTTTTCGAACTAAATTTTGAATACTAATTTTGATCAAAATAAATTAATTTATCTTTTCAAGAACTAATATTTTAGGGAATTTCTTTAAGAAAATGTGTTTTAAATTTAATATTAAATAAGGTTTAATAATTATAAAATCATTCGACGACAGTTCAAAAGCATTAAATAAAGAAATTTAACTACTAAATTACATTTTTTTTTGAAAAATGTATCACTTTATTACTACTATATTTAAACTTAAATAGACATTCCATATTTAAATTTTAAAAAAAATTCATTTATTTGACAAAATATTTTTTGTGTACATAAGCTACCTTTTTTTCTAAATACAAAAAGTAACTCGTTTAAATTTTTTTGTCAAAGAAATGAATGTTTTTAAATTTAAGTATGGAGTTAAGTATTTAAAATAGAGTAGTAATGGAGGAGGTAAATGTTTCAGAAATCCCTTCCCTTATAGTTTTCGTGGTAGTAAGAAAACAATTTTCATCAGATTACTTTGGTGATAATTTTGGAGATCTCACAAAAACAAACTTCAATTTGTGTTAAAGAATAAACTGAGTAGATAAAAAGGACAACCATATATCAACAAGTCAGATCTTATCATTCGACCTGCTTTATCTATTGCTTGGAAGCCTTTAAGATAGCATCTAAGAAAAAATTCTCCATATTATTGTCTACCTCTTAAATCTTAAGTAATTTATATTGCATTAGATACATAAAAAAAGACTATTGTTGCGATACAATTTGATTTATTTGTTAGTTAAATCATTATAAAACCACTTAAAGTAAAAATGATTTAACATATGATATTTTTTTATGCTAAATACAATTTTTCTTTTGTTTTGTATTCCCGAGTTACTAGGCTGTGTAAATGTAAGAAGAAATGACTAATAAAGTTCATAGTTAGTAAATCAGAAATATCCGAGTTTACTTTACGAAGGTGTGTAAGAGCTTCTAAAAAGTTTAAAAGTAAAAATCTGATACACTTGAACAAAGACCGCTTCCACTATGTTACCCCAGACAAAAGAATAATTGACGCCAGTTAAAAATATACATTTTAAAAAATATGCATTTTTATATTAAATAAAATAAAATTATTTTTAGTTGACATATTCAGATAAAGATTCTTATTATAGTGTAGTAAAAAACTAGAAAAACAATAGTATAGCTATAAATTTATATTTGGGAGTTCACGCTTTTTAATTGGCAAAATGGCCGCCCTTAAAATGCGTTGCCCCGGATAAATATCTGGTTTAGCTTCCCCTAGAGCGAGGATAGACTTAAAACCTTGCTACCTTTGCTCGTTATTTTTTACATATCACATGTATTGTGTAATGCTCTTGAAATATCAGAAGAATAAACTATAAATGAATTCATGGAGAAGAATAAGGTAGTTGAAGAAAACTGCTTTAAAATTTCAAATAGATTGATTAAAATGCCTCTTAATTCAATACAAAATTTTCAAAATTTGTTAGTCATTTCGTCATAATATTCAAACAAATATTTTTAAATCAACTCAAAAGTTTTAATTATAAATTCGAATGTAAAATAATAGCATAAAGATCTATTCTGGTTATTCCTATGAAAACTCCTATCATTAATAATAAAAATACGTTTTACTAATGATTCATTGTTGAAATAGAATACAAATTATTAAATATAATAGAAATTATTACATTGTTATCATTTTAGTTTTCTTACAACAATATAATTACATACATAAATCCTACAAGGGCATAAAAAACAAAAAAGGGCATGTTAAAATGATATTTTATACCAATATTTAGGCTTATTTTGATAAATTTAATTTTAGTTTTTCACTTGGATTATTCCAATGTAATGATCAAAAGAACGAAAATTAGGTCTTACTGCAATTCCTTTCGTCCACCCCATTAAGACAGTCTTCACGGAGATCGCATCTTCTATCTTTGTCCACGCACTGCCGATCACCACAAATAAACTGGTCGGGCTTACAGTAATCTGAACAACATAAAAGGATTCATTTGTAACTGTATGCTAAAAACATGAGGGTATGATTTTTACTAGTGGCAATTAGTAAGAGAATACAGGGAAATATAGAGGAATAGTAAATATCAAGAAAAAGTTTGAGTTTTTTCGAAATTATGTACACATGTACATACCATCTAAAAAAGAATATTTATTATTATTATTTAGTAATGCTTTATGGGATTTTTGTTAAGCTTTTGACATGCCTTAATATAATATTTGATTAATTTTAAAGAAAGCACATTAACTAAGAAAATTGTAATAAACACTGTATAATATGTTTATGTTCCATAAATGTTTAATGGAATTTACTAAAGAAATTAGTCAGAAGTTGGACAGTTGAAACGGAATTCATTGTGTCAATGTTGGCAAATATATGGACGAACCTGATGAGTATCACTAGAATGCCGCTTAGGAGCCATGGAATATATATTATATATTGACGCAGCAAAATTGACTCATACTTTCTAATAAGCTATGCTGTTGTTGATTTTATTTATATATTTCGAATACTCAACTAATAACGAGTGAAATAAAGCTTATTTTTTTAATTAAAAGAATAAGATACTTTCAGTAAAATTACATTTATTAAAAAGGATTCAGTTAATAATTGAAGTAAAATCAACCAAGAAACGTTGGTTAACTGTTTATCCTTTTTTGATTTTTTTTTTGCTATGGGAGCCTGTACGCAGGCTTATATATTTAACGCTATTTTTTAATTATATATAATTTACCGGTGGATTTACTACATTTGCTAAATAATATCAAATACATATTTAGTGTTCTGTTTAGGCAATATAATTTTTTTTTTTTGAAAATTTACATACTTTTGGTGAGATAGCAAGTTGGGTATTTTTAAGTGACAGGGCAAAATTATCTTTTCATTAGAGGATAATGTTTCGCATTTAAGAATTTTTTTAAAACCTATTTTTTTAAAGCCATGCAATTAAACCTTTAGGCAATTATATTTCTACACGTTAAGTTCATGTTTTTTTTTAATATCTACAGTATTCTGATCAATACATAACATAAGGTATGTGCTAAAATATTTAGATTTAATTTTCTTTATAATATAAATTATATTTTTTTCCTTAACTTAATTGCAGTATTAAAACCATTTTTTCTACAAAACTTATTGCAAAGAATAAAACCCTCCAAAACTATGAATATTTCTTTTGTTTTATGTGGGTAGTTTTTTGGGTGAATTGTAAAATAGTCAGCTGAAATATTAATCGCCTTTAAGTTTTCTTGAATACGTTACAATTTGATTAAAGGTCCTAATTTTATTTTCGCTGGCATTTAAAATGTTTTTAAGGTTATTTATTGTGCTTAAAATGTTGATATATTTTAAAAATATGTTTTCCATAAAGTACATCATTTCCCTAAAGTTTCTCATAAAAGTTTTCTAATGATCTGTATCGCCATCTGTTGCCGAAGAGTGAAATAATATTTTATATAAGGTGCATTTTAATTGCATTGGTTGTAAACTGTATTAGTCGATTGTTGCGTTATATATATATATAAAATATTTACATCAAATATTATAATAGTATAAAAATCATTGGAATTTTTAGTTGGACATTTAAAAAATATGAATTATAAAAATAGGAACTCTATCTTTCAAAATAGTAAAATTACTTTACTTTTATACCTAGTAAACATTTTTTAGAAATTATTTTCTTTTGAAATCTTGAACTTTTTTTCTTTACTACTTAATGTTAAAAATCATTGAAAATATATTTAATTGAATTTTTATAGTATTGCAATAAAATTTTAAGTTTTTTTAATATTATTAAATGCAATATTTGATATTTAATGAAAATATTAATTTTTAAAAAATATGAAACACATAAATTGTATTACCATCATTTTTAAAAAAAAAAATAATGTACGGATGAAAATCATTGGAAAAGTTCAATTTAAGTCTTGTTTCAAAGTTTAAAATAGTTTTTAAAAATGAAGCACTTTTCAATGTTTTAAAAGAATGTTTTCAATTAATTCAAATTACAAAATTTCGAATAAAAAAAGCTTCCTTAAGAATATTAGTATTTTTATTTTCTCAGTATTGATATGATCATAAAGATCTATAAAATATTTTCGAACATTTATTCATAACTTAAGAAACACACGTTATTAACTGAAACTTAATATCGTCGAGTCTTCAACGCTGAACATTATTTGAAAAGAAAACTTGATGTATGAAATTAAGCTACTTTTAATATCTCCTTCAAAGTCTACAAGACCTTATTCTTTCCATACTTTATATCAAATAAATTAAAATACTTTGCCAGCAGCATGCTTCAGCGAAATATCCATATCCCTTATTTATTAAATACGTATTTTTCCATTGTTTTGACAAAGCTGTACTTGTAACATTTGACCGAATTTAAATGTGTGAATTTTCTTACCCATTTTCAGCCTGAGCGAGTATGCAGATTGAACTACTATACATGTACTGCATTATAATCATAAAAGTGAAGTATCTTCTAAATTTCGATATTTCAGGGGAATTGATTGAAGTTTTGTGCGTTTCCATTGCATTTCATGAGGGAAAAGTGATGGATCTATTTCTAGTTGCAATACTCACATTGTCCTAAGTATAACAAAGATATGGAGTCCGACCTGCTCATTAGTGACTTTTAACGATCGTAACTTCAATTGGACGGAGTCACCAATGAACGGACCATACTACATCTTAGTTATACTGTAGCAAATGAGTTTTGCATCTAGGCCCCTTTAATTGATTGATAAATTTTCCTGAGATTTGAGCTATTTTGACTAAAAAAGTCAATTCTGTCATACTTGTCACGCATTGAAATACAGTGCGATATGAATAAAAAAATATGATTCTTTACGTGGAACAACTAAATACAATTTAATATCCAAATTGCTCCGGCCATATTCAATATGTTTACAAACGGTTGTTTATATATGATAAATATAGCTGGCTTACAAGACTCTAAAATTTCGGAGAGGAGACTTTGATTTGGAGACACGACAATCGCTCCCATTCCCCCTTCAGTGGAAAATCGTCGAAATTAGTATATCATAGTACATATGATATTTACCTGAATAAGGATTTACTTTTATGTACATAATAAACGAAGGCTGAATTGTTGAGCAGAAGTTCAAACGCACAAAGACGGTTCATCACGACCCAGATTAGTAAATACGACCTGCATGTCAGGTAGACATGTCAACACATGATTATACTTACATATGACGATGTATCTCAGCAAGTATGTAGTTTTTATATCGTTGTCTCAGGGGCCTTGTTTTTCTTGTTTCATTTTTCCATGTACACTGTAATATTTGGATACTAAAGTAGACTTCTTTTCCGGAAGTTTTTAACATCGATCACAGTCACGGGACCTCTGCATCTTACAAGTGTCTTTAGAGTAGCCCATCTGGTTTAAGCTAACCTTTTTCGGGACATCTTCGATGAAGGAGCAAGGACGCTTTACGTCGATGTTCGCCAATTAAGCTTCGATTTCCGATTTCCTCATACAAGAAAGTTAAAACTTTTCCAAGCCAAAGTGATGTTAATATTTTGCCCTAAAGTTAAACGTAAAACGTTTGACAACATTATAACAAGATCCTCATTAATTTCTCAAGCGCCTGTAATTGTGAGCTTAATTTATGGCAGAAAGCGACCTACTTTTCTGTCCAGTGTTCAGTTCACGGTACGTAAATGCATACACCAGCCGGGTTTGTCAAAAAATTGAAAATTCAAATCTTCATCCTTTGCTTCACAATTAAATCGTCGCTGAATATATTAAATGCGTGATGTTAGCAAACAGTATTTAAAATAACGAAGATTTTCAGAATGGAGGAGTTTTAATGAATAGAGTTACATAGGATTTGCATAAGTATTTGTTATTAGTCAATAATTGGGGTTTAAAGTAAGTTATAACTTTCACATAACTTTTAAAAACTTTTATTTTTGAATTTAGCATAATGCGTATGAATAAATGTAAGGATTTAAAGCAGACGGTGATGGAATCAAACTAAAGGACTTGCCACATTGTTAATTTTTTTTTAAATTACTCAAGTTTTAAATCTAATTATCTTACAACAAATGCGTGTCGAATTTATATGATAATAAATTAATACGTATATTTAAATATTCATTCAACCTAAATTTTCAGTATACAATCCAAATTGAGTTAAGAAGGCTTCAAAAAAAAAGACTCGCTTTTTAAAAGTTTTACACTGCGGTTATATTGCCTTGGTCGCTCTTTGAGCCGCGGTTTGGATTTGACCTTGTATTTGCCAAGGATTTCCAAAAGGTTTTTTTCGGTGAGATTGGCGAGAAATTGGCGAGTGATTCTATATCGCGTTCGATTTTATTCATTGTTTGAAAACCAAAGGAGATTATGGATGCAAAGCATTGTATAATTAAATTAAAGGTGTTTTTTTTAAAGTCTGCTCAATTTACCATGGGGGAAAAGCATTAATTGCCAATAACCATATAAAACACTTCATTATGGGTTTTAAAAAAAAATTCAGTTAAGTATTTTTCACCCCAAAAGGAAATGTTTGCAGTTTTGAGTTAAATGCTTTTTTTTTAAATAAATATACTCGCGGCAGAAATTTAGAAGTTTCGTAATATTGGGTGTTGAAGATGACTTTAAATAATAAATTAGCATCTTGTGTTTTTTTATGTAAATATTCATACACAATGTTGCGCGAAAATGATTATTTGTCAAGAAAATCCTTGTAAAGTTGGACGAAGGTACTCCGGTATCAGTATTTGAGCGTTCGAAACCCGTTACTGGAATAAATTACTTATACCATACATTGCAAAAAAAACCCCTGTAAATTTACAGTCCCTTTAATTTTTAAGTGCAGCAGCCGTATTTGGTAGAAAACAGTCTGACCCAATAAATAAACACCCGTATCCCATAGACTGTTAGAAATTTAGGGAAATCTCCGTATTTTTAGTTCTTAACTGTTTGTAATGTTTTTAACGGGCGTTTGTAATGTTTTTAACTGTTTTTTTAACGAAACATTACTGTTTCTTTACGGGATATGACTGGAATCTCTGCTGCCGGTTCCTGCTCATTATTTTACAGGGAATTTTTTTTTAAAGTGTGTAGGAGAGTGTTTTTTCTTGATTGTTTTTGTTTTCGGGGACTATTCTTTTCCGTAATTATATTTTTAACTTTTAATGTCGGAGTATTACTGAATAAAATTAGGTCAAGTAAAAAGGCGTGTAGAGTATTGTCTGCCGAAAATTTCGAAATTATTAGTATTAAAAATAACTGATTAAGCTATCCACTCCAACCAGGTTTTAGTATTTTAATGCAAAATCTGGTTTAAAAATTAAATTTATTGATTACGGGTGAGATTATAAGAGATCGAATACTTTTATTTACATAGAAGCATTTTATTATCAACATATTTTACAGTGTTAAATTTTGAATTTCATTCATGTATATGTTTGAATTTTACTTTCAAAATAATAAATGCGTCCTGTTTTAAATCAAAATATATTAAGTAAAACCTCTGAGAAAAACTCATAAAATTCAATCTGAAGTTTTATTATAATTTTTCACCATGTAGGATCGCTTAAAAAAGAGAAAACCCGCCAAGATGGCTGTTCTTTACCTATGGTAACCCTTTCCTTTGAAGTCGCCGCAAAACTCCCAAAGTAAACGGGAAGCTTGCTCTGGACGATGCCTTGAGCATCGGATTGGATTTCCCGGGTTACACTGCCTTGAGCGGTGCCTTGGGCAGCGACCAAGGCATCGCTCAAGGCGCTGCCCAGGGCAGTGTAACTGCGGCTTTAGGGGATTTCCAAAACAATAGTTTTGATATATCAGCTGATCATAATAATTTCAAATGCTTACAAGTTACAAAGAATTTATATGAAACAATATGCTAAAAAAAAGAATGTACTTTTTACAAGATATTTTTAAGTTTTGAATGAATACTTAGGACAAAATTTATCGCATGCATATAATTTAAGATGAAATTAATACAGTTTCAATTTTAATTATTATGTCTACTTTTTTTATTACTTTTTTCTTATAAGGCAAACGAATGTTTGCAATATCGATTGTGTATTATGAAACGATTGATCGTGTATTATGGTCGATCGTGCATTATGAAAAAAGAGAAAGGGGATGACTAAATAAAAAAATACAATTAACTAATTTAATAAACTCTGACTTACCACAATCCGTTTCATCTGACGAATCTTTACAGTCTACAACGCCATCACAGATGCGATCTGACATTCCCAGAGCCCGTAATTCGTTTGAGCAGCCTGGAAATAAAAATCCAAAAAGTTAAACTATTACTAAAATTAATTACTAAAAACTCAATTCTTGGATGCGAATCATGTGTCCGGTCAGGTGGTCAACCTCACGCAGAACCCCAGTGTTTAGTTGCCAAGCATCTATGGTCTTCATTTTGTCGACCCACTTAAGGGATGAAAGGCTGGGTGGACTTGTTCAATACGGGATTCGAACCTCGGGACCTGCGATATATGGCAGTGAATAGCGCTGAAACTTAAGCCATATGGCTCAGAAATTAATTACTAACTAATGTAATTCATTAATACTTGAAGTAAAAAAATATTGTAGCAAATGTTAAAGAAACTGTAAGTTTCATATTTTAAAATACATTATGGTAAACAAGTAGGTTTGTAACAGTAATTGTCACCGATAACTGCTATAAAACTTGCGTATAAACCTTAGAAACAAAATTTCCAAACACAGTATATGGTCCTAATTAAAACCTAATTTAAGTTACCATAAGGACCAAAATTAAACTATTTTCCTTGAAATTCCATCAGTATTCTTCATCGTTTGCTAAATTAATTTGCTGTTCAAAGAATAAAAATTTAGTAAAATTACTTGCTCTAAAAATAGAAGCGAAACTTATCATTACATCGTTTTAGCTTCCACACTACGTTTATAACGTAAAAAGTGGAAGGTATTATAATCGTTCAGTCCGTCTGTCACCCACTTTCACAGAACGAACCGCAAGTCACACAAACAAGTAGGTATGTCATTTTGAAGCAAAAAATCAGGTTAGGCTACATCCAAAATTTCATTAAAAATAAATAGAAGTATATTTATTTTTTAAAAACTAAAAATTTAATTCACATATTGAAATAACATGCAAATTCCATTTTTATTCAATATTTTTACTGTTGCCATTTCGTCAAACGTACGAGAAACTTTATTTAAAATAAAAATAAAACTCTTGAAAGAATATTTATTTATGTGATATAAATTAGTTTGGATTGTTGTGTAATATCACAATAGAGTTCTTTTGATGGTTCATTATATATGTATGAGGAAGGATGCATAGAGAATTCTAACTTTGAATAAAAAAATAAGCGAAAGTTCGCTTTTATTTTTAAAGCATCAATTTTACTAATTATTTATTATTCTCTTTTTCGAAAGAAAGTTAATGAATATGGGAAATTGTGGCGACTAATAGATTTTTATTAAAAAAAGTTGCATCATTGTTTTTCGAATTTCAAACAAATTCAACAAACGATAATGAGTAATTATTAATTTGCGAAAGAAGATTAATGAAAATAGTTAATTTTGGCGTTTAAAAGTTTGAATTAGAAATAAATTATAAGCTGAAGGCCCTGTTTGGCGAATTTTTTTTCAGAGGTGTATAAATAGTGCGTTTTTTTGTTGAGCACAAATACTATGTGGAAGCGGTTTAAGTCATAGATTCTTAAACAAACCTAATTGTTATTTAACGACATAAATGCATACAACTTTAAAATTATTTCACATCAGCGATTCGTGCCTGTACGATATCGTTAAATCAAATAAAAATAATAAAATAGCTTCGGTGAAGTTTAAAATATTAAATCATTTTATTGTTTTATTGGTGAGCTTTAACGTGTCGTATTTAATTAATTAGTTAGTTTATATAAAGAACTATGTGATTTTCAAGATATACAGTCATTATTTGCCTTGTTTATATGAAGAGTACAGGGAAAAACAACTTCATTGTATAGGAATCTGTCTGCATCAGGATTCTTTGTCAACAATAGCGAGTCATCGCCTAAAATGGTGTAAGGAAACCGGTTACTCACTTTGTTTTTCTCTCGCGGCAACCCTGATTCACGCCAGAGATTAGTGTACACAAGTCACGTACGTTTGTACCGTGAAAGAAGAACCGAGAGCAAAACCGGTTTCCTGTCGCCAATGTCTGCCAAGCACTCCAGAATACGGTAAGATTCCTATGCAGTGAAGTTGTTTTTCCCCTGTACTCTTCATATGTTAGCTACTTCGCTTCTTCGAAATTTGTGTGAATTAACTTTTTTTTACCTTTATTATATATACCTAACTAAAATATATTGCCTGTTAAACCTCTTATTGTATGCACTAACTACCTGTTAAACCTCTTATTGTATGCACTAATTTCTTAAAAATAAATTTTTGTGCAATTAGTTTTGTATATATTTAGTATATTTTTATCATTTAAATTTTTACAAATTAATTAAATGTTAAATTTATTATTCTAGGAGCTTATCGTCTAATTTCTGTACAGCAAATAAGGTGATTTAAATTATCTAAGTAGTTAAATTTTCAATAAAAACATTCTATAATTAATTGATTTTTTTCCTATTTATTGCACCTAATTTTTAATTTAAAAAGTAAAGCATTAATTATCTATTTAACAATACAAACATTAGTTATCTATAATAATAAAAGAAAGAGTCTGTCTGTCTGTGTGTGTGTCTGTTATCGGATCGTAAAAGACCTACTTATACTACCCACAGGAATTCGAAATTTTAAAGATAGATTCCCTTTAATACTAACGTGTGCACCTGAGGCTTAGTTTTTTCATATTTGTTCCATTTTTAGAGAAAATTCGAATTTTCTGAAAAAAATACACCACTTTCGCTCAAATCCGATAATTTTGTCTCTTTCCTGATGCCATCGGCTGAAAAAATTAAATAAAACTTTTAACGAAAACATTTAAAATTCAAAATGTTTATTTTTTATTCTTTTGCCATTACTTTCAGAAACTAAATTCATTATTTGAAAAATAATTGACATGTTTCAAGTGACGTAATTCCGCCAGTCTTCATTCCTGGATTTTATTGTGGGTTTATTTGATGATTTTTTCATTGATTTTTCTGTTGACTGCATCTGCATGTAGGCATATTTAAGCAATAAATGTATAGTTAAGCTATTACTGAACTACGATGGTAAATAAAGGCCATCGCACTAGAGCTATTAATGTTTTATGTCTTTATTTTTTCGCCAAATACGTTGCCAAGTACGCCAAATTATTAACTAAAATTCGCCAAATAGGCAATTTCTTTTATAAATAATTTATAAGCTGGTCGGTTGTTCGAAGGTCAATGTGTTAGAGCTGTATAATGAGTGTGGGTAGCTATATCTATTTTCTCGCCAAATTATCTCCCAAAACGCGCCAAATGAGCTAAAAGGTTTTATGTATTTATGAGGGAATTGTGATGACATTTATGAGTGCATTTTATAGCGTAATTTAAGCAATAAATGTATAGTTAAGCTATTACTGAACTATGATGGTTAATAAAGACCATCGCACTAGAGCTATTAGTGTGTAATGTCTTTATTTTTTCGCCAAATACGTTGCCAAACTCGCCAAATTATTAACTAAAATTCGCCAAATAGGCAATTTCTTTTATGAATAATTTATAAGCTGGTTGGTTGTTCGAAGGTCATTGTGTTAGAGCTGTATAATGGGTGTGGGTAGCTACATCTAATTTCTCGCCAAATTATTTTCCAAAACGCGCCAAATGAGCTAAAAGGTTTTATGTATTTATGAGGGAATTGTGATGACATTTATGAGTGCATTTTATAGCGTATTTTTCCTTTTGGAATTTTAAGGCAATGAAACGGGATTTTATAATTTATAACGAGCGGAAACAATAATAAGTTTATGATCCTATAACAGGGTATATGGTACACATATTTGGAATCTATTTGATATTTTTTATTCCGTGCGAAGAACGGGTATAAATTTGCTAGTCTATAATAATAAAAGAAAGAGTCTGTCTGTGTGTGTGTCTGTTTTCGGATCGTAAAAGTCCTACTTATACTGCCCTCAGAAATTCGAAATTTTTAAGATAGATTCCCTTTAATACCAACGTGTGCACCTGAGGCTTAGATTGTTCATATTTGTTCCATTTTTAGAGAAAATTCGAATTTTCTGAAAAAAATACACCACTTCGCTCAAATCCGATCATATTTTCTCTTTCCTGATGCCATCGGCTGAAAAAAATAAATAAAACTTTTAACGAAAACATTTAAAATTCAAAATGTTTATTTTATTCTTTTGCCATTACTTTCAGAAACTAAATTCATTATTTGAAAAATAATTGACATGTTTCAAGTGACGTAATTCCGGCAGTCTTCATTCCCGGATTTTATTGTAGGTTTATTTGATGATTTTTTCATTGGGGGGGGGATTTTTCTGTTGACTGCATGTATGCATATTTAAGCAATAAATGTATAGTTAAGCTATTACTGAACCATGATGGTTAATAAAGGCCATCACACTAGAGCTATTAGTGTTTTTTGTCTTTATTTTTTCGCCAAATACGTTGCCAAGTTCGCCAAATTATTAACTAAAATTCGCCAAATAGGCAATTTCTTTTATAAATAATTTATAAGCTGGTCGGTTGTTCGAAGGTCAATGTGTTAGAGCTGTATAATGGGTGTGGGTAGCTATATCTATTTTCTCGCCAAATTATCTCCCAAAACGCGCCAAATGAGCTAAAAGGTTTTATGTATTTATGAGGGAATTGTGATGACATTTATGAGTGCATTTTATAGCGTATTTTTCATTTTGGAATTTTAAGGCAATGAAACGGGATTTTATAATTTATAACGAGCAGAAACAATAATAAGTTTATGATCCTATAACAGGTTATATGGTACACATATTTGGAATCTATTTGATATTTTTTTTATTCCGTGCGAAGAACGGGTATAAATTTGCTAGTGTAAAATAAAAGCTAATGTAAGTTCACAAATAGTAACTAGTTTAAAAAACGAATAGCAAAAATATATACGTATTTACTATGGAGAATTAAATTAAAAAATAATTTTAATTAAAATTAATTTCAATTAAAATTAATTTCAATTAAAAATAATTTCAATTACAAATAATTTCAATTACGAATAATTTCAATTACAAATAATTTCAATAAAAAATAATTTTAATTAAAAATAATTTCAATAAAAAATAATTTTAATTAAAAATAATTTCAATTAAAAATAATTTCAAACTATCTATAATAATAAAACTAAGTTTCGTTTGTTTGTGTGTATGTTTCTTATAGACTCATAAACTAGAAACTTGTTTGACTCGTAACTTAGCACAAATGCGTAGTTCATACTTAGGTTATGAATTTTGAACTTTCAGGTTTCAAAATGTTCTATTTTTAGAAAAAATTCGAATTTTCTGAAAAAAAATCCACCACCTTCGCTCTAATCCGATCATTTTTTCCCTTTCCTGTTGCCATCGGCTGAAAAAATTAAATTAAACTTTAACGAAAATAATTATAAATTGAAAAAGTTAATTTTATTCTGTTGCCATTACCTTCAGAAACTAAATTCATTATTTAAAAAAAAGCTGACACGTTTTAAGTGACGTAATTCCTTTCAGTCTCCATTCTAGATTTTATCGTGGGTTTAGGTGATGATTTGTTCATCGATGGTTCTGTGGCACGAACGCAAGTTGCCAAGTAGAGTGCCGAGATGTAGTGTAGTGTTAACCCAAGTTCACATGTGGCAACCAAACAAATTGTAAATACTAAGAAAATGAAGATAAAGATTCTAAAGATATTGTATTCTAAGGATATGTAAATTTCTTGATTAATATTAGAACAGCCGTGTCTCGCTCAATGTTAAGAAAACGCGGCCGTTGCCAAAAGCTTAGGCGGAAAACAATTTGGCTTCTTTTCTAATTTGGCGCTTTTACTTGGCTCCAATTCTTCCGGCGATTTCATCGATTTATCAATGTTACTAGATAGACCAAAATATTTAGGAAAATGAGGCCACTGCCAGTCTATGTTAGCGACTGTTATTTTTTCTATTTATTTTATTTGGAGGAAGGTGTAGTAAACGAATGTAAACAATATGAAATTTAAATATTATTTTTAGGAGTAAAAATGCATTTGGTATACAATTTTATATTCTCTTCGAAAATGCATTTATGTTATATTAGTATTTATTCATTTTGTTATTGACGGTAACATAAAGGGAAACATTTGGTTTCAATTGAAAAATAAAATGAATAATTTTAAATAAAATTTATTTACAGTATCGTAAAAAAGAAATTCATTCTTCATAAATAATAATTTCTTAAATAACGTTTTATAAGCCCGCCGACACAGAACACAAGAATTGCCCATTTTTCACTTTTCTGTTACTATGATAAAACACAAATTAGATTTACTAGAGAAATTAAAAATAATCCAATTAATTAAAATTATAACTTTCGAGCAGTCTATAAGAGATTTAAACATAAGAACATTTAAACGTTGTGCATCTTCTTTTGTTCTATGAAAGGAAATAAATGATTTTTACAAAAGCAAGTTTTGAAATTTAATCATTTCCAAAAAAATTTTGTCTGATAGAATGAAACTTTTTAAAAGGAACACAATTATTCGAAAAGTATATAATTAATTATTTAATCGTAAGTTATATAGCAATAAAAAATGTTTAACTTCCCTTCTGTACATGATGAATGCTATTCCCAAGTCTTTCTTTTAGTGGAAGTGTAAAATTAAAACTCTCGATTTGATTTTTATTAGCAAACGATAATAAATGTTGAAACGAAAATTAATATATATTCGACGATTGATTTCTTCGCATGCTTGCTAACCAACCCTCATCATCAGTATTGATTGCACAAGTAGATGTGTGTTGACACTAGATAGCTACTTCCAGTAAAATTTAGTTCGAAAATTAGATTTAAATTAAAAAAAAATTGACTTTGGCGGTCAATTTTGTAAAAACCGCCAAATGACGTCATTTGTCTTTACTGCGCATGCCCTGGATCTAAAAAAAACGGCCGCACTTTTTAGTTTCGTAGCCATTGGAGCGAGACACGGCTGTATTAGACGAGTGCTGCCCTTGTCTGAGGCATAACTAAGAATCCTCTAGACCAGTAAGTCAGTCTGATGCCTAGCACTCCTAAAGTGTCTAAAGGAACTAATACATTATTAATGGTTGATTTGTAGATTGGCATAATTGTACTTTCCGATTGCAGCGCTAAAAAAATAAAACCAAAACGTTGCAGATTTTTTATGCAAAGTTAGAATTCTTTATGTATCTTTCTTCATACACATATAATGAACCATCAAAAGAACTCGATTGTGTAATTACAACAATCCAAACTGAATTATATCACATAAATAAAAAATATTTTTTTCCATAACTTTATTTTTACTTTAACTAAAAGTTTCTCGTACGTTTGACGAAATAGCAACAGTGAAAATATTGAATAAAAATGGAATTTGCATGTTATTTTCAGAGACATAAAATACAGCCGTGTCTCGCTCAATGTTAAGAAAACGCGGCCGTTGCCAAAAGCTGGGCGGTAAACTATTTGGCTGCTTTTCTAATTTGGCGCTTTTACTTGGCTCCAATTCTTCCAGCGATTTCATCGATCTATAAATGTTACTAGATAGACCAAAATACTTAGGAAAATGAGGCCACTGCCAGTCTATGTTAGCGACTGTTATTTTTTCTATTTATTTTATTTGGAGGAAGGTGTGGTAAACGAATGTAAACAATATGAAATTTAAGTATTAATTTTAAGAGTAAAAATGCATTTGGTATACAATTTTATATTCTCCTTCGAATATGCATTTATGTTATATTAGTATTTATTCATTTTGTTATTGACGGTTTGGAGAAAGGGAAACATTTGGTTTCAATTGAAAAATAAAATGAATAATTTTAAATAAAATTTATTTACAATATCGTAAAAAAGAAAATCATTCTTCATAAATAATAATTTCTTAAATAACGTTTTATTTGTCCGTGAAGTCCGCCGACACAGAACACAAGAATTGCCCATTTTTCACTTTTCTGTTACTATGATAAAACACAAATTAGATTTACTAGAGAAATTAAAAATAATCCAATTAATTAAAATAATAACTTTCGAGCAGTCTATAAGAGATTTAAACATAAGAAAATTTAAACGTTGTGCATCTTCATTTGTTCTATGAAAGGAAATAAATGATTTTTACAAAAACAAGTTTTGAAATTTGATCATTTCCAAAAAATTTTGTCTGATAGAATGAAACTTTTTAAAAGGAACACAATTATTCGAAAAGTTCATAATTAATATTTAATCGTAAATTATATAGCAATAAAAAATGTTTAACTTCCCTTCTGTACATGATGAATGCTATTCCCAAGTCTTTCTTTTAGTGGAAGTGTAAAATTAAAACTCTCGATTTGATTTTTATTAGCAAACGATAATAAATGTTGAAACGAAAATTAATATATATTCGACGATTGATTTCTTCGCATGCTTGCTCACCAACCCTCATCATCAGTATTGATTGCACAAGTAGATGTGTGTTGACACTAGATAGCTACTTCCAGTAAAATTTAGTTCGTAAATTAAATTTAAATTAAAAAAATTTGACTTTGGCGGTCAATTTTATAAAAACCGCCAAATGACGTCATTTTTCTTTACTGCGCATGCCATGGATCTCAAAAAAACGGCCGCACTTTTTCAGATCCGTAGCCATTGGAGCGAGACACGGCTGATAAAATAGAATGGACTGAGCATTGGCAAACCTAAAGCGATCCCCTCATGGTCACGTGCTGGGGTAAGATTTTACCCCAGCACGTGTTCGCGAAAAGTTGGCGAGTTTTTCCACAACGACTTGAACATATGAGGCCGACAATCTAGTGGTATGAAAAAGAAGTTGAGAAAGAAACAAGATGAATCGCTATTTCAATTCATTCACTGTTCAATTTAACAAACGTTCGACATTTTAAATATCAATAACTCAAAAACTACGATTACAAAAACGAGTTACTTTTATGTTAATGTACTAAAAATAATCTACTTCTAAGATGTCAATGTTCAGACAATTAATTTATTTGACTGGGCCCAAAAGAGAATTTAGAATTTTCACAGCGTTCACTTAATCATGAAGATAATTCTTTAGTATAAAAGAGCTTTTAGAATAAATTCCCTCTATAAAAAGTATAGTTTATAAAGAACCCAATTAATTAAAGTATGCAGAACTAAATAAATGTTACCTGTGAAGTGCGACAAATCTTTTTTTACGCCACTCTTTGCAATTAAGAACTACACAAGAATTTGGCATCTTGTACGAGTTACTTAAAAGATACCGCAATCAAAAATAGTTTTCTGCAAATGTAAGATTAAGATAAATTACACGATTAAGAATAATCCAACATTGGAGGAATTTAATCAAATATTTATGATTAAAGCCAGAAGAAAAAAATAAGAACTATGGGGAAAAAAATCGTCTGAAAAAAAAAACCATTTAAAAAAACACACCATGCGGCTGGATGCTAGAAACCCACGTGACTTGGGAACATATGTGAGTCACCATTCAGGTTTGCCAGCCTACTCTAATCTGGTTTTTAGGTCTAGCGACAATTGGCATATAGTTCTAACGAAACAGTAGCGATAAGTTGCCATATTTGCACCTTTCTCCATTTGGCGATTTTCATGTTTGGTACGCTTTTAGAAGCTGCTTGACTATTGAATGAGCAGTCCATTCTATGTATGTCTATGGTTATTTCAATGTAGATTAAATTTTTAGTTATTTAAATTTTAAATAAATTTCTAACTTAAATTTTTTAACGAAATTTGGAGAATGTAGCATAACTTGATTTAATGCTTCAAAGTGACGCATCCCACTTGTTTGTGGTGCGGTTCGTTCTGTGAAAGTGGGTGACGGACAGACAGACGGACGGACGGACTGAACGATTATAATACCTTCCACTTTTTACGTTATAAACGTAGTGTGGAAGCTAAAATTGACCCCCCTTCCCCTACCAGATTTTTTTTCTAGTTGCGCCAGCCTTGTTTAATTAATCATCTAATCAACAAACACCTAGATATAATACACGGGTGTATTACGAGCCATGGATGTCAACTAAAACAAACCAAATAAATTATAAAAAAAAACTCCAAATGATCTGGTAACAGCGCCACACTCAGTCTTTGAAAAGCGATAAACCAGAGTATTCCCCAACTGAACTGAAATGAACTAATATTATTGTTTCTTTTTTGCCAATTTTCTCTTAGATTGTAAAATAACTGTAATTTTACGGAATATTTTCTAAGTTAAATACTAATTTTTCCCAATTCTTCCTCGGGAAATACGTCGATGTTCGAATGTCAAATACCTCTTGTCCATCTAAATCTATAAGACACGAAATATGAATGATTTTTCCATGCATGATGCTACCAGTGAGGGCGACCTGTGTAGGGTGATGCAACTCATTGAAGCGGGAGTGTCCGTGGACGGCCTCGACGTAGAGAGACAGACCCCTCTGCACAGGGCAGCTTTTCATGGTCAGTACAAGGTGGCAGCACTGCTCATCGACAGCAAGTGTAACATCAATCTCAAGGATCGTTGTGGTCGCACACCTGTGATGTGGGCTGCTTGTTGGGGCAGGAAGGATATTGTGGATCTCCTCCTTCATCAAGAAGGCCTTCAGGTCAACTGCGATGATTGCGAAGGATGCACCCTCCTTCACCGGGCCTCTTTTCAATCTGGTTGGACGGACATCGTGCGTCTTATCATGGACAATGGAGAAGCAGACCTCAATGCTGTAGACCTTCTTAAGAACACTCCTCTCATGTGGGCTGCATTACACAAGAGGGAGGAGGTCGCAGCCCTCCTCATCCGAGCCGGAGCAGACGTCAACATAAGTAATATATTTATGAGGACTGCCCTGCATGAGGCTGTTCAGAGACGTCTCACCAGAGTGATCCAGATTCTTCTGGAGAAGAAGGTGCTGCATCTCAGCCCTCAAGATGACAGAGGTGACACGCCCTTGCATCTCGCTTGCCAGACGTACCATCGAGAGGCTAGAAAGCAACTCTTGGACGCAGGCGCCGACACCAACATGAAGAACAATCAAGGTAGAACTGCTCTCAGTTTAGGTATTAGACTAAATAAATTAAACATCGAGGAAATCAGACTGTTTGTTCAAAAAGGGGCCTTTCTGGAGAACTGTGATTACATGCACATATCCCGTAACCCTTTCCTCAAGGAGAATATTCTGAAGGATGTGGAAATTTGCACCCAATCCGTCGTGAACAAGTTCAACCGCCAGTCCTTGTGTGCTTTGAATAGCATTACTTACTTTGCTAGAAGGCTCCCTAATGTCTATAACTTTAAATTAGGAGCCCGATATATCGATGAAGTGGAAAACTTGGTCAAGTGTGAGATAGAAAGGAACACTTTCTGTAATGTGGTCAAGGTACGCCCAATATCTCTAAGTGCCCTCTGTGTTCTATCTCTAATAACTTGCCAGTCACGCAAGAAACGAACTGCTTCTTCTACAGATTTCCGTCATTCACTATTTAAAAAAATTCATAACTAAACTGCATAGTATGCCTTTTTTAAATGAAGGGTTGTATTAAATTAGGTAATGTTGAACCTATATTTCATATTATAAAATGTTATCTCTTGTTTAGTACCTAATGCATATTTTTTTAAATCATTTATCAACATTTTATTCTTAACCCTTTCAGTCCCAAAAATTTACTACACTACAGAAAAATCTGATACTCACAAAATATGCTCCCATATTAGGTCTAAGATAGTAGTTCCACAAGAATTTTTTTTTTTAAATTTTTTAAATGATGCCAAGTGGCATCATTGGGACTTATGTTGTGTAAAAGAAAACATGGTTATATTCAATTGGAAGCAAGAAACTTAAAAAAAGCAATTATTTGAGTTTTAGCTTCCACACTATGTTTATAACGTAAAAAGTGGAAGGTATTATAATCGTTCAGTCCGTCTGTCACCCACTTTTATAGCCCAAACTACAAATGCTACAGATAAGTGTGATAAATCAAAAGATTCAGCGCGTTGAAATTAGAAGACATTGAAAATCTTATTAAAAAAAATTCAAATCCGAAGTACTTAAATTATTTAAAAAACTGCAAAATTTAATGCTCATTTAAGGCATAAAATTTAAAGCATAAGAAGCCATTTTTATTAGAATTAAATCACTATTGCCATTTGCAACAATCACTCAAGAAACTTTAATTCTTTTAAACAATAAATTAAATGAAATTTATTTTTGCAACATCAATCAGTTTGAAATGGCGTCAAATATATTTCACTAAGAAATTCTTTGTATGTTGATATGAAATGTTTTGTTTTTATTTAAAAGAGAGGAATATTACATATTTATTCTTTGAAATATAAATTAATTTTTGCAAACGATAATAATTATTGAAGAAATGATTATTGAATTTTCGAAATAAAATAAATGAAACTAGGCAAATTTAGAGTGTAAATGTTTATAGTAGAATTAATATTGTGTTTGGCGACTTTTTTCCTGTTGAATACAAATGTTGTGAGGCAGCGGGCCGAGTGACAGATTCTGTTACAAACCTACTTGTTTTATATTTTTTCGAACATGGATTTTCAATTTTCAAACAAACAAAGTATAAAATTTTATTTTGACCATCTTTTGTAATTATTCTTTAATAAACGCTGAAAAGTTAATTAAAAATGACTAGATTATTTATATAACAAAAAATTAGAACTCTTTTTGACGCTTTCTTCTTTATCATCAGAAGGACGGGAATTATTTTGCTAAGTATTGATTAAAAATGGAATTTTCTTGTTAATTAAATGGAGATTAAAGTTTTAGATTTTTTAAAATTTTAAATATACTTCTAATTAAAACCTTTTAAACTAGATTTGGGATACCACCTTGCCTGATTTAGTGTTTCAATATGACGCAACCCACTTGTCTATTAGACTTACAGTTCGTTCCGTGAAAGTTGGTGACGGAAAGGCAACAGACAAACAGAGTGACTGAATGATTATAATACGTTTAATTTTTTTATGTTATAAACATAATGTAAAGCTAAAATAAATGATATCGCTCCTTAAACCGGATATATTTAAACTCTTTTTAATTAAAGATAAATTGTTAAATGTCATTTTGTTTATTGATTATTTCACATTATTTCAAGTACCAATGACAGTATTCATACATTTTAAGCATTTTCTGAAACATTAAAAATAAAATAATATTTTGAATGAAACTGAATATTTACTTTTCGACATGATTGTAATACCTAAGTAGCGTTAAATTAGATGTCATATTGAAGTAGAAAAGTATTATTTTTATCAATATGCATAAAATGAAAAAACCTGAAAGGTTTAGAGCATTAAAGAATCTGTTATATAATTTTATTTTTAGTATTTTGTTATGTTTCAGGAAACACACATTATTTTGTTAAAAGTAAAACTGAACAACAGATTCAAATTAATAAGAGCATAACAAAAAATAATTTATGTGTTTTCAACTGTAAAATTTTGTCTGACGTATTTTGTTATCGCAGAGTTTTAAAGTAAAAAGATTAAAAGTGCTAAAAATAACACTCTTCATAACATGATAAAAAATATTTAAATTAGATTTTTAATGAAAGTATTTGTAATGAGCATCTTGAATAATTGAGTTGTTGGATGAAATGCAATAAATGAAACAAAAGGATTCGATTACATATCCCTAGCTATTTATTTCTTGATTAAAGAACAATTTAGTTTATTATTTTGTTTGGATAATTTAGCTGTGAAATTAGATATAAAATGTAATAATTTTCCATTTCATATGATGTTAAATTTGATTTTATAGTAGTTTTATAGTTAATAATTGATAAGATTTTAAATCCTCAAATTACACGATAAATTATTAAACAAGTATATCTAATTAAGTAATTATGTTGTTAAATTTTATAATAGGGGAAACCAGGGCTAGTTTTCCATGTTTTCTTCTTTCTGATAGTATATTTTTTTACTTTTTATTTATTTTGAGGTAAACAAGATGTCATTGTCTTCCTCACATGCTTATCTACAAATTAGCATTACTACTTTTCCAAAAAGTAAATATTCTTTTTGGCAGCAAGTAGTTAAATGCAAGCAAGTTGAGCTGGAAAACGTGCCCCGTATGCAGCGTAAATTTTCCCAGACTGCCAAAAAGTGATGGGGCAAGTTTTCCAATATTTTCTGAGAAGATTTAACACATTTTGAAAAATATTTTTTAATTTTTGTAAGCACACACACAGATTTATTGTAAACAAAAATAGCTCAAAAGAGTATACCTTACTAATTTACAACATGACACATTACTAATTTACAGTGTAATTATTCGCGATCTATGGGAAGTTTTTAAGTTCTGGATGCTTTTCAGCTACCACATCCATTCCTGATAGTTTTTAGAGTGACATATATTGTTTCAAAATAGTACGAGTTCATTTAGCTACCTTTTTCATCACTATGCAGACAATTTTGAATCTAGAGCAAAACTTTTTTTCTTTACGTGTTCATACGATAAAAATAATTTGGTTTTGGGAATATTAAGCTTAATTTTTTAATGTTTGCAAAACCTATATTTCATACTACTTTTTAATATTATGTTCACCCTTACAATAACAGCTCAGAAAAAACATTTCAATTGTATGTTTTTTAAGTTGGAAATCTTAATAAGTGTATATTTGTTTTATGTTATTATTTGGTATTCCAATTCTGCCACTCTTCCTGCGCTGTGTAATTATTTAATTATGAAACCCATGGCGGGATAAATAATCCTAATTTTAAGTCAGTTTCTAATAAATTCCTGTTATCATATTAAAATAAATATTAAATGTTAAAAGTGATGTCCACGTTAGTGATATATTTGAAAAGTAATAATACCATAAACGACCCAACTTCCTTTAAGCGATATTTATTTGAAGCATTTAATAATGGTTCAGTTAAAAATGTTACACAATTTTGTTGTTATTTAAAAGGCGTCCGTAGAACTTAAAATGATAAGTAGTTTTGCACTCACACACATGCAATTGAATGTTGGATTCAGTTAGCATATTGGCAGCTTCCAGTCGGATGTCTTGATATAAACTATAGTCGAACCCCGTTAACACAAACTCGAAGGTAGCACCGAAACGTTGTTAACCAAATTTCATGTTAGCCGTCAGGAATTGTTTTAGATTTAACCAGTGAATATTTAATAAAAAATAACATTTGAAAAGTATTCTAATTTTACAATGTAATAGGATAATGTACATGTATACAATTAGTAATTCAATTAATAAAAATCATTTTGAGTAGTAAAGTACTACAATAAAAATATTGGGCTTAATTTTTTAAATTTAATATTTTTAATGTTTTGTTTCTTTTTTTCTTTGAAATACTAAGGAAAAAATGATCGAATTCTGAATATTTTGTTCGGGTTAAGCGGAAATTCGCCTAAGTGATTTCGCGTTAAGATATATTTTAAGCATTAGCTCACAGCTTTTTTGGCCGGGGAAACGCTTTCAGTTCATCTTAAGCGAAATTTCGTGTTAAGCGAGTTAGCGTTAACGAGGTTCGACTGTATTCTGTATTTCGTACAGGATTGTTATTTACCGCGCGCGTGGTAGAAGAAAATAATGGAAGGGTGGATCCAACACGAATCAAAAGTAAAACAGTAATGCCTAAGTGCATTTACGTATTTTCGAAATTTGCATTTACTTACAAAAAAAAAACGTTCTAAAAATTTGGAAAGTTTTATTGTTTCAGCAATTCCAGTTATTTTTTATGACATATTTTATTCTGAAATGAAAAGGAAATATTTCAGTTAAATTTTTTGGTATAAGTTAAAAATATAATATATATATTTAAAATTACGAAGTTTGCACAACGTTATCTAAGCAAAAGAATCCAAGAAGTGCAACTTCTTTAGTCGTTAAGTTAAAATAAATATTTGTTTGGTATTCCTTACATAATAGTTTGGATCAAAATATTTTACGAATTTTTTTGCATTTGAAATGTTTTTATTTAAAAATAGAAAATGTCAATTTTAATTCAAAAATATCTTAAGGAAAATCCAACTAGACTTTCTTTCCTTCACAAATGATAAATTTATCAAAAACAAATTTTTAAAGATATTAAAAGAATAAAGCAAGCCTCATGCTAAACCATCATGCATATGCATCGAACTATACCTATAATTTAAAAGTGTTTATTGTCCTGATTTTATTTCTAATATTATGCAAATCCAGATCAGAAAAGGCGGAAACGTTAATATCTTTGAACAGCAGTACTAAAAAATTCTCTTATCTCAGACTTTTATATAGAAAAAAAACTATTGGAAAACTTTTTAAACACGAAAGAAAGCTATCTCATTTATGAATGTACATAAAATTTTTTCCCCATAACAGCGTAGTTAGATAAAACCAATTCTTCGGCAAATCACGCTGCGATTCATTTTAAAACAGGGGTACAAATGAACCATTTAGCACGTATCTTTGAGAAATTATCACTTTACCAGAATATAACAATTGATGACGACAGAGATATAAAATAGGGATAGAACTATCTAAGCGCATATAATAAAAGTTTCATATTGTCTGGTTTTAAACTGGGGCTATCAATTTTTATCAACCAAAAGGCATTTAAAACCATGTTGTTAAAGAAAACTATTATTAAATGAAGTATAAAGTTATAGCGTTTATTAATGGACATACTTCCTAAGAAAATATTTGATTAGGAAATGTGAAATTCACTAAGTAACTTTTTATCTTTAGTAGCGGGAAATAAAAGCGATTTTCTATAAGGTTAAAAAAATATTTTTTTACGGCATTTCCCTTGATTTCATAACAAATATATTTGTACTGAAAAAAAATATTTTTTATGCATTTAAAATTTATAAATGAATTAGTTGCTTGAGAAATATAAAAATATATTGAGTTATAAAATATTTTTCTTTAAGGTTTTGTGATTTTTTACAAAAATAATTAAGTGGGAAATTCAAACAAATGTTTCAGCCTAAAAGATTATTTTTATTTTAGATATATATTTCTTTTATAGTTGCATAACTTCTTTTTCGTTTTGTAGGGCTTATTAAGTTAAATACATGGGAAAAATCTGCAATAATGTTATATTAAGGCTTAGTCATACTTTATTATTGAAGTAATATTTAATTTTGATTATATTGTTTTTAACGTTTGGTTTTCGGTTTTTTATGACAAGTAATAAATTATACAATGAATTTCATTACAAAGTTAAAATAATAATAATTAAAAAAAAATATATATATCAATGGGAAGAAAACATCTGCAGACTTTTGCATCAAATGTTAAATATTGTTCAAGTAAATTACATTAATAAAAGTTATGAATCACTTAAATTATTGTACAATTAGTTAGCCTATTTTATTATATAATTCCTACCTAAAAGTGATGGATTTGCTATTCCATAACCCACATTTGACAGACAGTCCATTTTTAACAGCGTTTTTTTAAAGTGTACATGCTTTGACCATTTAAACTAGTTGAAATATACCTTTGTTCAAATAAAACCTTCATGTTCAATTTTTAAAAAAAAATTAAAGTAGATTTTTTTACTCACCTGGCTTTTGATGACAGGTGCCATGACCACTGAACTTGGGAAACTTTGAACAGTCCAACCTTTCACTTACAGCTTTAGGTAAAAACTTCTTGCATGATCTCCAAAAATCTGTAAATATATGTTGTTATTTATAAGAAACAAAATAAAATATTTTCTTTTGAAATTTGGCATCATAAAAAGGAACTAATTTTTCAACAACAACTGTTTAACAACTGTATTTATAAACGAAGTTAACGTTAAACCACACTCATCTTATTATAGTTTATTGAGAAGTCAACTTACCATTTTAACATGTTCAGTAAGCAACATTATTTAACAAAGTTGTAACATCACTATATATCAAATTTGCATAAATGATAACAAATATATATTTATTAATTGTGCGTTAAAAAGTTTTTCGTATTGAATACTTATAAAGTGTATAAGTTACTGTCATTGAGTATTATCGATTGAATCTATTAGAAATGTCTTGTACTGCCCAAGTTTGTAAAGCATGAGCACAAATTTACGTAATAATAATGCAACATATATAATTATACAGCATTTTCGGAACCCACGTTTTGAAAAAAAGTAGAAATATAAAAATGACTTTTATTCACAAGAATCTTTTTTCTCAAAAAGTGAAACGCAACTTGTAAATAATAAATTATATATAGTTATAATAATAATATGATGAAACTATGTGTACATAACAATAAAATGATGCGCTTAGAAATTTTAAGCAAAACCATTATTCACTAACTGGAAAATTTCCAAAAACTTTGTATAATAGTTATGTTTCTAAATATGCCCTAAACAAGAATTACTTTAAACATTTATTTTTGATTTATGAAAGATAAATACATTCAAATTCCATTCCATTTTACTAAAAGGTTTTAATGTACATTATATATTTTTTAGAGGCTGAAAACTGTTTTGAGTTTGTCGAGAATAAGCATTATTTCTGGGACAAATTCTCAAAAATCAGCATTAAAATTCGAATCGTGTTCTACTTTGACTTACGAAGCTTGAAATGCTTGGCATTTCTTTAGATCCTTTTTAAATTTCAAGTGGTTTTCAGCCTTGAAGAATGAGAAAAGTTTTGAAATCGTACATTTTAATGGATTCTCCATTAAAGTAATGTAATAAGAGAAAAGTATAATATGCACTTGTGCAAAAAGTGTACTTTTTTAATTGTCAGGTTAAAAGCAAGTAAAAAAGTCACGAAAACAAATGGTATTTTTATAAAAAGCTTATTATATCCATTCCTTACTAATGTATTTATTACAGATGCTCAAATAAGAAAGAGAATAAGACGATAGTTTTATTTTCAACTTTTTCCGTAATGCTTATAGAAAAATAGTATAGAACTTTTCGTTTCAAATAATTTAATTTGTATTAATAGTTAGTACTTTAAATAACAAATTGTGTTAGTTAAAACAACAAATTTATACAATCAATGAAAATTTCATTTGATTGCATAATTTTAATATTTTAAAAAATACTGATCATTATTCAATTTTAATGTTTATATAAAGTATGTATAACTTATTAAGGTTTTAATAAAATGTTTTAAATAAAAACTAAAAAATATATAATTAACTTTATAAATATGATGTGTTACATTAACAAATGATATAAAAAATTTATTTTATCATTATTATAATTTTTCCACACAAAACTTCAATTTGTAATAACTGTCTTTTATAAAAAAAGAAAAACACTCCCCCTATAGAGCTGGCAAACAATAAAAAAAAACATAAACCAAACTTTTAAAGTTAAGTGTAATAAATCCTGCCAAAATACCAAATTTTATTTATCAGCTACTTAATAAAAAATGCCCCATACATACAAGCTTTTTAAATGAGGTTTATACAATATTGAAAAAAGTAAAATTTTTTTGACAGCTTAGTTCCATCTTCTTTCTCTATCATAAGCTTAGTTTTTTGCCTGTTGTCTATGATGGGAAAAAAAGTCTGTGCAAAGCACCGAAAAGAGAGTCTCTTCGATTATCTGCTTAGGATGAAGACTTGCTGATGAGTTATTAATGAGAAGGTTTGTACTTTTTATAATCGATCGTCTTTTAATTATTCTTTTAGCCATCAATCTATGATAGATCACTTTGAGCTTGCTACTTTTATGATAAAATTAATTGTTCTTTTTATAAAGATGAATAGCATATAAGATAGGTCAGAAGGTTATCTTTTATTTGTGATTATTTTTAAGTTATTTTTGTGGTTGGGAAATAAATGAATAATCAGGAATTCGATACATATTTCGATTTGGCGCTTTTTAAGTACGAGTCAATAAAAAATAGTATCATGCATTTTTGTTGGGTTGTTTGGAAATACGTTGCACTTAGGCCGCATACCGACTGCAATATTTTGTTGATGTAAGACAAATTGTTGCATAAGAGAGAGTCAAAAGTAGTGTGGCATGCTATAATAAATACATACTAAAAAAGTAGGTAGGTTGGTACATGTATTTTCCGGTTTGTGCGCTTGATCAGAGACCCGTTTATAAACCTTCGTCAAGTAAGACAGACACAGACAGAATTTTTACTGTCACTCAGAGAGAAAGTACACCCAGGACGAAGGCGGGAATCGAACCCGCACCCGAAAAAGTAGGTATCGCACACCAGATAAAACTTGTATCACTATGTTTGTAATATAGCTTGTGATAGAAAGTCTTTAAGTTCCATTCAAAGGGAGCAGGATTTTGTGAAAAGCAATGCAAATGATTAATATTTTTGAAAGTATTTAATTTTTAGTTGCTACGTTAATACACGTGTCTCATCCACTTATATTTACGAAACATAAAAAATATGTAGGATATCAAATTAAATGAATTTAATAAAATTTTAACTCAAAATATTCAGCTGTTTAATTATAAATCATATAAAAACTTTGTTGTGTGAGTTGGTAGGTTAATAGATTTGTTTAAATATCTAATTTGAATTCGAAATTCATTGAATGAAAGGGAAGTTTTGAAAAGGATAGAATAACTCCCAACGCGACTATTGTTTTAAAACTTCTCTATTGTATCGCATTAGCAATTATTTTTTGAACTTACATTTCTTCAGTAACTTTAAGCATGAATAACTATAGGGAATGCGAATGAGTTGAACTAGAAATGTAATTAATGCAAACAAAGCAAGAAAACCGTGAGAAATGGGTCACACTTAATTAACTTTCGAACACAAAAAATTGGCTTTGTTTCAAACTGGTGAAATTGATTGCTGATTAGCTTTTTTTGTCCATCTCAATTGTTTTCCATTTCATTTCAAATCAGGAAAGATCTCTATTTTATGCTACAGAAGCAATCAATAGCAAAGCACGTAAAAACCCGTTGGGATCAATTGTTAACAACCTTCACTACTTTTAATCTGAAACAAAGCTCTAAAAATCTCGAGTGATTTTATCGCTGACCTATGTTGGTGTTAAACTAATGCTACTGACAATTGAATAAATTTGAAAAAAAAAACGCTTACTAAATAAAAATTCCAATTAAGGCCCATTGAGAAATTAAAAACTACAATTTTAGTAGTTTTCGCTTTTTCTCAAATAATAGGTTCTGAAGTTATTTATTTGAGCGATCTTGTTTTATAGTACTAAAACAAATATAAAACATCGTGTCATCTAAATATCAGTTACAGTTTTGCTAAACGAGCACTGTGACTGGAGAAGAAACCTGAAAGTGAAACTAATTGAAGTCGATACTTTCTTTTAGGCTTAACGCTAACTAATTGGTAATAGGTGTCCTAAAAGAAGCAAAGTTTGCAAATTAACTGATATTTTACTAAACAACAGGACTGCCAATGCAATTTTCACGTAAGGTGGTTGGGTGGAAATTCGGTAATTAGAGGATTTGGGTAGTTTGGGAAACTTTAGAATAAAAAGTAATAAAAATGCTTATTTGAGTAAATTAAGGGAATGGCTAGGGAACTTGTTGAGATTAAAATATTGGTGTAGTTTATAAGAATTCTTTTTGAGTTGTAATTATGAAAAGATATCGATACTAATTTAAAATATTTATGAACTCCCTTGTTTGCAAGTTTATATTTTCTTTTGGTTTTATTTGTTAAAATATTGCAATTACAATTTTGTATTCTTTCTAATAAATTTTTATGTTACTGTAAATAGAGAGTGCGTATGTCTGTGCGAGAGAGAAATAAATGAGAATAAAAATATGTATAGTTGTTTCTGCTTTTTTTTAATAAAATAATGTAAAGTTACTTTATGACTAGAGACTAAGGTTCTTTTCCTTTTAGAAGAGACCTTAAGAGACCTTTTCCCTTTTCGTATAGCGGCTATCATCTTAACATACAAGAGATTAATAGTGCACAAAAATGTAAATGTAAGTTAAAAGTATGCTCAAATATGTAGAGCATATTGCCTGTATATTTGGGAAACCCATTATTTTTAAATTAATAATTTTATTATTTTACGCATGTGTACATTGTAAATCCATAAAAAGAGTAAATAAAAACATTAGTTTCAAATAGTCATAATGAAGTACAAACAGATAGTATACTATATATAGGTTAAGAGTATTTGAATGTAGGATAAAAGTATAATGACAATCCACAGTCTAAAATGCAATTTGATTATCCAAAACCTTACTTTAAATGCCTATTTTGTCAGACGTTCTTTAAGAACACATTGTGTTGAAATGCATATAATAAACTGACATTGAGCTTTGACTTGTACAAAATTGAATATGCAAATCACAAGTATGGTTTTAAGATGAAATTCCAATTTCAGTCGATCCTCCGAATTTAATCTCGAAAGCCTTCTGCCTTTTTGATTAAATGTATTTTCAACGAGACTACAGAGCTTTTAATGCGCATTTGATTCGTTGAATCTAGATGTATAGGGATAATGTTTTGTCGAGCAAAAAACAATGTTGAAAGTCTTTATCTACGGAAATTGGTTTTGGTTTGAAAGTAAAAATGTTCTACCTCAATGATTTACAATATTAAGAAGTAATGCCAGGTCTCTCTCTCTCTGTTAATTAGCTATAATTTAAGTTTTAAAGTTACAATTACTGTCTTCATAGCGTTGTCTCGTATTTTTCTTGATTTGTTATTAGAAAATAATGATTTTCATAACGACTTACTAACCCTGCTTGATTTCTGCTTAAAAAAGAAACTACATGAAAGCAATTTAGGGGAATCGGCATTAAGGAATTTATCTTGTTCTGTGCAGTCACGATAAAAGCATTCTAAAAAAGTTAATCATGACAGTTGCACTAAAGTGACAGTGATTTATTTTATGGAAATAGTAAAATGAATCCTTGCATGAATTTATTTGTACAAACCTTTCTGAAGGGTTTGAGTAATTAAATTTGGAATAAGTATGCCATTTGTCTAACATGAGATTTTTCCTACATTTATTTTTCACTTTATATTGTTTTCCCCGCTTATAATGGCGATAAATTCCATGGTTACAAATTAATTTGCTATTATAATTAAAAAAATAGAAATAAATATTCAAGGGTAAATAATAAAAAAACTAAAATTTTAAAAGAAAAGTAAATAATGGAACTTAAGAGGGATTTTTAAGCAATTATTCAAAAATATAAAATGTTACAATCTATTTAAAAAAATTATTATTCAAACTAGGTTTATAAATAATTATTTTTTACGATTTTGAAATAAATCTACGAGTAAGCTTGTAAGATATTGAATTTCTTCGGCAAATTGATTTTTTTCTTTTGTTGTCAAAATTTCCCAAATGTTTTATAAATAAGTTTTTTTTAAAGAAATTCTATGGTCGTTTTCAAGAGGACATTAAGACAAACAAACTTTTTTTGGAATTAAAAAAATATTATACAGTAAAATTATAATGATTTTATACTTTTTAGGAACAATATTAAAAAAGGTCATAAAATATGAGGCCACCAGATTTAAACTCTAAACGACCCTTATCTAAAAAACAATAAAATATAAAAATTTAAATAGTTTCAAAACTTTTGGAATTAAATTACGTTAAACCAATTCTGTTTGAAAAATCTATTCATAAATTTTAAAGTTTATCTGGAAAATTGAAGTAAATTTATTCAATCTCAAAGCATAAATAACAATGTATGGAAGTTGCAAAAGTTAAAACGCAATAAAATTATGGATATCACAATTTAATGATGCAGGATAAATAAATATCTTAAAATAAAATAAGATAAATTTTTGCAGATGAAATGAACCAGGCATTGCATCCAATTTCTGTGATGAAAAAATATGGCGTTTGTATCTTAAAACATTGAATCATTCAAAGAGAAATGGAAGAAATTGAATCCTTTGCGATTATATATAGCGTTTAATAAAATTCAGATTTGGTTTATGTATCTGTTTTAAAAGATAAGAAAATAACTTTCCGTAAAGTGTTTTGTTCTTTTTAAAATTTTAATTGCATTTCACATAAGAAATAAAAAAGGAATGCGAAAGATAAATAATTTTCCTATGTTTTCTTTGATTCTATTTTTGCTTTGCTTTAAATATGGAGCATGTAAAGATGCTGGTTTTCTTCAATAAAGAAAACATTTTAGAAATTTATGATTTTAAATAATCAATTGTAATTGGCGTTAAGGTAAACTATAAGTTTATAGAATGTATTAGAAAGTGAATTTTTATTTGTTAAGAAAATTAAAATCGCAATACATATTCTTCGGAATGAAATGTTAGATAAGGTTTTAGTAATTTATAACAAACACCATTCTGTAAAACTAATTTCGTATCTGGAAATTTCTATAAAATGCAAACATAAACTTGCATATTAGAAATGTCCTACGATTTATTTGTGTGTTTGTTTCTTTACCGCATTCAGATACTTAAATATGAGTGTCACTTGTAGGCCATTTGGTATGAATGAAAATATTGTTTCATTTTTATTCTAAAACTATGGTAAGTTCGAAGCAATAAAATATAAAATTTTAAAAATTTAAAAATTGTTTTGGAGACTTTTATTTAATGATAACTAAATGTAATGCAGTTCATTCTTATAATGAAACTTTCTATGATTTTTTTGGAAAAAAACATAATTTCTTTTGAGTAACCATCATATAAAAGATGAGTATAAGAACTTTTTAGCCCCAATTTATCCCCCCAAACATTATAAAAGAACAAATAGAATTTGAAGTTCAATATTCAATGAAGATGATTTGTGTCTAATGTTTGAATGTTATGATTTCTCTCACATATACTGTCATTTGCAAACTATTTCAATATAAGCTCATTAACACTTAAATAAACATTTGAAAACGCAATATTTTATAATTAAAAAAAAAAATCCTACCTTCACAAAAATCTTTACACGGCATCACAATATCATCATCCTGGCAATCCGGCTGCAACAGTTGACAAACAAAATCATGAGCCAGAGGATAGCACTCGAAATCTATAATCTGTCTGAACGTCACCAGATCACTCATAACATCAGTTATATTCTTATGCTCAACAATGTTGGGGTACGATGTCATATTGTAGAACAACGACGAGCAGAAAGGGACCTCGATGGCGGTGCATTGACGAGGGACGATTCTGGCCATGGCAGAACTTGGAGTTGTGGTCAGGCCTTCCACGTAGCCCGGATATTGGCGCCTGGGGACCCATTTGTCAAAAGCGTCGTCTACAGGTGGTTTCCTCTCTGGAAAAAATGCCATAAAATATTTTTGTTTTAGCGTTTATTATTTTTTTGAACTAAACAGTCAGAAAAGCGTCATAAAGGCTAGGATGTGTCCTAAAACGTCGGTAAGAAGTAAAAGTGAAGCTGTAAAACCATATTTGGTTCTAATGAGAAAGAACCAAATAGGGTGTCAATATTAGCGAACAGTTTACAACGCTGAAAAATCTTGTGCCAATTAGGAAAACAATAAAACAAAATGTTTTCGAAATTATAATTAATGCCTTCTTAAAAAACTAAACAACAGTAAACAATAACAAATAGTTTCAGTAATTTTTATAAAAGAATTTCTACTAGGTCAGAGTTTAAATTGTGGAACAAATCTTTACTCATTTGGTTATTATTTTCTTGGTGTCTCACCTTGAATCTGAATCGAGTCCTGATCAATTTGAATGTCATTAAAAACACCAGTTCTGGATCGCATCACTTCTTCTGAAAGGATGACATACAAGTCCGCTGCGCTCAAACCACCTTGATCGGGTTGCAAATGGAGGTTGAAATGGACGATCAGATTTTTGTCCGCATCTCTCCTAAAAAAGAATAATCAACTATTGTTAAGTCCTCACCATAAAACGTTTGGTTTAATGTTACTCCAAAAAACTGGGAGCAGCAAATACTGGCTCAAGTTTTATGGAGATAGGTTACACCATAAAAAAGTTTCATGCATACATATATGCATTCATACAGGCAAGCAGACATATATTATATATATATATATATTCAGGGTGTCACATGGCCCATGAAAACCTTCATAATTATGAAACATTACATTTATAAAAAAAAAGGTATTAATATCTAGTACTACTGTAAAAGTTTTATTGTTCGATGCAAAAACATGCAAAAGACCTTTAGGAGAAGAAGAAATAAAAGCCCCAAAAATGGTCTCTTTTTTTGTTATTTCACCGGAACACTGATTTGATTGCCATTCTTAAATAGTTTTTTAAGCTAAATCTTTGAAATAAAAGAAAGATTTTTTTCATTTGAAAAGTGACTTTTTGGCATTGAAAAATATAAGCGTTGCCATACACATAATTTTTCAAAACCGTCTATGAATAAAAAAGTTACAACTTTCGAACTTTTTTTGTATTTCATTCAAATTAAAGCAAGTTATATAATTTCCAAACTGAATGAATAGAGCAAAAAGTTTTCAGAGTGAAAAAAAAGACATTACAAGAATATAAAATAAAATCTTTAATTGGTTTGTTACATTCTTCTAACTTTAAGCCATTAAGATACGGTAAAATAAAAGTTGAACTTTGTTTAACAGTAAGAAAGATCATAATTTGAATTTGATATAGAAGAAGTAAACACGCAGATAAGTATTCAGATTTTTTTACATTACCAGTTTGAAAAACATTTATTGAAAATTGCTATTAGTGCATTCCTCTTAAAAAGACCTTTTGTTCAATGTTGGAAAAGAAGACTTAATACGAATTTTTTTTATATAAAATGTTGGAGTAACGAGCAAACAAAGACAACATTTTAAAGAAATTAAATTTAAATGAGAAATAATAATTTACGTTAACAGAAAAAGTCATATACCAAAATATTGTTAGCTTGGGAGAGAAGAAAAGTAGAATTTTCTTTGTGTATTGGTAATAATTCAAAGAAAAAACTAGACCTGTAATTAATTTTAATTTTGCTTTCTATTTATAAAAATCGAAAGAAAAGCTTTGGATAAAAAAATAAAGCGTGGATGTTTTGTGCTAAATATTACTATCTGCTATTTAGAAGTATAAAAAGAAAACAGATCTATTTCAAAATAGCAAATCTATTTATTTCAATTTATCGAGCCTTCATGTGTAGGAAGATTAAAGATAAATCAATTTAGCTTTAAACCAATCAGTTTAAAGCCGAGAAAGTTACAAATAGAAGGATTATCTTTCATTCCTTGCCACGATGAATACCATGGTAACTTTCATGTTTCTATGTTCAATAATTAATCTGTATATTTGACAAGTTGATTTGAAATCACTTTGTGAATATTCTAAAGGGTCTAGGAGAATAATATAGTAAAATAACAAAAAAATATAAAAGTCGATGTTTGAAAACTAACTTTCAATTAAGAGAGGTAGAATTTAAGTTTATTATCGCGTATATCCTGAAATTTTTATAATTATCTGAAATGTACAATGTATATGGATAATAATGTATTGTTATTGTTACTCCAAAAAACTGGGAGCAGCAAATACTGGCTCAAGTTTTATGGAGATAGGTTGCACCATAAAAAAGTTTCATGCATACATATATGCATTCATACAGACAAGCAGCACACACACACACACATATATATTATATATATATATATATATATATATATATATATATATATATATATATATATATAATATATATATATATATATATATATATATATATATATAATATATATATTATATTATATATATATATATATATATATATATATTCAGGGTGTCACATGGCCCATGAAAACCTTCATAATTATGAAACATTTATAAAAAATGTATTGATATCTAGTACTACTGTAAAAGTTTTATTGTTCGATGCAAAAACTTGCAAAAGACCTTTAGAAGAATAAGAAATGTAAGCCCCAAGAATGGTCTATTTTTTGTTATTTCACCGGAACACTTATTTGATTGTCTTTCTGAATTTTTTTTCAAGCTAAATCTTTGAAATAAAAGAAAGATTTTTTTCATTTGAAAAGTGACTTTTTGGCATTTAAAAATATAAGCGTTGTCATACACATAATTTTTCAAAACCACCTATGAATAAAAAAGTTACAACTTTCAAACTTTTTTTTGTATTTCATTCAAATTAAAGCAAGTTATATAATTTCCAAACAGAATGAATAGAGCAAAAAGTTTTCAGAGTGAAAAAAAAAAGCCATTACAAGAATATAAAACAAAATGGAGAATCTAACCGTAATATTTTCTTTCATTTACAGTAAATTTATAACAGATGTTTGTGCTAAAAGTTACTGAATTTTTTCCAACATGTAACAAAAAAAGATGTCAAATCTGTCTTAAATAATAAAATTTTAAACCGAGCACGAATGATTAAATTTGTAACCAAAATGTATAGTATTTTTGTTCAAGGTTGAAAAATTCCTTGGGATATTAAAAGTTCTTTTAAAGTTTGCACAAACTTATGTGAACTAGAATGATATTAAGATAATAAATAAATTATGCGATATGCTAGAGAGTAATTGTTGAGCTGCACTGTTAAAAGTTTTGTGCTTGGATTCATCATAATAATTGTTCCTAGTATCTGAAACGGATGTGTGTTAAAATGTTTCACCATATTTTCAGTATTTGGTAGAAATATTTTTTCGGCTTTTGGAAATAAAAGCCTGAGAAATGGGTCAACCGAATATCGAAAATATGCTGAAACATTTCATAACACAGCCATTGCAGCTACTAGGAACCCTATTTTTAGGGAATCTCCAAATTTATAAAAGTGTGTGCGAATGACATAGCTAAATTTTAAAAGTCTATTGGCATGTAAGTTCAGAATGATTAAAAATCTTAATTCTTTCGATTCAAAATTTGTTACTTAATTTCTCAATTTCGAATTGAATATTAAAAAAGAATCACGAACAAGATTTCGGTTAATAACGTTCCATTTCTCTGATCCAATAATCTTTGAGTATTAAGATTATAATTAACTACAACCCTATCTCAAAACAAAATAACAGTTGAGACAACCACAATATAACAGAACACAGAAGCAAAGAATTCCGATTAAATTAAAACAGAAATATAAATTGTGTTGGCTAAAAAAAGTTGCAACTCGCATTTTCGAACTTTCTTAAGATAGTTTTAAAATTATAAGTTCGAATCAAATTAAATTTAGACATTTGGAGGACCTAGTAAGATAGCCAATGCTTAAAATTTCGTACTTGGTTTCACCAAAAAATGGTTCCTAGTAGCTGCAACGCTGTGTGGTGAAATGTTTCACCATATTTTTGGAATTCGGTTGAACCATTTTTCAGATTTTGATTTCCGAAATCAGAAAAATGGTTCAACCGAGTTCTAAAAATGCGAGAAACCATTTCACCACACAACAGTTCCAGCTACTAGGAACCATTTTTTTTGTGAAACTTAGCATAGAATTTTTAACTTTGCAGTAGACTTAAAGTTTTCCCAATATACCATTAAAATCATTTATATCAAAATCGATAAAAAATTGACTGTTATAGGTAAAATGTTGAACTACATATAGTTTTGATGTGGAACTAAGATGCTTTACTATCAATGAAGGCACAAAACAGTAGATGCTTCCAGGATTATTTTTAAAAGTTAATTAATCTTTATCCTTCTAGTTTCTGTTGCCATTTGACAACATACACTTTAAATCATTTACACTTTAATCCCCTTTAAGAGGGATTGTCAGACCCATAGAGCTAATGCATTAGTTTTCTAATCACAACTTCCGCAGAAGTATTGATTTGCCATGTTAGCCCTTTTTCCTCAGGTATGAGAATCAACATAACATCAAAATGAAACAAATTTTGAAACGAAAATGTTATCTAGTTATTTAATTATATATTTAAAATGCCAAAAATTACAGCATATGGCGACACTATTTTAAAACTTTATCAATAAATAATTAAATAACCTGATTTTATTTTATTTTCTATTCAATTTTGCTTTAAATTGATGTTATGATGATTCCCATACCTGGTGAAAATGGGATAACATGGCAAAGCAATTCTTTTGCAAAAATTGTGGTTTCAAAACTAATGCATCATCTCTATGGGACTGACAGTCCTTCTTAAGACTTTAAAATATCTTTGAAGTTCGGCAATTTTAGCAGTTTCTCATGTATTGGAAGCTGTTATGATGTTTTAGAATGAAAAAGTTAACCAATTATAGAAAAAATTATTTTAAGTTGTATACAATTAAAGGAATATAACTTCTCCAAATTTAATGCATCATTCGCAATGCTAAGTCTACGGTGTTGCTAAATATACCTTTGTTGAGTAAAACAAACTATGCATTCTAGGGTTAAAAACTTATTCTTACGCACAGATTTAACAAAATAGGTAATATTTTTACTAAACCCGCATACAATGCATAAGAGGACGTGTGTTTCGTTTATTTCGCTACTTACATCTCTGTATAATCAAAAACTTGTGTGTAAAGCAATTCTATATAAATTTTCTCTTAAAACGAAATTTAAATTTGTTTTTTATTGATAGCATCATCGTATTATATATTCACGTTTATAACGTATTTTTATTCACAATAGTCAAATCATTTTCCATGTAATGAAAATCGCTGTTTTTGGTTACTAGAACGTCTCAAAAAGTGATACACATTTTGACCAATTGTACGATAGAAGTATTTTTATTAATATAAATAAACAATAGGGGCAAACATTCGAAGGAAATAACGTGATTTTTGGAAAATCATATTTCGTTCTCTTTAAGTCTTCCTCTGAATACTTATTTTCAAAAACCCATTTTATTCATAATCATTCGGGCGGGTAATACAACTTTGTAAAACCCATGTATTGAAATCCAAATATGGATACCGGTATTGCTAAAATCCAAATCGATGATATTTTAATTAAGTATTTGCAGCTTTTGAAAGGAAATATAGGTAAAACTAATTAATCGTTGCATCCATGGAGAAATGACAGATGCGGAATACGTGTTTTGAATAGAAAATAATACATTCGGATTTAATAATTATTTCAATCTTGAATTTCAGTGCGTGATCGCAAGCTTCTCGAAGTTGTAATTAGATGCTTCAATTTTCTTTAAAGAATGTAATTTGAATTTTAATTTAAATGTTGCAAAACCAGGTACTTTAGGTACTTTAAAAAAATTCATTGATTTCGTCTTTCAATTATATTTAAGGAAGAGAGGATTCGCTATGCATTAGGTTTTGAATATTGAGTTTATATTTTTTTGTAACAAAGAATGTAAAATGATAAATAAAACTTAACATTGTCGGAAACTCATTGTTAAAATATTAAGTTCGGATTTTTTTTGTTTTGTTAGTAATAGGGTTGCTTGGGGAAATTTCTGTAGTCTTTGAGGAATTGAAAAAAAAAAACTAATTAATTATTTGAAAAATAAACGCTTTGATAAACTCTAATCAATATAAAACTTATAAGTACCTATAATTAGTATTTTTATAATACCATTTTAAAATTAAAAAAAAAATTAAAACACGTTTTAGAGTAAAAGAATCCGCTTTAAATAGAATGGAATATCTTCGATTTGCTGCATATAATTTTTTTAAAAACTTTTAAGAAACGATGAAATAAATATTACTTTTTCTTACAAATAATGTGGTTTAAAGAATTTTTAACACTCGAAAAGGGTGTTTACTATTAATTTTGCTTATTAGAATGCTCTGGATTATTTTTCATATTATTGAACTAAGCTTAGTTAAAAGTGTCGAATAGTTTACCCCAAGTTCTCTCATAGTTACTCCACTTGCATGAGTAATTATGAGATTATGCATCTTTTTCTCCAGTTTAAGAAGCACTTATTTAAAAAGAATTAAACTAATGCTATTAAATTTTAGCGCCTAAGAAATTCTTTTAAAAATCCCACATTTAGCCATTAATTAGTTAAAACATTTTTCCAATTTTGTCTTGAAATTACCCCAATCCAATACCTGAAGGATATTACATGATAACTGGAAAAGCGTTCTATTGTCTGAGAAGGAAACATAAACAAATTGAAAGCCGAATCCTATTTTTTATCACCCAACATTTTTTTACCCCACAAGACCTTATAAATAATAGTGGAAATTCGATTAAAAATCCAAAAAATCGATCTTTTAATACGGTGTTATAACGGATCGATTACCGCACTCAGAAATACGAAGCACTGAAAATAACAGTGTATATATCTTCAGGCAATCGTCATTTCTATTAATGGCCAATCAATATGTTTAATTATATTAAGGTTATCTGGAGACGAAAATACTTGTGTTTCTTTTCTTGCAGAAATGATTGTTAATTAAATTTTATGTAGTGGAGCAGAAAAGGAATGAATAGTGGTTCAGTTTAGATACTTGTTGGTACAGTTAAAATTAATTTATTAACTGGAGTAGAAAATTAAAATTATGACTATCGGTTTATATTTGAATTACATTTTTTTAAAAAAGTAAATATTTCTGTAAATTCCTTTTATCATAATTTTAATTTTCATAGAGAAAAATCTAAAATTTTTGACTCAGTAAAAGTATCAATTGATTCATCTGACATACCAACAAAGTCATTTGACTTGTTTACGAAAGAGAAATCAAAGTATTGGTCACGGCCAATTACATCAAACGAGTCAGTTGACACTGAATTTGAAAGGGCAAAGGGTCAAAGGACAATCAAATGCCCAAATGATACAGTTGCCAGAGAATTTAAAACATACCTAAATATTTCACGCCCAATTGGTTCAATAGATAAATAACTCAGATACAACATAATGTAGATCATATACGAGTCGATCAGTGTTCAGAAAACTGACTGTTTAAATGAGTCAAATGACACGAATGCGCAATTCTTTCAACAGAGATTGGGTTTGGCACGGTGCGAAAAATTATAGCTTGTTTGCAGAATTTTGCAAGCCGGCGTTGAATAGTGAGTAAAGTGACGGCTTTTGTAATTGAGAGATTTTGTAATCTCGAGAGAAGCATATTCGAATCTTGCTTCAAAGAAGTTTAATTTAAGGATTTAACTACAAAATTCTATATGAAGAGTAATTTGGCTCATTACCACTTTCCCTCTTCAAAGTATCACGCCTTCGCCGACATGCCTTTGGAGATCACGAGAAGTTTTTGCTCTCATGCAAATTGGTTCATCTAACGAGTAAGTTGACGCGTTTTCTATTTTCTTCCACAAGGTAATTGTCATCACGAACAAGCGCTGGAGAACACGTGAAATCTGTCTTTTACGAAATTGACTCAACTAACGAGTAGCTCAACAACTAGCTTGGTAAGTCAGTTTTGACTCATGTAAGTCAATAGTGTGGGGTCAACTGATTCAGTTTGGAACAGGATTCGTTTATTTTTTTGGGTGTAAGTATATAGTTTTAATTTCTATTGTTAATTTTTTTAAATTTAAGCAGAAAAAACATTTCATTGAAGATGTATTTTATTGGTCATTAACTAATTGGTCATTAACTAATTTTAAAAGGTCAAAAGCATTTGTTTTATATTTTTATCGTGGCCCTTAAAAAATTTTGTTGCATTAAAAAACAACCGTTTTTAAGATTAAGTGATCAAAGAAATGTAATTATCTATCATTAATTCTTCAACAAAATAAACTAATGAACATTTCAGATTTTTCTGAACATTTTTCATCTGTAATTTAATACCTAATGCTATTTATTATTTTACTATTTACTAACTTAAAATATTGAAGCATTTTTAATGGTTGATAATTTTTCAATTTTAAAAAATGTGAAAATTATTTAGTTTCATTAACTCAAATTCTACAAAAATATCTCAACTACTCACAGATTTATAAGATTTCAGTTAAACTATTTAAAACAAATCTCAATCAATAGTTTTTTTGTCACCATCTCTTTTTATCTGAAATTTGAGTCACAAAAGATGATGCATTAATTTTTTTCATCAATTTCCTTTTATTTGTCACTGGATCAGCCTCGATACTTTGTGAAAGCCTTTGACTGAGGGAATTCTTTGCACGTAAATCGTTGTTTTCTTTGCTTCACCTTTTCAATAGTTTTCTAGCCTCTTCTGTTAATGTGACAACAAAGTAACCAACATTCGAGTTATTTTAGTTCAATTGAATTAACGTTGAACCAAATCAACAAGGGGCTATTTTTAACGGACTTAAAGAATTCAAACTATGGTCAAGTGATTAGGCCAAGATCTGAGTAGCCATCTACCGCAACCTACGAACAACACTGTACGCAGCTTTAGACGAACGGCGCATTTTAAATGACCCCTTTTACAAGTAATTTTTTCTTTAGATTTTTAACTGAGCAATTCATTTTTTGGATGTTTGTGTTAAAAACAGTACTCGATCTGAGGTACTGAAGAACTGAAGTCCAACGTCTAACCAACTAGACTCTCACAGCCTCTGACTGCTAAATTAGAAAATTCTCTGCTGATACATTAGAAAAATGCAATTATTCATATTTCACAATTTTATTTTATTAATAACTACGAGAGTTTGTTTTAAAGTTATTTTATGGGCAAAGCTTTTCTTTGATGTACTATTTTCTATTATTTTAAAATATCCAGTTTAAATAATAATTGGAATATTGAATAATAGAAAAAATGAAATAATTGCTTTAAAATCTGCGAATTTCTTCAGTTAGTTACGTACGAAGCACTTGTCAGTACTTTGACTAACCCACATTAATGATTTAAATGAATAAAAATGATATTTATTCTTTGGATTGTAATTATTAAATAGTCATGCATGCATAATATATTACAATTCAACGCCTTAAATATTATTTTAATATTTTTGACTCTTATAACAAACTAATGCTTAAGAAACAGTAACAGTAATGTTATACCAACGTGAAAAGATACACAGTAAAAAGATTGCAATGATTCGCCTTGATATCCCGAAGTAATGCTTTCGGAATAATAAATTGGGGGTGAAAGATTGTTGGGGTGTTTTGATGTTGTTTTTCACTTTATGAAAGGAAAGCTTTGAGTGCCTTAAAATGTAAGCAATTTAGAATTTTCCTATTTGAAACTGTTTTAGAAGAGGTTGTAAGGTTGTATTGAGAATGATTGGAACTTGGGATTTCTTATTTTCTGTATACCGTTAATGGATCCACTCTTTTTCAATATAAATATTTGTAGCGCCTATTTTGTGAAGTAATAATAACTAATAAAATTTTTAAGTTTGATGTAAACATGAATCATTATAAGTTTTCTCTAAAGGAGATAATCATGTTTTCAAAGTTATTGTTTATTCATTAAAATCAATAAGAATGTTTTAAATGAATACACCGTTAAAATATACTGCAAACACCTAATTTTTTTTTATATAATATTACAGAAAAAACAAGAATTACACAAAAAGTTTTGTAATTCTTACCAGAAATCTCTCTTTGTCTGTTACAAAACTTTTTCTAATAATTAAAAAAAATGAATAATCTCACCAAAATTTTTCTAGTAATTCTTACAAATCAGGATTTTCGATCTGAAGATACGCATTAATAAAATAAAGCGGGTCCGCGATAAGAATGAGACAATTCGATTGGCTAAACTAATGCGAAAAATTTGTAACATGCAAATTTTCTCACTACCAGCATTCACGCACCAGGTCACGCACACTTTCAAATAAGATAAGATTTTGATTGTTGCTGCTGCAAAGTTCACCATGCCAGCTGAATTATCAAACGCTATTCGAAAAGAAATTGTACAATTCTATAATTTCGATGCCAGAAGATGCAAGAATGTAGTCTTTAAACATCTTAAAAAGCGGAAAATTTTAAAAGCAACGATATATCGTCTTTTAAAACAGTATGACGTACAAGGAAACATTGAAATTTCCAGAAATTTCGGAAAAGGAATCCGGAAAAAGAACCCAACTTTTGTAAAGAAGGTTAAGAAAATTGTGGATAAGAAACCTGATATATAAGTGCGTCAAATTGCCCGGAAATTGAAGATATCTAAGTCTTATGTGCATGAAATCATCAAAGAAGGTTTTAATTTAAAATCGTTTAAGAAAAAAACGGTTCCAAAATACATAAAAGATAAAAAAACAACGAGCAAAGAAGAACTGATTAAATATTTATCGGAAATTGATTCCATCTGGGATCAGGACTGAAACTCGTCATTGATGACGAGTCTTATTTCATGTATGATCCCAACGCTGCTGATGGTAGTAAGTATTACCATTCTGCCTCACCAGATTCTGTTCCCGTAGAATATAGAGTCAAGCATCAAGAGAAATTCTCAAGAAAAGTGATGGTGTGGCACGCCATGGATGAGGATGGAAATGTGTCCAAACCGGTGTTCTTTGAGGGAACTGTGAAGGGTAGAATTTACTTGCAACGTTGTATAAAGAGAGTACTGATACCCTTTATCCTCCAACATCATCGAAAGGAAGATATTTTGTTCTGGCCCGATATAGCTACCAGTCATTACACGAAAGAAGTCATCGAGTATATGAGAGACCAGAATATTGATTTCATACCCAAAGAGGGCAATGCTCCTAACGTACCACAAGCAAGAGGAATAGAAAAATTCTGGGGAATTATGAAATGTAAATATTCCTACGAGTAAAAGGAGTCCAAAAACTTGGCCCAATTTAAGAGGGTATATATCATCGTCTCCTTAAATCAGTATCGGAAGAAACTGTACAAAATGTCATGACGACGGCTAAAAGAAATCTTCGTAAAATGGGACTGAAAGGCGTATATTCGTCGATTTAAAGTGTCAAAGCAAATACAAAATGTTTTTTTTTTCAATTTGATGCAAGTAGCATTCATGTAAGTTATATTTTGTTGAATTTTTAAAAGAAGATGAAGTTGTCTCATTCTTATCGTGGACGCGCTTTACTTCAAAACATTCAAAGTATTCTCAAGACAGTAATGAAGTAAGCGCAGGTGTGGCGAGATAGGTTGAAGCATCATGCTTACTACGTCATGCTACACACTTTCCGGCGTTCTGCTTCTAAGAGAGAATCTTCCTGAACAACAACAACAAAAAATCCCGCCAATAAGTAGTCCCGTGTATTTGGGACTAATGCACGTTAAGTCTGTTGTGGTTCAATGTTCTGAAAGTTGCGGTGGGTGCCAGCTCAGGTGTCGGCTTCGTTGCTTGGCCGCAGTGCTAAATCATGAGACCTTTTCCTAAAAGCCCTCTTGTTGTTCTAGTTCAACGGTAATTCAACCTAACCTATACTAATAGATTATAGAAAGCGGACTTTTGCCTATTTAAAATAGTGAATTTTAAGAGGGTTTTTTTTTTGCAATACACCTGTGAGGGATACATAAAATAAGCTTGTATCGGAGACTAGAAATAGACAACCGGAAGCCGACCCGGCGGCGCAACGGTTAGGGAGCAAGCCTTTGGAGCCTCTGGGTTCGGGCTCGAATCCCGGTAAGGCATGGATGTTTGTGTTTGTCGAGTATATGCGGAGTACGTGCTCGTTAAATCTGTTGGGTCCGAAAGTCCTGTGGGCGGTAATTGCGCAGTTTCCCACGGGTACACAGGTCCCTGGAGACTATTTCCCTCCCCTTCAGGGACATGTCTAAATTGTGGAGGTGGCGATAGATGGCAGCATCTATCATATATGTGTGTATGTCGTGTCCGTCCTTCTTGACGATGGTTTATAAGCGGGTCTTTGTGACCAAGCACACAAGCCTGAAAATATATGTCTACCAACCAACCAACGACAACCGGAAACGTAATAATCAAACCATGACTTTGTGAAGCTTACAGGTTTTTTTTACAGTTTACTGTTAAGATAATATTAATTGCTAACTCAATGGATAAAAATTCGAATTCACCAATTATTTTTAATCTATTGAATTAAAAGTTATGTATCTGTTAGTTTTAAAATAAAAGTGTTTCATTTTTTTAGCTTAATTTCTTTGTTGGAAAAATAGAATTAATGGTAGCGAAAACTAATCGACAAAGCAAATGTTTCTCAGTTTTCTATGCACATAGAAAATATTAGGTTATTCCTAAATATATAAAAAAAATTCCAATGTCTATTGTCCAACTGTGAAATATCTCAATTATCCAAATTAAAACATTCAAGTAACAATGAATTTAAGGCTAATATTAGCTTCCCTGTTTGTGGATAATGTTCAATATTTCAAGTTTTCTATTTATATGGGGAAATAATATTCATTTACGAAGTTCTTTTATGAACTACAATTAAAGAAATACCGCAATTCCCAACGGTGGGCGAATGTTCAATGGGATGAGTTCGAATCACTGGCGCTGAATACTTTTCTCCCCATTAATACGCTCGATTAGACCAGGTTTCCTTTATTTCACTGCACTGATTTGATAAAATGGTAAGTTATATTTATGACAATAAATTGGTTCTGTAGTTGCATTGACATGATTGAATAATATAATCTTTTAAAAAAACCTTTGTTATTTGTTTGTAGGGAAAAATTAAAAATATAATGAATAAAAATTTACAATATGCAGACGCATGCATTTCCAGAGTTATTGTACTTTATGTTAATTGGTCTTGTTTTGTTGAATTCCCAGATAAATAAAGGTACTCAAAGGCTATTGGAGACGAGCCTCGTAATTTTGGACAGCGTTAATGTGACTACCTTAAGATAAACTAAGCTCTAAAACTTTAACTGGAGTAGAAGAACTGCTGTTTGAAGATACGTGTATTGTGTCAGAAAAACTTAAGAGACGATGGAATCGGGTTTGGCAAAAACAATGAAGCTGCGTGGAATACAGAAATGGAGTAGAACAAAATGTTAGTCTGAAATATCTTCTAGTTCAGGGGCAATGTGTAATATGAATCACCATTGCTCATTGACATCATTGGGACAATCTTATCACCCAGAAGATTTTTTAATTTACATCGCTCCATTAGTGCATAGCAATATTTTTTATTCTCTTGATCTATGGTCGTCGTTTAATACAAAATTCCATCGCTTCACGAATGTTTTTGTAAAACTTCTTATCATTCTTGCAAATGGTTTTCATTTTACAGCCAGATTATTTCGGAACTTTAATCGCAAACACTGCGTCTCAAATCCACTATTCTCAAAGCCATTCCAGTTTTACTTACAGCTTTTTAAAACCGATGGAGCGATTTGAGACACCCCAAAAGACCGGGGGAAAAGTATCAAGAAAAAGTTTCTTGGAGAACCTTTCAAACCTCTTTCTTTTGTTAGCTAGGATAATATGGACACGTTTATCTGCCAGCATAGTCTCGAGCCCAGATAATGGGTAATTAAGCCATCTCACACGCACTTTTGGGACGCCTGTTTCCAGAAACATGACGTGCTTGTTGCCCGGGCTATATTTTGACCCCAAACAAAACTTATGTAATGTTTTTACCTAAAAAATGGGTGGCTGATTAGTGATTAATGATAATAATGCCTTCAATTGAAAAAATTGTAACGAATTATTTACTAATTTTGAGTAAAAGGGGTTTGAATATATGAATTGTAATGACGATCAGAAAAATTGAATGTCTGATAGTTTCTGTTTGTTTTTGTTTATATAGATATATGGAAGTTTGTTTTCTTAAATTTTATTTAGTATAGTCCATGCAAACATAAAATATTATTACGGAATAATGCCAGTTAAGATATTTTCAAACTTATGTAAGCAGAGGTAAACGGGGATATTAACTCGAGGAAGTGACTGTTTTCGGATACAAAGTACAAAATTGTTAACAATTAATCGATGGGTTAATGGGTTAAAATGACTTTGACTTCCGAGTTTTGATCACTTTTTTTATGCCAGAATTTAATTAAGGCTTTTATGAATTCCAATATCAAGATCTTGAAAGGATGTATTTAGTGAAAACTTTTGATTAGCTTTTAAGACATTTTTTATGAATGTTATTAATGTCGAGGGCTTTAGCTGAATAATAAAAAATTGAAAATCAATGTTTTCTTTTAAAGCAACAAAAGTCTTAAAAAAATTATTAAAAGTTCTTCAAAATCTCCACTTAATTGGCTTTATTTATAATAAGACACGATTTAAGTATTGAAAAAAGCTTTGCGAAAAGTTTTGGATCATATAACTACACATTAATTGGAATATGGTTTTTTAAGTTTCAACGAAGAACTTTAAATGCATTTAAGTGTTCTATAGAGTTGAAGGTGATCTGTTCAATTGACTCTCTTAATTTTTTAAAATATAATTTACTCAAGCACAATTTTAAGTTTAACGTTAGAAATATGCCTGGATTAATAGTACTAAGAGTGATTTGCAAATTGTACACAAGAACGTAGTATTTGAACGCTGTTGGTAAACATTTTTTGAATGAATTTAACATTGATGTTGAAGTACAATGTAAAGTTTTAAAAATATACTTACTTGTTTAAAGCCAGTATCTCAGATTGGAGGAATATGTTTTTGTATACGCTGCTGTTGTATAACTTGTCCAACTGTAAGATAAAAATAAAACAGTTACACTAAACAGAAAAAAACACAAATAATTATTCAATAGTATTAGCTTTGATTCTGACTGCATCAGAACATTGTAAGGGTTAAAAAAATGGTAGTAGGAAATCAGAAAAGATACACTCCAGGAACATAATAGATTTCTCAATATACATTCTCGATTGCATAAAAATGTATGATAACATTAAAAAAATATTATTCTATAGAATTTTATTTATATTTCAGTAGGTTACAATAAGAACAATCTAAAAAGTATTTATAACTATACAAAAAACGTTTTGCTGATTAAATTTTCATAATACTTTGATTATTTATATATTTCAAAATTACACCAATTATTTTCCAACCATCAAATATTATTATGTGTGCGTGTTTTAAAGATACATTTATAGTCTATCTTGATTTTTTTAAAGAAATTTTACATTCTAAAGCAATAATTTACAGCATTAAAATTTTCTAATTGGATGTTAAAAAAGAAAATAAGCGTTTAAAAAATGAACCAAAGAATGAAGTGTTTGATGACGCCTGTGACGATAATTATGACAATACTGCAATTCTTTTCCAATAAATATGCATATTATTAAAACAAATATACAGTATATTTATTCCGCGATATCTTTAGACCGTTAGATGTCGCTTTAGAGTAAGTTTATAAACTTTTCCACCTTGTTTTCAATCTAAATTTTTTTCGTATCCGGTTCATTAAACTATTTAACCGATTTCTCGAACTATTTTAGTCAGTTTCAAAGTTCCTTGCAACTGGATTGGGAATTTGAAGTCAATTTTTGAATTGGGATTTTTTTTGTCCTTTGAACACATTATACTCTTTTCTGATACTGAGAAAAAACAAACACTCTTCGTTTTGCCGAGTAAGATTTTATTGACCATGACAATGATTTGCTTTCCTTTTGTGAACAATTCAAATTATAACTAAGTTATCTACCAACTCAGTTAATGAGTTAACTGATATTTTTACTCAGTTAAAGTTTTTCCTCGCAACTGAGTAATTTGAATTGGATTGTCATTTGACACATTACTCTTTCAGATACTGAAAAACAACCTCGTTTGCCGAGTAAGATTTTATTGACCATGACAATGATTTGCTTTCCTTTTGTGAACAATTCAAATTATAACTAAGTTATCTACCAACTCAGTTAATGAGTTAACTGATATTTTTACTCAGTTAAAGTTTTTCCTCTGTGCACTAGTGGGGAAAATTCGGACACACTGATTTGTTTTGTAAAAAAACTACACATTATTAAAAACAACAACAATCAAATTGGAAATTTCAAGCTGTGATTGCATTAACAGACAGTTAATGCTTGCTTTTGCACAAAATTTTTACATGAAAAAGGGCTTCAACAGTTAGTTGGTAAAAAAAATCTATTTATTATTATAATTACATAAGCCCTTCACTGCACGATTTTTTCTGCATAGAAACTAGGATTTAATATGTTCAGTTGGCCATATTACTTTAAAAAATAATAAAAAATTTCTTCGTTTATTCTTTGCCACCAAATCGTTGGTTTATATGAAAATTATTAAACTATATATGTCCCATAATGCGCAAAAAAAGTAACTATAGTTACTTTTTTTAAGAGATACACTGGTTAAAGACGATTACGTAGACATATAATACGGTGTTTTTTTTTACAAAAATCAAACAATACATGTAAAATAGCCTAATTAGAAGTAACAAACTCAGTCAATTAACAAATCACAAAGTTAAACGCAAATTAGCCTGTTATCTTGGACGGTTTCGATATTAAAAATTTTCAATTTTTTATAGCACCTATTGACATTTCTAAATAGTATGTAATATTGCATGAATACCTATTGCTTTATACATCTAAATATAAGTCTGTGCCACATATGGATGGCACTAGGTGCTGTGAAAGTTTAATATTTCAACCTTTTAAACATATTAATTAAACAAATATTTTGTGCATTTTTCAAAATTTACATAGGATATTAGCAAGCTTATATATTAGTGGAAATAAATATTTATTGTTTAAATAAACTGGTTTTGTTAATACTTATCAGACTTGCAACAATATATTAAAATAAAGTCAATTTGTCAAATCTATTTTTAAAGACTTCAAGTTTGTTATGAAAGAAGCGTTACTTGTCACTGCATTTTAATGATAAAATCAATAACTTAATTGCCATAACATTTTTAACACAGATCGTAGTTCGAAGAAAATGCTGAAATTCCTCTTTTTATGAAATTCCTTTACTAGCTACTGTAAAGCTCCTGATTAAAATTCTATACAATTGTTATTGAATAACATATTGTGGAATTATTCACGCATGACTTAATTATTAAAATGATATTGAATACAATAAATAAGATTTTAAATGTGCATTATAAAACAATAAAAATATTAATCTATATTATATAATTTAATTATACCAACTACATATTTAATATACGTAATATTAGAACCATGAAATTAAATTTTAATTACTTGACCCGCTTATCCTTGCACTACTGCATTCATTAAAGGATTATATATTCATGAATGGGGCAAATTTATGCCAATAAATATTTAATTTCATATTTATGATATGATATTTAATAATAGTCATTCAACAGTGTTATTTAATTAAAGCACGACTAAGCCTTATAGAACATGAATAAGGCTCCTGTTAAGGTGCTTTAAATTTTTTAGTTACAAATATTTATTTAAAATACAACGTATTTTATAATTTTAAAAAAAATATAGATATTCATTAAATAATAGATAATCATTTATTCATAATAAATAAATGCATTAACGGTATAACAGTGTTTAAAATGTCTTAAGAACACCCAGTTTGATGTTATTTTAATACTTCCGTTAAAATTACAATAAAATTGGAGGGATTGAAAGATATTTGAAGGATTTCTTTTTAATATTTTAGGATCTTTGCTGCGAAATAAATTATATACTCATTAAGATTAAAAGCAAATTTTTTAAAAATAAGTTGCACAACTTTCTTAACTATAACTACAAAAGATAGTCAACTCGAAAATTAGTTACAGGGTTTCAAGCTTGAGTACAAGTTTACATTAAGGACCCCATTTGTTCTAGGGAAATCAGGACTAGTGAATAATAAAATGCTTGGAAAAACAATTTTATTAATATATTACATTTTAAAATTATGTTTTAATTCATATCCCACTCCAATCCTACGCCATAAATGGAAATTTTAGTCTTTACTTGAGAGAAATTTCTGATTCAATACATCATTTACAAAAAATAAAAACCAAATTGGTTTCACCATTACATACAAGATAAATGACTTCCAACGACCACATCAAATCAATGGTAACTGCTAGAAAGCAGATTTTCACGCTACCTTTTATCAAGACGGTGTTTGCGACGCATTATTTTTAAAAGGGATCCTAAATTTCACCCTTCATTTCCTCTCAACGATTTAAACCATTCTTTTGAAGAATTTTTCATCGACTCGGACGGACACTTAAGAATTTTTCAAGAATCTCAGCGAGCACGAGAGATTGATGACTCTTCCCCGTCCTTTTGGACGGAAATTAAGCGAGAATTCGATGAAAAAGTGTCCTCTTTAGACAATTTCTGCTGACGAAGTGGCTCTCCAACAAAGACTCATCATCAAACAGTAAAATTACTTTGAGGGAAAACGACGAATTTTCTTGGTAGAAAACGTGAATGGGAAGGTTAAGTATAAACTTAACCTTATAGTTGCATATTGGCAACAATTATTCTTTGTGGTACTAAACTGATGTTTTTAATTTTGTGGGAATATTTCTTTCTGCTCTATGATGTTATTACAGGCTACAATTTCCAAATAAAAAATATTCATTGAGAAAATTTATTATAATAAAAGGCCAATTAACTGTTAACTATTTATTAATTTGTTAATCTTGCTGTTTCTGATTGGAAAATTTTAAATTTATTAATTGAATTGTGTTTTAAAAATATTTCTGGTAAGCGTGATTAAACTGGATAAACATGTGGTTGTTTCAAAGAATTTAATTTTTAAAATTGGTATATTGTTCTTTTACAACTAAAATACAATCAAGCGCGAATCGAAAAATTTAGTGATCGATTTAAAATATGAACACCTTTAAAAATGTAAATTTCATACCCCTAACGAAACAACAATTGATTTTCCGACACTATTCGCTTCTTCTCAAAATCCAATATTGATGCACACTTTCTGCAAAGACCAATAACCTTCCACTAAGATTTCAGCCCATCCAGTTGACAGCTGTTTGCCATGTACCACCAAGTTCGGGCATAAATTCAGTTTAATGTTCCTAACTTATCTACCGGATCATGCGGTTGAACCGTTAAAGGAATTTATAATTTACCGCACTGCAAAGAGAGCCCAGACCCAAATTAGACGGCTTAGGGATTAGGCCTCAAATCCAGAACGTGCGCCATGCTAATCCTCGGCGATAGGACACAGTTTGATTGTTTTATCATCGATCTCTGCCGATTTGGCTTGTTTCATTATGCCAGAGGGTGATCAATTGGTGAGGTGACGAGGGATTTACCAACTTTGGAGTAATTTATTCTCAAACTGTTGGAGTACTCTTAATGATTCGGGGGCTGGAGATGAATTACAGCTACCGGGTTGTGCAGAACTGAAATTTAGAATAGCTAGCGTGATCAATATTGTATTTCCGGGGACTAATCCAGTCTGCATTCCATTTCATAATTATAGGGAAGGAATTCGTTTATTTTCAGGAAATAAATTTGAATCTAATAATGTGTGTACAAGTTAGTTTTTATTCCAATGAATTATTAATTTTATGAATAAAATATGATAGTCGGAATTTTCAAAATTAGGTTACATGAACAGTAATTGGAATTATAAATTACATATAATCTAATATGAACATAAAAACAAAATAAATTTAAATAATGTTCTTTTATGAAATCAACGGTAGTATATTTAAAATTACTTGGGGTTAATATAGATTTACATATTTGTCTATATTACGTACTTACATTTATAAAACCTTACTTTACTCTTTATAATAATGCAATTCATTCTATTTATAATCTATATTGTATGCCTTCTAGTAGCAAGTAGAAGCATATATAGAAGCATATTTTTACAATCATTTTCGTAATGTAGTTTCGTAATGTGTGTTTGTAATTGTAGTACTTTTGATAAAATTACATTCTTTTACTAGTTATATTTGAAACATGTAATTTATTTTACATTGAGTATCGTATGTTTTATAAGACCTTTGACATTTAGCCGTTATCCGTATTTAAAAATATATTTTTTAAAACCGTAACTAAATTTTATTTATACAATAATATTTTTAAAATAAAATATGCCTTTTCAATACATTTTCTGTCAAAAGTATCGCTTTCTGCATTTTTCTGTCTCGTGAAAAAATTGTACTGCACTTGCAGCCATGCATAGGATTCAATTAAAAGCGAGTCTTTATGTATAAAAATTAAAAGCACCTTCTTGTATACTCATGTCCAAAATTACTTAACATTTTTTAAAAATATATTTCTAAAAATACTCTGAAACACGTAATTTGCTGTTGACGACTTTTAACACGAACTGCAACACATAATTTACGTTTTGATTGCAACTGGTTGTTACGCAGAATATGATAAAAATAGAAACATGTTTTGGACCAACTTTATCTAAAAAATCTAATTTTTATCTAAGTATCATAGAAAAGTTTCTGTAAATGAACTTTAGAGGAACTTTAAAGGATACAAATAATTAAAAAAACAATCCGTTGTTGTGGTTAATATGGTCCAATAATATTTATCAATGAAAACAAAAAATATAATTTTTTAACAAACAACTATATGAAATATATTTTATGCAAATTTCAATACAAAGCTGTTTTAAAAAGAAATTATGATTATTGGTATGGGGCATTAGTAATTATTCTGTTTCTGCGCATGTGCAAGACATTTCTCAAATTATTTTTAAATGAATTTTTAAAAAAAATATTGCTCAACTTATATGCAAGCAGAGATCACAAATCATAAAATTGCAGAGTACAGAGGGTATTAACACATTTTTAGAACGATTGCGGGGCCGTTTAATTAATGTTTAAAATTAAAAGACTATTTTTTTAATTGTGCGATCTGATAGCCTTTTTTCTTGACTATAAGTCTGCATCGTGGTTTCCATGATAGAAGAGCTTTCCGTAAAATTTCCAGGGGTATTGCTTTTCATTCCTCTTCCACTACTTTCCAGAGTCCATCTATCGTGGTGGGTTTGCGTTTAGAAAGAGCTCTTTTTAACAAACCAAAGGCACATTAGTCCATAAGTGATACGCCAGGGGACTTCGCAGGAATATGTTGAAAAGGTATATATGCAATACTTGTATAAAGTCTTCATTTTTTCAAGGAATGCAGTGGTACTTTTCGAAGTATGACTTGAAGCTTTGTCTTGATGAGGTTTCACTCTTTGAAAGTCATTGGGATAAAGAAGTGGAATTTCTTCTATAAATATTGGACGTAAAACCTTCTCCTGATAGTATGATGAGTTAATTTTAACATTATTCCCACTCTTCTTATTTTTAATTTCCCATTGTAGGAGAAACCGGCAACAATCATAAACCCTTTACTGAAACTTTCTTTACATTGACGGAACCAGATTTGTAAATTTTTTTGGATATTTGTTTGGAGTCTTCTTTCCTTGCATAAATAATGATTAACGGTTTTTACTTTTCCGATTAATAATGTTGCTTATTTTGCACTTAAAAATTTTAATACCATGCATTTCACAACGTTTTTGAATTCTAGAATAAGTATATTTCTCTTCGAAAAGCGTAAAAACACGTCTTTCAATCCAGGGCTTATTTACATGCGACATTTTTAACGAAGAATAAATTTAAAAGTAGCAGACGATAGTTCTCATTTCAAATAATAAGCTGTTGCCAAATTTTTTATTCTAAAGCAATTACTTTTTTAAAATTCTTTATCGAAATTGTTCTAAAAATGTGTTAATACCCTCTGTATATTTCCATTTTAGCGACTGTTTTTCACTATCAAAAATGTTCTACTCCAAGATTGGAAAAATGGAGAGCGGTCACAAAGTGAAGAAAGGTCATTGTACATTTTGTGGTAGGGTTGTTCACTTTGTGGATGACCCCCTTTTCCCCTCCTTGGAGTAGAATATTTTTAGTACTGTAAAACGACTCTCTAAAATGGCGCACTCTGCAGTATAGCTAAAATACTCTGCAAATTTCTGGATTTGAGATCGCGGCTAATATATAAGTTGAGCAATATTATTTGAAATAATAAAGTCATGTAAAAAAATAAATGTCTTGCACATTGGCAGAAAAAAAATTATTTCTTACTAAATTTTAATAATTCACACTAATTCTCATAACTTCTTTTTAAATAAGCTTTTTGCATATAAAGTACATTTCATATAGTCTGTTGAAAGTCCAAAGAGTTTCGTTTGCTTTCATAAATAAAGGTTTTACAACCATACTAACACCAAGAACGGATTGCAATGTTTTTTTATTTGTATCTCCTTAACTATTGTAAATAGATATTATTTCTTTTACAGATAATTTGGTAATATTTAGGTAAATACTTTTCTAAAAGAAATAAACTTTTATAGATTTTTTAAGATCATGGTGGTCCAAAATGTGTTTTTACTTTGGTCTAATTCTGAATACCATCTAATTGCAATCGATACTTTTTTATGCTTCAAAATATGTGTTGTACTGTGTGTTATAAGTCTTCAAAAGCAAATTATTTGTTTCAAAGTATTTTCAAGAAATGTCGAAAAATTAGAAAAAAAAATCACGGAAAGATAATTTTGGACATATTTACATATTAAATTTTATTTAATTTAAAAGATAGTGTTATATTGTTCATTTTATCCTACCTACCTACAAAGTACCACACGCTTATTACTTTGTATAAATAAATCTAGACATCAATAAAGAACTCAGCACCTAAATAATTCAATAACAGCAGATTTTTTCCGTTTTTCAACATGATTTTTTTGTTTTTCAAAATTGTTCAGGTTAAACATGAAGACTCCTATATAATGATACAGAAAAACACTCCAGAAATATATAGAAATTTTAAATTGTCGTAATTTTTAGATATTCTTTCATAAAGTATTAATGGTTTGCGCTGCATGGCGCAGTTTGCGAACGGATCTGGTCTGCACAATACAATAGCACTAGGCACTTCTAGCTTATGCTAATTGTTAGACCTTGTGATACTTGCACAAATGAAATAATAGTGGTAGTTGGCCGGCTTCAAAGTCTGTTGCTTATGATAATTAGATTGATTTTTTCAGTCTAAGCAACACAAAAACCACGCTGAGATCTATTGATGTCCAGAGATTATATAGTCATAGCTTTACTCACCCTGGCCTTGTATGCCTGTGCCTTCTCCTGAAAGTCTTCCGAGAGCGCATCAGCTAGGCTAGAGGTGTACTTGTCCCCCCCAACAATTACAAAACTGCCTTTGTAGACTCGTTCTGCAATGGGACAAAATGGGCAAATCAGTATCTCACAGTTTGCATAGCACTACATTTGCATTTAAACTGCACTTCTGATCGAGGCTATCAACTGGGAATTAATGGGAGTATGGTGTACTGGGCTTGACATTTATAGTTCGAAGTTGTCTTTGTGGAGTTGGCACGTAATTGCGTGTTTGCATATAAATTTGAATTATAGTCAGATTAATAACCTTATGCATAAAATTTAGCAAGTTAAAAATTTCTTGAATGATAAACAATGAAGTTTGTAAATTTTTTCTGGGACAAGCACTCTTCAGAACTTATGATGCTTTATTATTACTATTTGAAATTAAAGAACTTACATTTTGGTAAAAAAAAATTAGATCTACATTTTTATTTTTACGGGCACACGGTTTTTAAATTTTTTTAAGGGGCCTTATCTTTTTTAAAAACCCCTTTCAATCAAAATTTCTAAGTCTAATGTACTTACCTTTAAAATTTCTAAAAAAAACTTTAATTGACTTTCAAAAATATTGATAACTGTTAAAATTCACTTACTGAATTCAAAGAAAAGTCAGCCCCGAGTTCTTATTTATACCCACACTTTTAAAATAAATATCATTATTAATTATTCACTAACGAAATCTATTGATTCATATATATTCTACTAAAATATAAAATGATGATTGACAGTTTTTAAATGTTACCTAAATGTTCATTTAAGTTAAAGTGTGTATTAAATCCATTCAATGCGTGTTAATTTATTGTTTAAACTATGATATAAGTTATTAAAGCATTTTATACAAGATATGTTATATTCTGTGGTAGTACCAGCTGCAAATATCTTATAAACTTAGATAAGACTTTATTTTATTAATAATTGCTAACTATACACTCTACAAAACTTTAAACGAAAGCGAGGTTTTTGGTTTCAGAACACAATTTAAAACGCCATTACTTTTTTTAGGCCAAAGTACAGTGTACTGGTTTACCAGCTAAAATGACATCTAATCAAATACATAGACTGAGTCGAAAACATACTTAGAAGTATTTTCTTGTTTCGAGATTGTAAGTATTTCTGAAAAGAAATCTTTGAGCAAGAAAAGTTGAGAGCAGGAAAAGGGATTAAATGTAAAAGGTTTTATATACTTGGAGAGACTTCGGAAAAAAACCTGAAACTTAAGCACGAAGAAACCAAAATGAACAAAAAGTAAAGGAACTTAAAAGCAGTATGGATCAAAATAGACCAAGAAACACGTTCCTTATGAAACTACCTAAAATAAAGTAAGGTTCAACATTTACGGGCTTAAGCTCTACTGGAAAGAAAAAAAAAACTTTTTATACGTTAAATCGACATAAAACATCCGAATACCTTTAACATGAATTTTCTATAAAATTCCATTTTTTACATCTTAAAATGTTTGGTAAATAACTTATGGTCACATTAACTAGGTATTTCAACCGACTATTTTAATGCTAGAAATGCGAGTTGTATTATTTAATTCATTAACCAAACTATAACCTAAAATCGCAAGATTTATAATTAAATAATATCGTCGGTAAAATGACAAAATCACGAATGTGCAAAAACCACGAATGTGCAAAAACCACGAATGTGCAAAATCACGAATGTGCAAAACTACGAATGTGCAAAACCACGAATGTGCAAAACCACGAAAGTGCAAAACCACGAATGTGCAAATTCACGAATGTACAAAGGCATGGAAAACCGGAAGCAGTTAAACCGGTTTTTGGCTTCGGTTAAATGGGCAAAAAACATTTATTTAGTTGAACCGGTTATAACTGAAGAACCGGTTTGAATAAATATTTTAACCGGCTAAACTGAAGGTTATTGTTAGTTTGCAAATCGCCGCACCAGAGCTACACGACGGCAGTTGACGACGGGCGTCGTAATTAAGAACCACGGTCAAGTGCCGAGCCGACACCCCTAAACGGAAGGAAAATTTAATGCAGTTAGATAAATCAATTCATTATGGTGTCATAAACTGTATCATAATAGATTTGTATGATATGGGTTCATTATTTATTAACACTATAGCTTCGGTTAATGCCCTTAGGTATCAAGAACTATGCTACCGGTAATGCTATTTCTATGACACATTACGCGGCAACAAATCTTCAGAAAAGGACACAGAAAGTGCTACTATTTACTAAGTTAAGATACTATTTCTTTAATAGCAACTTAATCTCCTCACTTAAAGTCGCCTTTCAAACTCTAGCACTATAAATTTTACAGCTCTACATTTTTATTGCAGACTATAATCAAAACCGATTTGATACCCAAAAATCTAAAACGATCAGAAACGTTTTGCAATTCCCGACCACAAATAAAAAAGGTCAATGCTCTTACATCGTTAGAAAACGTAATATTCAAGTCGAGAGCACCTAAAACAAAAGCCATTTTCTATTAAGGACAATGTAGCAAATGAAACATTTTCTACTTCGATATATTCACTGTACATTTCCGATCCCGAAATAGGTTGATGCAATGCCTTGTTGATTTACCGTGGCTTTGGAAATTGCATAGGAAACTATTTTCGACCACGAAGTAGAATTTTTTCAATAATCTAGTAAAGAAATGGAATTTCTCATGGGCGACAACCAAAAGAGGCCCACCTTTACTTCCGTTTTCTGAATACTCTTATGGTTACAGAAGAATAGATGCATTTGGTTGAAAGGATTTTCTCTAGGGAAAGCGATTTTTGCTTAAAGTATGCCTTCTTTGATTATCCAGATAGGAAAAAAAGCCTCGAATGTAAACCAGATACAAACCGATAGGCAACCGAATGCAAAGCAGATTTATAGGTGGAAATCATTCTATTACTGATTGTTCAATAAATATAAGAACGATAGGGCGTATGAGTGTAGTTACTTTAAATATTTTTTTTACCTAATGATTTTAACGAATGATTTTACCTTTTGTGAAAATAAGATAAACAATGAAAGTAAATCGAAGTTTTTTCTATGAGTATTGCTCTATTGAGGATTAAAAAAATTCTACGCCAGCAATGAATTCCGTTTGGGATGTGATTGTTTAAAGTTAGGAGCAGGAAGTTCGCAAAAAAGAAAAGTTTTTTTTTAATGCTAAGTTTAGACACATAAAAATTGAAGAATTAAAAAAAATGATTCAATGTAAGGGTGGTTTATACAGTGGTGGAAATTGATTTATGAACAGACACTTTTTTAGCAATGTTTCTTTATTAAATGAATATTTATCGATTTAAATTTCGTACAATATACAGGCTTTGTATATTAAACTATACACATAAATAAATTTTTATATAAATTCGTAAACAATTTCTTTTGTTGATATTTTAGTTTCAGCATAAGGAAATTGATTTATGAACTTTTACATTCAGTCTCAATTAATAATTAGTAAATCCTCCTTTTTTCATTAATGCTTTCTTAATTCAGTTTTTCATAGATAACACGAAACTTTGGATCAAGTTTTGGTCAAGTAATTTCCACTTTTTAATGATTGAGTCCTTCTATTCTACAACTGATGCATACTCCATTGACCCCATACTTCATTTGAGTAAATTATTCGAACCAATTGACCAAAGACATTATCCTTGAGGTTTAAATCAGGGCTATTGGCAGGATGATCTAAATGAACAACACTCTGTGCCTTAAACCAGTCTTTCACTTCGTTTGAAGTGTGTATACTTGCACTATCCTGCATAAAAATATAATCAAAGGCAAAGTTTCGCCATACAAAAGGAAGCAAAGAAGTTTCTAGAACTAATCTGTAATAAAGTGATGTTTGCCAGCCCTTCAGAAACAAAATCTCGCTTCTTCCATAACAAGATATCGTGGCCCAACCCATCAAACTTCCACCACCAAAATTTCTGCTAAAGACAGATCTTGGTTCCTTACGAACATCCTTCCAATAACAATTCAAACCATCAGGTCCATCCAAATTTCACTTTTTTTCATCAGAAATTTTCACTTTTTTCAATTTCTCCCCCCCCCCCCATTTTCATGTAGTTATGACAATATTTTAATCACATGTTCTGATGGTGCAGAGCCAACTTGGGACCAGCCTTCATTATTGACCATTTCAAGTTCGACTAAGATATCAACATATTTATCTTACTCTTTTGGTACTTACAGGAAGTGATAGTTCGTAACAAATTCGCCCTGTTATGTACATATGATGCCACAAATGTTACCTTTTTGGGATGCAAGTAAAATAATCCTGCTTGTGTCCCTCGTGCTTAAACGACGGTTACACTTTTCTTATTGAATTTTTTTGCCCTAGTCATAATATTTTTTCAAATATTTATGAATTACATTTATAGATCTTTTAATTAATTTGCTGATTTATCTTGCAAATGTATTACATAGTATACAAGCGTCATTTTTTACCTTTTCAGCTTCAGACAGTCACGCGCGCTTACCCATTTCGTAAAATGGGAATAAAACAGATAAATTCAACGAAGTAGGCCTTTATCTTATTTATAAACATTTATAGTAAGCTCCCCTGATGTTCAAAGGAAGAGCTAGTTAAAATATTCGGCACCAAGGTTCAAAATAGATACGAGTTCATAAATCAATTTCCACCATTTAAGTTGCTTAAAATCTAAAAATCGACATATTTTCATTTAATATATTTTTTTTAAAAATTTATGTGTGAAAATCCTTTGTTAGGATCTCAATATGAGACACACAAAATTCGAATTAATAGCACTTAATACTAAGCGAGATCTGGTGAAAATGGAGTTAGTTCATAAATCAATTTCCACTGTATAATAAAATGTGTAAGAATATACCTTTTTATGAAATTCAATTTGGAAAATTATATTTATGTTAGCAAGATAACGGAATTATCGTTTGATTGCAACTTTGAAGTTAAGGATATTTTTATGAACTAAAATAAGTGCTATTTTCAATATTTTTTAATCACTTTTAAATAAAGAATGGAATAAAAGATTTTTAAAGAAAAACTCACCAGATTTCTTTGCCAAATCTAAGAATTGAACTGAAAGGAAAAAAAACCACATTATATTAATGTTGATAAAAAATGCACAACTTTAGGGCAATGGTCAAAGTCAAAACAAGTAATTCAACCTCGAAATCATTTTTAGAGCATTTAAACAATAAAAATTTTCTGCATATCTTTATATTACTTATTTGCTTATGTATAAAATAAACATATAATTATATTATTATAATTATAAATATTTTATTGCAAGTTGTTTTTTCTCTATGAATTCAATACATTATTAATATTCATAGTTTAAAATGAATATAAAAAGTATTTGAATATAATAGATTGTTTCAGTAAATGCATAAAATTGAAAACACAAAGGTAATTTAATAAATATACATGAAATATTTGAAGCCCAGTTGTTTAGTGGTAGTGCTTCGCATTGCCACTCTACAGGTCCGGGGATCGAGTCCCGGATTGGGCGAGGTTGATTCATCCTTTCATCCCTTAAATGGGTCGATAATATGAGTACCAAGCATGCTTGGGAACTAAACGCTGGGGGTTCCAGGTTGACCACCTAACCGGGACATATGCCTAGCACCCCAGATCTGAAATGGGCACGACAGGTCTTAGCCCACTAATGGGCTGCTGCGCCGAGAAGTTTGGTATTTTTTGCATGATATATTTAAAGAAATTAAAACGAAGCATTGGTATCAAAATTGTATAGATATTGATTCTAAGGGGACAAAATAATCTTAATTTCTCCAAATATGGTGTGAAAAAAGTTAGTTAAAAAATAATTTACTTCCATTTTCCCATCCACCATAAAAAGCATATTTGTTTAAAACATTACTGCATAAAATGTTTCAAAGAAAAAAACTTTAAGATTAATGAAGATAAAAAAGTTCTATAATTATATTACTACGACTTAAATATTTTTTTAGTTATTTTTTGCCCTAGTTTTTTTTTCTCAAAAAATAGCCTTTGTGTAGTGCGTTTTAATTATAGCTTGAACGGTGAAAAACGAATAGTTTCTAATTACACAAGCTAGAAAGCATGCGTTCAAACCATAACATTACTTTTTGTTAACCTAAAAAAAAACTGCTGACTTAATATTTTTTTGCTTTGGTTGAAAGATAAGAATAATAATAATAAATGTTCAAAATTTATTTTTGTGTAAAATGTAAATTAACTCTTTTATTTTTTTATTTTAGAAGCATTTTAGAGTGTGTGTTAAGTACTTTTTAAGTTAATAAATATTTAATTAAATAGAAAGTGAAAAGAGGAGGCGAGAGAGAGATCACGAAATAATGTATCTGCGTGCTATTTTGTGATTTGCATAACCTTCTAATGTTAATAAATTAATCAAATATTTGTTTCATTCACATTGTTAAATCATACAAAAATGAGAAAATTTATTTACATTACAAAATATTTCTTAAGATTTATGATCATCAGTATCTGTTTGAAAAGGAAATAGATGTTTTAAAATATCATGTTTTCATTTTCACATGAACCTATTATTGATAAATTTCTTTATTTATTTTATTACCAAGAATCTTTATATGTTGAGATCTAATGAGAAAGTGATTATTTTTAATGTGAGAAGAGTGGAGTTCCAAACAAGAAAGTTATAGTTTAGCTGTATAATTATGAATGTGTAATAACTATGAACTATTAATAAAGCTGTAATGTAAGTGCGTCTTTAGACAGAGCATGGATTGGCAAGAATTAACCGAGAATTAGTAAAGAAACACAGCTTTATTTTGTAATAATTATTGTATTGTTCAACCACGCATTGTCAACACCAGATATTTTGTAATAATTATTGTATTGTTCGACCACGCATTGTCAACACCAGAAAACAGACAGAAAAGGGAATTATAATAAAAAATCCAATTGTAATATTAATTAAACCTATTGACATTTTTAATATCTTTTCTAGCCGTTTTCCGAAGTTTTCAACCCGCCATGAATGCACAATAGGACTACACCATTCCGGTAAATTTCAACTTTGTATTTCAAGAATATATTGATGTTGAAATGGTGCTAGGACATTCTAAGGATTGGACATGCACCATTCCTGTTTACAAGGGATATTTTGTGACCTATTTTATTGCACTGCAGAATTCGTTTATGGAACGGCAGGAAGAACCAAGCGAACTTTGCACCTGAAAACTAAAAGCCAACTACAAATTGAGAGAGTATTCTATACCATAATTGGGTGAAGGTAATAGGAACCACATCGACCAGCTCAATTTCTTATATTAAATTCTTACAACTGTTTAAGTGTGCAAAATTTAATAAAAAATTATTAAATTATTTTATTAAATTTAAGTTTGCCATAGAACAGAACTATGACACCAATAACCCATTTTTTTATAATGGTCTAATTAATTTTGGATTTTAATTACTCGTATATTTTTTAGATTCTTGAATAGATTTTTTTTTATCATATCATGTTTCTCTTAAGAATTTTTTTAATGCTTTTGCAAATTATTCATTAGCTAAGAGGCTTACCCAAAAATAATTAAAGGCTTAGTTCCTCATCCAAACGGTATTATTTGTCGATATATTCATAACTTAGTTTCATATTTTTTAAAGGACACTTGATTTTTTTTAATATTGTTGCTCGACAATTAAAACACACTCATCAATCATTAACGATTCAATAGTAATTGATAACTGGTTAATTTTCGAACAAGGACGAAAGATAAGAGATGAAGTTTTAATTGATAACATTGAATCTGTATATTTTAGGGAACTACTTAGATAAGGTATAAAAAGATCTTTAGTATTTTATTAAAATATTTATTTTGGATGAACGTTTTTTAACGAAAATAAATTAAGAAATGATGAAAAAAAGTTCTTTCATCAAAAATTAGAGTACTTTTTTTATGACGTGTTGAACCATTTTAGGTAAATTCATTCATTGAGTGAAATTCACTTAACTCCTTTTTTCTCCAGACTATTTTGTCTTTACCAATTGTGACATATTATTAGGTACTCACAATTAAGGATCAAACGACCAGGTCGGCACCTTGCGCTTTATGATTTGGACTTGATAACAGCATGATCAGTGTTTTAGGATAGTAGCAAAAAATACAGAACTTTAAATGCCTATTCTTGACGTTGATACTTTTAAAACTCAGTCATCACATTCAAAATGTTTCGCGGTTCTCCAGACCACTTATTCAAAAGGCTCCCAGTGGCCGAGGTAGATAGACGACCAGCCTCTCATTAAGAAGGTTTCGGCTTCTGAAAGAAGGCCTCGTGATTTAGAACCATGGGCAAGAAGCTGAAACCTGAGCTGACACAAGAAAAAAAGAAACGCAGCCTTATAGCGACATCGTACGCCATCATGACTTTGGGCTACAACATATTTAACGAGAACCAGTTCCATGTACACGGGCATTATTTATTGTCGAGATTTCCTTTGGCTTATCACGATCCCTATATGTGCATCTGAAAGCGAAATTGGGCTTAGGTGTTCTTGCGATTTTCTATGTCAAGTGGTTAGGATCATAGAAGTTGAATTATAATAAGTAGTTGTAAACTTTATCAAATATTCTCATATATGTACTTACGTCCAAAATAGACACCTGCTGCTGCCCCCAAGGAAACAAAGAGAATGGCGAGAATGACACATGCGCAAGCTGTTGGGGTACAACCCTCCTTGTGGGTAAACTTGATCTGGTGACTGTCTCCGCTCTCGCTTGGGGTAGTGCTGTTGGAGATAGCACTAAATGGCACAGAACGTTGCTGTAAAGCATCCATGCTCAAGCCCCTAGAAAAAAAATATAATGCAAATTTAAAACTATAGAAAAATCATAGAACAATATCTGTATGTTTTTTATATGCATTTGCCTTAAATTTGACCCAAATATGCAAAGCATAACCAAATATTTTTTTAGTTACCGTGTATTTTGTTTAGAGTCAGTAATCTTCAGTATATTTATTTGATTGGATATTTAAAAGATGTACAAAGTACAAAGATACTTGAAGAATAATATGTAATAAATTTAACAACAACAACGTGTTTTATAATCTCCCCGAAAATCAATTTTTAAATTTGCAGTGTTTTACAATGTAATTCAAGCCGTATTTTTAAAAGACAAGTTGTAATCTTCATGTATTTGTTCCACATCGTAAAACAAATAGAATTTTATTGAAGATTCTAAATATTTAGAAAACTTCAAGGCTCTCTGAACTGATTCGCCAACTAAAGATCTGTCAAAAGTGTGTCACAGTAGTACCAAAAGAGCAATTTCCGGGATAACCAAGCAATAATCCACAAATGAACACCCACGAAAGAAATGAATACTTAAACAGCAATTCCATGTAGTTTCCACATTGTTGCTTAGACTCAGAAAGACATCCTTTAATAAAAGTCAAGAGTCTAATTTCCGAATGATTGAAGTGTCTATTGCAGAAACAAATGCCTTTAATATTATGACAAAACTGTAACAATAGGATAGCAAAATTCAGACAATTGAGGCCTATGGAGAAATAAAATGCAAACATGTGTTTCGACGCTTTTTCCTACTACTTAATACAAAAGTTTGTTTACTTGATAGAATATGTTCAAACATTTATTTCCACTCAGACTGCTTTTCAGCTCAATTTTTTGAAATAGAAATGTTTTAGTGGCATTTGGTACAGTTGGCATGGAGTGTATAGTTCAGCTTTAAAATCTGTTAACACGCCAACTTAACTTGTGAACGATTAAGACATGAATTCAAACTTAATTCAAGGCAAAATGAAAAGTGTTTGGCCGTACGCAGTGAAGTGTTTAAATAGTGTTACCCAGAGAGATACAAAACATCAAATACTACTGTATCAAGCCTACTCTCCAAACTGGAATCGCAGCAAAAGCAAAGCCTGGATGTCAACGCTCCAGAAGGACAATAAAGTCTTGTAAATGGACGATCTGGAAAGGCCCCATATCTATGCATAATGCATGGAATGCGGAGCAGTAAGGACATCTATTGAAAGCTCACGTGCCAGACATTAGTAACAGCTGTTCTGTGCCACGAAGGGCCTAGGCACTTGGCCTGTCAGCAACAGGAACAGATCTGCTTAGGATGCGGTGGACAACGCGGTGTGGAAAGGAGAGATGTGGAAAAATGAAACAATATGGCAATTTCAACATGTTATGTGATATGGGTCCTATGACAACTTAACCCCCAAAGTAGACCCTTTATTTAAACAATTGTTATAACATCACACTTTTATCCGTGCGTATTTTTCAAAACACTAGATTCTGTATGTGGGAAATCTTCTGCACAATGCACATTTTAATAATAAGAAATCATTTGTTTCGTATTGTGTAAAATTTTTGTACGAGTACTGTATCATTTAATTCTATGTAAACTCATAACTTTCAGAATTAACCATAGTAATAAAATGATAAATCCTAACTTCTCGGAATTCAGCAATCATTAATTATAGTCTTACAATTGATGCTGACATTGTGTTTAAGTTATGAAAAATCCCAAATTAAAACACAATGCAGACCAGAAAGGAACGATTTAAAAAAGCAACAGCAGATTTTATTTATGAAATCATGTTCTATATTGATTTATTAAAGTTTCATTTATAGTAATTTTTGTAAAGTAAATTTGAATTATTTATTATTACTATTGATTAGTTTTTGTAAACTGATAAAGTTTTTTTTCAATCTAAATTTTGGAATAAACTATATACGTTTACACTTTATACCTTTAGTAACACTTTTTTTGTGTATCGTAGATAATGTTGCATATATTGCCCTAAAATATACCATTAGAATTTTTTAAAACTCTAATTGTATTGCCTTGAGCTGCAAAATGCAATGATATCAGACATATTTATCTGAATGTTTGTTTTATGAAAGCCATATAATGTCTTATAACGTTTTCCTTTCATGATATGACACCATTTTTTCTTAGGTTTAAATAAAGTGCATAATAAATGTGATTTCATTATTTTTAAGTCACCTTGATCCTTCTAATTCGTTAACTCAATCACATTTTGCAATGAAGTACTTTTACATTTACATCATTAATTTTAGATATAAACAAGAGAAAAACTCAAAATTTAACAATACAACAATTAAACATCCCCCTTATTACTTAAAACATTTTAAATTCATTAAACTTCGATTTTCTAAAATTCGTAAACACTAGGTCAAACTTTGACTCTTTTAAGCTGAAGATGACATGAAAAAAAGCATATTTCCTTAAAAACAAAACTGTTTAGTACCTGTTTCGTTAAAACAACAGAAATATCAGAGATCTCGGGGATAAGGCTCGAGCTTTTTATTATGAAGGGGAGATATGTCAAAGGTGTAATATTAAAGAGATCCCCTATCGAATCTTGGGTATCTTGCGTGACCGAAGTGATACCGAGGTATTGGGATACTTTGCGAGTTTATTTGAAAGGGAAACTTGAATGAAATGTTGCTAATGTATGAATAGTATTGGTTTTATTTTGAGTTATAGTTGATATAAAAGGAATTCACGATTGCGGATATTTTTGTTACAAATATGAATTGGAATTGTGTTTGGTTTGTAGTTAAGATTTTATTTTTAATTGAATGAAGGAATCATATAACATTTTTGCAACAAGTTGTGAAACACGCTGCAATAACTTATTTTACTCATTTAATGTAAAAGTAAGTATACATTCAAAATATTCCTAAAAAACAAACAAATCATATATTTTTAAGTACATTGATCACTCGATACATTGAAATTACTTATAATCGTTTCTTCAATGCTAGCAATACTTGTAGTACCCGTAATTTATTTTATGAGTTTTGCATTCTAGTTGCATACCTTACTACTGAAACAAAAAGTAATTTATTTTAAATCCTCACAGCATCTTCAGCATATTCAAAGGCTAGACAATTTCTATACGAAACGCACCAAGTCAGAAAGGCAGTTGCAAAGTTGTTGGGATTAATAATTCCATGCTCCGTCATTCCGTCCATAATTCTGTCATTAACAATGCGGAAAGGGGTGGCACCGAAGTATGCCTCAAAAGTTTCCCAAGGAATGCGATATCTGGAGGTGATCGATCAGATATCCTCCGATATCTACAGGATATTCTCACCAGTTGGAGCATCCGGTGACATCATATGTGGGTGATGGGGGCTCATGTCCGGATATCAAGGTAAATTCCATAGATAATGGAGGGGTCAGCTTTTATTGATTGGGAAGTTTCAGACTGTGCAAAAATGGCTTAAGGGGGAAATGGGCGCGCTGGACCGGGGGTCTCCAAACTCAAGTACATCAGTGTTAATCCAATGGCGAAAAAACTATTTTTTCTGCCACATTTCTCGGGCTGTATTGAATATTTTTACAAACTTTTTTTTAAAATAATAAATGTAGATAACTTACAGGTCTCTATAATCTCACTTTTTGAAATTGCTTCGAATATTTTGTGTAAAATTATTTATTAAAAATTATAAAAAATATTCGAACCAATTTCAAAAAGTGGGATTGTCGGGACCTGTATGTCAGCTACATGCATCATATAAATAAATCCGCTTGAAAAAATATTCAATACAGCCGGAGAAATGTGGCAGAGAAAATATTTTTTTCGCCATTGGATTAACACTGATGCACTTGAGTTTGGAGACCCCCGCTCCAGCACGCCCATTCCCCCTTAACGGGTAATATACTTTCTGTATTTGAGCCCCTGCGATACTCAAGAATAGGACTAAAATAAAAACACGATTTGGACCACCTTGATCTTAAAAATCTGTAAAAAGTCTATAACTTTTAAAGAGGTATTTATCTAAGTAGTAACAAAGTATTTGTAAATGAATAACATTTATCAAAGTATGTTAGGATAAAAAAAAATATTTGAAAAACATAACAATCGGTTCTTCTGGTTGATAGGCTCATAAAATCTTTGTTTATCTATAAAAGCAAACAAAACTTTTTGGACAATTAACATACTATATGGATTGTATTCCAAGCAAGTATCAATATACGTTGTATTTCATGCAAGGATCAATATAAAAAGCTGATTTAAAAGGAAGTTGAGTATAAGTATGAGATATTAGAAGTTGCGCTTTTTATAGGCATTTCCAAACATTTCTCATTTTTTAAAACAGGATTTTAATTAAAAAATATTGGTAAACTTAGATACAAGTTATAACTTATGTATGTCCCTATCTCAAATTTATAAATTAAAGGAGTATGCAGCCATTTTAGCGAGTCATTTTTCAGTGTTAGAAATATTTTACTCCAAGAAACGAAAAAAAAGAAGGGGTCTTCCTCAAAGTGAGCAGCTCTACCGCAAAATATACAGTTACCGTTTCGCACTTTGTAGACACTCCACTACTTTTCCCCCTTTTTGGAGTAAAACAAACTCAATATTGAAAAACTTCTCGCTGATATAGCTGCATACTCTGCAAATTTATGAGCAATAAAATTTGAAGTATGCAATAATAATAAATATTTATAAATTGAGCAATAATATTTGAAATAAAATCATGTAATTTTTTTTAGAAATGCATCTGCGCAGAAAAAGAGCAATTAATAATATCTCACACTAATATTCATAACTTCTTTTTAAATCAGATTTTTTCATTGAAATTCACATGAAATATATTTTATATAGTTTGTTGTTCAAAAGGTTTTGTTTGCTTCATAGACAATTTTTTTTTATGATTATCTTAACCACAAGAGATGATCATAGTCATGTTTTTTTTCAAATGTTTATATCTCTCTAAATATTGTAGGTAAATGTTGTTTCTTTTACAGAAACTTATTGCTGATATTTAGATAAATACTTCCTTAATAATAATAATTTTGTTTATATATTTTTAATATCAGGTTGCCCAAAACGTTTTTTTCTTTATTCATTTCTGCATAGGGCCTAATTGCAATCGAGACGTTATTTATACACGAATATATTTGTTGTAGGGCGTGTTATAAGTCGCCAACAGCAAATTGCATACTTTAAGTTCATTCAAATTAATATTTAGTTTTCAAGAAACGTTAATAAAATCAGAAAAAAATCATGTACAGATAATTATGGATACACACACATGAATTTATATCTTACCTTATAATATACATACACATTAACACATTATATATATTACATAACACATTATAAGTTTTTTTTAAAATTAAGCATATAATGTGTTCTAATGTTTAAAATGAAACATTTTTAATGTTACCGATGAAAAAATAATGAGTTTTTTATAATTTTATATAAATTAAGCTTTGATTCGTTACGTTTTTTGAAATAAGTAATTAGATTTATTGGTAGCTACGTGCATGAAGTAAAAATAATGCAAATGTGTAATTAGTAAATTTTAATGTGTAATTAGTAAAAATATATTCACCGCTATCGTCATTATTAGTTTTTTTTTTAATTTTTTAACGTCAATTCTCATTATGTTTTCACTCTAAAAAGCACATATAATTAACTTAAGTAAACATTAAATTTCCATACATAATTTTAGTAATTTTTAACTAGGCAGTCTGAGTAGTAAACTTGTTATAATTAGTTTATATAAACAATTCATTTTCGTAAGTAAGTTATTTTGTCTAAAGTATTTTTTACTGTAAAAATGCTAAATTTTTTTTTATTCACTGCATTCAAAGATTAATATTTCTCATTTTTTATGTGATTATCATAAACTCGTTTTCCTGTTATAAAGATATAATGCACTTAAATAACTTAAAAGCATTTTTTAACATTGTTAATGATATTTAAGTATTACAATATATATTATAATACGTCTGAATAAATACGCGACATATTTATTTAAAATAAAGCTTTTGTTGTGTATTATTTTTATATCTGTTATAGAAGCAAAAATAAGAACAATTATTCTTATTTTTAATGTATTTTTTATATTCTTTTGCAGTTTTCAATGTTTAGAATTTAAGTGCATTTATCTTAAATATATTTTTTTTACATATTTTGTTTAGATATTAAAAAAACTGCTCTTTTATTTATCTAGAGCGAAATAAAATTTAAATTTATTAATTTTAATAAAATTTTCATTTATTAACGTCTCCTTTAATCAATTTATTTTAGCATTAGTCCTTTGTTTATACAATTTAGTGTAACATGATGTGACTTTTGACATAAAAATGAAAAATTAAATCGACAATATAAAACTGTGGTAGGTGAAGTATAGTAGGTAAAAATAATTATAATTAAAATAAAAACTAATGAAAGAACATTGCATTTTCTATCGATCACAAGATTACGATTTATTGGCTATTTAATGTGATGCATGAAGCAACTCAGACAGTGGGCGTTGGGGAGCCCAGTCGATTAAGGGACTCCCCCTGCATGCGTAAGGTTCCAGGTTCGGGCATCGCCAAAATAACTGCCGACCTATAAACGGCTTGTGTGTGTGTGTGTAGCCACAAAATGTCCTACGAATAATACTCCATGTAGATGGAGTGCACGTTAAATATGCTCCCAAGCCCGACGCAGTGGTCCATTTCTATTTTAAATTCTGTTCATTTTAAGCATTTGCGCATTTTAAGTTAATTGGGCATTTTATGTTAAGCGTGCCTGCTCAGTGTGTTCTCGTCACTTGACCAAGTTTCTAAAAATTACGACACTTGTATTGGCTGCTTATGCTAATACTGCTCAAACTATACTTAAGAATTATGACTGGTAAAAAGATGCACCGGCAAAGCAAAAAAAAAAAAGCTACAAATCCCCAAAACTTACTCACAAAGTGCTCCCGCACTAAAATTGCGACCTTTATATCTATTACGTTATGACCCTACTCAGCTTCAAAACCTATCGTAATAGAAGTTTCGCTATAAATAACTATGTATAGGTGATTAAAAGCCACTAACATTTTATGAATTTTTTTGGATATTCCCTTTTTACTATGGATATAATCTTCGATGCGAATAAGTCCCCTCTTCATATATAAGCCTTCCAAGTTTCCCTTAAGCCCCACCAAAATATATAGACTTGTTATTGATTTATGATACGACTTCTGGTGATTATGTTATATTGTGGGTGATTAGAGAGCTAGGGTCTTACTTCATATATCGAGTTGGAAAAGCGTTCATGACTAGATTTCTAAGCGAGGCTCTCTCTCTTTTCATCAATAGTATACCCGTATTTCCCTTCATCATTTATAAAGAAATATATCATGTATTTCCCTTGGAGCCGAATAATAGAGTTATTTTGCTAAGGTTGCTTTTTAATCTAATTTTGGCAATTTAAGGATAAGAGTTTGAACATTTTTAAAGTAAAAATAAATTCGTTTCTTATTGGATAAGATTATCTAAGATATTTTTTCTAATACACTCATTGAAAAAATATTAATTTAAATTCCGATGAATTAGAAAAAATAATGCTTTTGCTGGTGATCCTGCATTTAGCTTAATTGAACAATGTGATAAGTTTATTGATGAATATTCAGTAGGGCAATTAAAACGATGCTATTTATATCTATTATTGTTTGAATTTTAAAGTAGATTCGTTAAGGAAATTACAACAAACGAATTTATTTAAGAAAAGTATAATTTTAACTAGATAAGAAAGCTTCATAATAATTTTTTTTTACAAATTAGATTGTAAATTAGAATTTTTTTTGAATGCAATGTATCTTTAGACTTTGAAAGGAACTTAAGCAATTTACTTGCATTTTTTTATATCTTACTTCGGCAGAAAAGTAATAATTGACATCAATAATTTTTTATTTAATCAATTTTACTTTTCACGAAACACAGTACAAAACAAAATATTTAAACTAAGATAAAATGTTGAAAAAAACACACAAAAGTTTCCTTTTAGCAAGTCAGAACAATAACAAAATAAATGTTAACCATTTAATGAGTTTTCGTTTAATTTGGAAAACTGAAGTTTTTTGTAATTGGAGACTTTAAAAACCCAACTAATTTTTTTTTATAAATAATCAGAGGAGTTAGTGCAATTTGTCTTGTCACGCAGTTTTTCAGGAACTTGTTTGACATAATGCCTAGTTTATCTTTTTCATTAGTTTACGGGTTCCCTTGTGATTAATAGCCGTCTGTGGTAATTTAATCACTTTATACCTAAGCACTAAAGTCATTTCATGTACACTTGGTTACACAAAATCTTTTTTTATAAAAACGTAACTTTTTTCAGAAAAATTTAAAAGATAAATATATATTGTAACGCTCGTTAATCGTAAGCAAACAATTAAGGTAACTTTAATAATGATTTTAGTTTTGTACAAGTCTTTATTAATTTATATATATTTTTGTTTCCATAAAAATATACAAAATCGAGTTGTTTAAAAAAAATTGGCAACAGCTACAACTTCTTGCAGTACATATATTTTTTTCAATTAAACGCTTTGCCATTTGTTTTAAAAAATTTTGTACGATACAGTTACTATGATTGCAATCACAATTTCCTTACATATTTTAGTGTTAGAATTTTTAAATTTAGTTAAATGATGCGGCAATTGCTCTGTATTGAATTAATATGTTCTTGTTACGCGAGTTCTTAACAAAAGTTTTTTATTTTCTAGTTAACATAAAATTAAATTATATATTATGGCTGTATTATACTTGTTTTATGATGTATAGCTGCGAAAGAAAATACGCTCCAACACTTGTTTCTCGGCTGCTATTGAACTGAAATTTTCCAATATATCTCATTTTTTGAGGAAAAAAGTGTAGAGTTCAGTTTAGATTTCAAAATTTGTATAAGGTGTCCTGTACATATTAAAATGAGCATCAACTCTAAACATTCCAATAAACAAAATCCAATTTTGAGTTCATGTATCAAAGCTATGAATATTTTTAACACAAAGTACCAAATTTTAAAAACTTTTAGAAATTATTTGTTGAGTTATACGACATGGAAATTCAATTGCATATTTCATGCAACTTTAAATTAATTTCTCTCAAAATTTCTTTTCAATAGCAGCCGAGAAACAATGGGTGAAACGTTTTTTTTCCGCAATTGTACATGCTCATAATTTAGAACTACAAAAAAACGTAGAAACAGCAATTTAAATCCAAGCTAACTGCGTATAACCTAATATAAAAAGAAAATGTTGATGGTATTTCTCTCCGTATACGCGTAATTCGCGCATTAATATGCAGAAAACGTCCAAAACGAAGCATTCTTCTTAGAAGTATTTCTTTTCAGCTTCATTTGTTCTTTAACTGTTCCCTAATGCACCCAACAACGTCCATCTCTGAATAAATATTTAAATTGGCTGATGAGTCTTTACTCGACTCTTTATGTGGCGCGTTTAGCCTTTAAATTGCATTTAGCCCATTGAAAGAGCTTCGTTAATAAATAATGTGGCGTTTTATCTCAATTTTTTTTAAATATTGACTTACATAATTGCATAGAAATAAATATAATTTACGTGAGTAAATAGTTTGATATATTAATTCGTAACAAATGAAATTTCAGTAAAAGTTATATTATATATTCTGTAATGTCATGTGTTAAAAAGTTATATTATATATTCTGTAAAGTAATATTAGTAGAGTTTATGTTAATGTTAGAGAGAGTGTTAATAGTTAGAGTTTTAGTATAACTCACAAAAAGTTATAGTGTTATAAGTTATATAATAATCTTTTTTGTTATACAAGGTGGCATAAAACATAAGGTAAACCGTTTACTGTTATCACTTAAAAGATAACCGAAAACAACATATGTTTATATCGTATAAGTAAAACCTCTAAAGTTAAATAAAAATATCAGGAATGCAAGATTTCTCTTTTATTAAGGAATATATTTTTAAGTGTATTTTAAAATGAAAAACAGTCATAAAAGAATCTATCTTACATGAGCTAAATGCTCCAACCCATTACAGAATCATCAAATGGAAATCAAATATGAAAAAAATTCAAAGTTTAAATGCTGCACATTATTTTCACTAACAGTTTTATCATTCCCCAGGGAAAATAAATAACAAAGTAAGAATCTATTCTAAAACGAAGTTTATTTCTGACTCCAAGGCATTTAAAGGATACATTATTTTTTCAGATTAGTTTCAGAATATTTAGTTTCTCTTTGTATTCGTGAGAAATTAAATCGATTAAATATGGTTAACCGTTGCCATTTATTTGAAAAGCAACGTAAGTATGTCTACTTATCCGCCATTAGTAGAAAGACTCTGGTTTAAATGTCGCTTAAATTTTAAAATATTAAAAAAAAATCGTTTTAAGTACATTTAAATAAAAGTTTAAATAAATAATTTAGGAAAATATACACAAGCTATAGACTTTGGAAATTAATTGTTCATTAAAGTAATAAATAACTATATCGATAGAAAATCGTATTACGAATACTAATACACATTACAAATGATTGGTGAGGAGCCAAATCTGTGAATGTCCGCTTTTAACCAAATTAGACATTTTTTCTCATAACTTAGCAGCTTATATTTTACCAAATTACCTCTTGTTTGACTTGGTGTACTTAAAAAAAATTTCTGCAGTTTGAATTTACAAATCGAATACTTTAATATTTAAATGTATTTATAAATTAATGAAGTTTGGGTGAAAATATTTCGAAAAAAATTCGAATGCTAATTAGCATTTTATGGAGTATTTCGCATGTTTTTTAAACAATCATAACTCAATAGCAGATTGAATTGGCCTCATATATTTACCATGCAAATTAACCTTCCAAACATTTTCAATGTTGCGAATCATCTTAATTTATTGCTTTACCTTGTTTAGTTTATTAAATATAACGTTTTATTATGTGTTATCCAAAAAATCCAATTTTTTTACGAATATTTCATATTGACCTCGAATAAAAGAAATAGTTTATGAACCAATTTTTTTTCGGTTCAATACATTTCAAAACAAATTATATATATTTTAATAAGATAAGTATGTAAAAAATACTAATTTAAAATTGAGTTTTCATCATTTAAACAAAGTAAAAAATGAGAAAAATATAGATTTTAGGAAATTATTTTAAAGATGAATAAATATACAAGTTTCAGTGCATGGAAAGTAGTAAAAACCCTTTGTAACTTTTTTTTTCCGAAATAAAGTATAAATTCAAAATTAGTATATTATTTAAACTGAAAAGATTTGGAGTTTCTAACACATTTAAAAGAAATGCCAATTTCGGTCGTGTTTTGTTATTTATAGTGTGTATTTACTTCTTGTGCAAAAATAAAATACAGTAAGAAAGTTATTTACTAGTGTAAAAATGTTATACCTTTTAAACTAAGAACTTTTTTTTACAAATTGCATAACGAAATAAAAAAAAATTAATTAAAAAACAGTCACACAGTGTTAAAATATTTTAATATTTAATATTAAATAATTCTTGGGGAAAACATTATGATTTATATTTTTTCTCTTAAAATATGTGTAGTTTAGTTTACTTTTTACTGTTTAAATATTTTAAAAACTGCTTTTTAAACACGGAAATTACCATACTTTCAAACACAGAAAAACATATAGCTTTTACGTTCAATTATCTATCTCTGAATAAATAAAAATCTCACTAGACGAGTAAATAGAGTACAATTAGGAATACATTGAGGTTTCCCTTTTACGTTTAACTTTACAGAAGCTCATTTTGAAAACAACAGGGACCATTTTTAAAGAATAAACGCTTCATGTTTAATTAACTTTTTATCATCTCTTGCTCCTACTATACTTTATTAATTTTTTAATCAGATTCCTTAGTGTAAAGTGCAGATTGGGTGTGAAACTTTAATTGAAATTGTCAACAACAATTTTTAATTTATGTGCCATGCCTCTAGATTTGTTGTTTTGTTAGATCGGTAAATGAAGATCTAGTTTTCTTTCTGAAGAAAAAAATTGAGATTTAAATTTGTACATAATTAAAAAGCAAAATAAATGAAGTTGGCTAATTCAAACAGATAGCTAAGTAATTAAAGGAACATGTGATATCTATGTTTACATTAAAAAACGTAAATTAAGTAAAAGTTTTTGTAATCTATGTTCCCCAAATATTTTAAGATTATTATTACATATGAATTAAATTTAAATTCTGTGAGATTTTTTAGAATTTAATAATGACGTTTCCTATGAAGGAAATATTATTAGGTTTTTTAGATTTAATTACTAAGATTTATTATAAAAAAGGATTTGTTTTTGCATTTTCTACATTAATAACTTTTTTATAAAGAATAGAAACATAAAAACTTTTAATCAAAATAATTTTAATCAAAATCAATATTTTTTTCTTGGATTTATAATAAACGAACAGTGTTTAGTTCCTCAAAATTTAATTAGTAAACTTCTTTGAGGCTTTTTTTTAAAAATTATTTTATTTCTATACAGTTTTTATAGCAAAAATATATTTAGCTTTTCTCTGAAATTTTAGATTCACTTCAAAACAACTTTAAATTAAAAAAGGCTTTCATTAACTTTTTAATTTTGTGTATGTTTCCATAAACTATTAGTCGTACAATTTTCTTAAAAATGTATTTAATTTTTTATTCTTAAAAAAAAAACCATTTACTAGATAAAATTTTCCCAAAGATTAGTTTTATATTATTATTTAATAAAAATATAGGATGCAAATTAGTTAAAAAAATATAGTGTAGAGTAATTATATGTTTAGTTAAAATTTTATCGAAAAAAACCTTATATCATAAATATAAAACTTTTTAAATTGAAATATCATATAACAGCAATCTGACAAAATATTTTAACTCCAATACTGAAAATCTTATGACCCTGGCATAATAGTATGGACATTGCGAAATTCAAGAACCTCCAATGTAATAAAGACTTCCTTTAACCCTAGTTTAATAGATCCTCGTTGTGGACTCTAAAATCCTTTAATATGCAATCTAAACAAAGACCACGAAGTCATAAGAATTACCCGAGAGTTAAGGGTCCCATCCCCAACTAATGAAGCATCATAAAATAGCCCAGTCGAATTTTGCATATAAGCAAGCCCCGACGAGATATCTCGTTAACCTAAAGCACAAAAGCATGATTATTTTTTGGATATGATTTATAATGGAAGGATCTAATTCTACTTATCAAAAATATGGTGATAATGGTTATGGGATTTGTGCTCGTTCTTGAATAAATGAGAGTAGTAAAGTGGTTTTTTTAAAAGGTAATCCTATTATTAAGGTTGTGTAACTGAGGGGATTTGCTTAATGAATTGGCATATCTATTACTCCATCGGAGATAGCTATTTAGAGTGCTTTTTTCTAAGCATAATCTGTTCTGAAGGGCAGATAAGTTTTGTTGAGAGTTAAAGGGATTTTAATACTAATTAAATGTAAATGGTGGGTCCTACTTTTTTGTGTGTATTTGTTTAGGAACTACTTACAGCTTACTTCAGAAAGTAATAGCCTACAGTTTCGTTTAACGATTATATGTATGGAAATTCAAACTGGTATATCGAAATAATTGTATCAACAGTAGTTTCTAGCTGTGATAACATTTTTTTTATTATGGTTTAATTTAAATAAAAAAAATGTTTTTCAAGTATCCATATAAGGAACCACCTGTCCTTATTATGGACATGCATGTCCATGTCCAAAGTCCATATTAGGAACAGGCGGCTCCGCTTTTCATTATATAAAAAAAAGTAAATATACAATATATCATAGGAAGTTAAATTTTCCTATAATGAAGATTAGCATACCACGAAAATACAAATTACTTTCGAAAGGGCGAACAGCGCGCTTTTTTGCTTTTTCTAGGCAAAAATATTTTTTTTACCGCTATTCTTCACGGAATTTCTCTTGATTAAAAATTTAACTTTCAAAGATATTAGGGATGTCCATATTGAGGGGACCCGGATGGCCGAGTGGTTTGGACCATTACGCTAGCAGTCTGCGCGCTGTAACGGGTGCGGGTTCGATTCCCGCCTTCGCCCTGGGTGTACTTAAATTTTTCTGTGAAGAAAAGAGAGAAAATAAAAAAAGAAAGTTTCTCACCCCAAAAAGTAAACATTTTAGACATAATTTGTAAGATTTTTTCAGAAAAACCAATTCAATTAAGTTTAAGTATATGGTATTTTTAAAATACTGTTATATTAAGGTTTTATATATTTAAGCTATAAAGTTTGTGCAATGAAGCAGGCTTCAAAGCACCATGTTCCATTTTTTACGAAATGTCTAGGTGGGGAGGGTTGGCTACTCTATGTAAGGGAGGGTTGGCCACTGAACCAAGGCTCCCTAAGTAATATCCCCACTTAATATTATCAGATTTTTTTTCTTTATAGGGGGAGGGGGGACGAACGAGTAGCTTTGAAAGTGCGCTTTGACTTTTACAGTTTGTGCCGTTAAAAAAAATCAAACTGAGGCTTATATCTTGTGCATTTTAATGTGTGTACAAACTGAATAAAATATATTTAACATAAATATAAAAAAAATATTTGTTATGGACAATATTAGAATTTTTAATTCATACAATACTAGAAAAATGTATTACTCTAAATATTACGGTAAACATGATTTTTAAATGAGTTCCAGTGTGTTGAATTATAATATATATTTTTTTACATTTAATGCGTACAAAATTAATTTGAAATATTTATTATTTTGCCCTTTAAAATTAGGTATTTTTGCATGGACCAAGTCTCCCTTACCATGGGCCAAGCCTCCCTTAATAAGGGAGACTTAACCAAGTTTTTTTTTAAAGTTTTAAAAAACAATAAATTCAAAAAAGAAAAAAGTATTACTTATATTATAACTATCATATCCTTGTTGCCAATAAAATTTACTTTAATATGTGCTATTATATGAAACTTTTAGTCTAAAAATAAAATTTATAAAAATAAAATTCTAAAAGCATGGCCAAGGCTCCCCATCCTCCCTTACTATATATTAATTTGGTTTTTAAATTCGATTGAAATATAATGTTTTTTAAATCAGAATTAATCAATGAAACAAGAGAATTATTTATAGGTTCAGTATTGCTTAAAGTTATATATAAAATACCGTTATTTTTTAATAAACATCAATAACATAGTTCAAATTAGGGGTTGTTACATAAAGAATAACAAATATGTTATCTTTATTTATTGAAATATTGTGCAACGTGCTTCCAGATTTGACCAGTTTTTGACAGCGGAGGAACATTAAATATTTTAAAGTACAAAATATATAAACAAACTTTATCTGTTTTGAATTTTTTCCATTATTTTCCGAAAAAAAATAGAATTTTTTGAAATGTTCTTCGCTGTGACTGGTGGAAAATGTGCAATAACTTCATCTGTCGGTAGGGTGATTAAGGCCTGTTGTTTGTGTCTCCGCTAGAATTTATATTAAAAAACAGAGGTAATATTAGTTCAAACGTGAGTTTGAAATATTTATAGAAAAATCATTTTTATTGTAAATGGAGAAAACTTTTAGACAATGAAAGCTATACGAAAAGTAAATCACTTTTAAGTAGAACAACTTTTCATAAAAATACTTGATTTAAAATAAATAGGGACGTAATTTAAAATAATTCCCACAAAGAAAACAAACATATGAAATATTATACATTTACATTCACCCTACAACCATATTAAATAAACGACATATCCTCTGAAATACATGGCCACAATGGCAAACTCCAAGAAAAACCCCGTCTCCCTTCTTTCAAAATAAGCTTTGACTCCATGATATATGCATTGAATTTTTCACGCGGCATCCTCGGATGACATAAGATAAAAAGGATTCGAATTGTGGATTTGCTCCCCAATGCTAGGCAATAACGAAACATCTGTGCAATTTATTGCCCTTATCCGCACGAGCTGACAACATAACTTGGGGGCTGGCATGTTCAGCCTTGCAAGTTTATTCGCTTGGCTCAGACATTTAATCAAGAAAATAAGATGCGAAAGCTTTGCCAATATTATTTGCCTTTCAAATTGGGTTGTTAGGTGGCGATTAAAATGCAGTTTGGATTTGGCGATTCACAAAGTTTCTTTAGCAAAGCTGTAACTGCGATTTCAATCGAAAGGGTTTCAATGTTTGTATCGGCATTATGATACTTTTCATTTTAAATATGAAGGGTCTAGTTGCAAAACTCGCATTCTCCAAAGTAAAACTAAGATATAGGTCATCCCCTTAATACATACTTTTATTTTTATTTATAGGAAAGGGTGGATTATTATGTAGGGAATGCGAGACAGATCAAATTAGATTATTTTTGTTACTTATGGCTCAGTTATAAGCTTCATTTCGGAACGTTTTACACTGACATTTTGTTGAGTGTCAATTAAAATTCCGGTAAATCAGCGTAATTTATTGGAGGAGTACTGATGATAACGTGGTAAAATAATTATAATTAATCAAATTCAGTTACTTGGTGTCTGAGTTTGATATAGGTAGCGTCTAACAAGGCATGTGAAGAAAAACTTATAATTACAGAAAAGCTGAGGGTGAAGAGCAAAAAATATTCGGCTCCAATTCGGTTAAGTTGTCAGAATTTAGTTTTAAGAAATTAATTTACTAGTTCCGTAACGTCTACTCCTAGATATTTTCTTTATATACAAGGAGCCTATGAACGTTCTAGCGTAATTACAATTATTCTAGCATTTATCTTGCATCAAATTTTTAAAAAAATGGCAGTTGTATAAACTAAATTTTGACCAAACAAACTTACCCTTGGTGATTTACTATTGATCAAAATACGGAAAAACTTTAGAAAATAACTCAAGATAAAAATGTCTATTGAAATACCCTTAACTATTTTATATATAGTATTATAAAATGTATTTCAGAATCTGTTAAACTAAGTATGTGCATTTAAAGGAGGTATTATGGTTTAATGTAATGCACAATTTACAAATATAAATATGCAATATGTGAATTGCGTCAAAAGAATATTTAATAACGTAATGATTCAACTCCATATGATTAATAGGTGATAAAGCTCATATGATTAAAGGAATAATTCTTGATCAGTTGGATAATGGTTTCCTGTTCTGAATAGTTCATGGCTTTCAGACCCCAAATGTACGTCTGGGAAATCATATTATCTCCTCTTTTGTAAGTTAATCGAATAAAATGTTAATGTAAATTAAAATGCTTTAGTCTTATAACTTAAGCTTTTGATGGGATAATGTTATAAGGTGGTTGCTCAAGAGACTTTATTAAATATGCCCTTTATTCGAAATTATTAATTATACCATAGATGTATAATTAATTTGTTTTGTTGAATTTGATATGGTAAATACTCATTAACGTTCTTATTACGTTATACTCATTAACATTCGTGGTTCATATAGTTGAGAATAAGGATAAATTTTATTAATTCAAATATACACGAATTAGTACTTTTAAGTATGATTTTTACTTTAAATATCATAAAAAAAGTTTCAAGGTAGTTTTTTTTATAATTGAAAATAACTATAGATACTTATTAAAAAATTGTTTACGCCATAAGAATTAAAAAAAAATTCATTATTAGAAAATCTATATTTAAATAGTTGATGTGATTTTAATTATGCATGAATAAATATTTGAAAGTTGTTAAATATTAAAATGTTAAGCTTAATAGAGGAATAATGCAGTTTTTTTTGTTTTTTTGTCGTGTCCATGAGATCGAACTCTATATGTGTCCGTGAATTTTGATAATTTCTCTACGACTTGCTGATTTGTCTCCATACGGATCTAGCATAGTCGGCAGTACCCAATCTTTTTCAGCTGGCGCTCATAGCGGACACATAGATGTGAGTAGGCGTAAGCTGTGTATCAGGACATATGCAGTTAAGTTTAAAATGTGTGTGTTTAGTACTATTTTTTTTTGAAAAAAGAACGCTTTACGCTCTTTTTTACTAATCACATCTCTTCAATTCAATTTTTATATTTAATTTATTCAATTTAATCAACTTAATTCAATTTATTTTTATTTTATGACATTTAAACAGACACGAAATAGCATTCTCAAAGATGAATTTCATTTCGTGAAAAAGGTTGGATGAATTGAAAATAAGATAACCAAATAGATTTTGAAAACTGTATTTGCTCTATTTGTAAAATACGGATTTCTAATAGATTCCTAATACATTTATAACAACAATCCTTCATTTAATTTTGTAAACATTTTATAAATTATCACCAAATTGGAGAGTATTTTAATGTATAACAAACTGTAGTTCATTTAATAATACTAATACCAAATACGGGTGTCTTAGTCAAAAAGCTGCACTGTTTAAACGAAAATAGACACACTTGTAATCCTATATTAGTATTTGCTAACAGTTTATAACGTGAACACCAATTTCGGTAGCATAGTTTGTCCATTAATTCTATTTCGTCGCAAAGCGTGGGCTAAATTGAAAGTGAGATAACAAATTGAAATTTGAAAGCTCTGTTTACTGCGTTTGGTTACAAATAAGGGGCAAGGAGCAATCGCTCTTTTAAGACGATGAGTGATGCGAAATTAATTCAACTTTTCTCAAACTCAAGTAAGGGGCTGAATAAGTTGTGGAAATAAGGTTGCAAGCGAATATTGATTGGGAGATTTGTAGAAATAAAAAGATCTTACTGTTGAACTTTTTTATTGTAAAGATTGCATTAGGGGAACAGACAAATTGATTATTTCTTTAAAGTTAGAAAGAAACTTTATAGGTAATTGATTATAATATATTTTCTTCAATATGACATTTTGTTGTGTAGGTTTAAACTTTAATAAATATTCTTTAGCTTTAAAATGATATGGCTTTTATTTTAATTAGGAATAAATAAATGAAGTTTGAGTAAATTTTTAAGTTCAATTTTAAATCCAACTTATTTGATTAAAAGTAGAATTATTTTTGGTAAAGTATAGGATATTAACAACATCAAGAATGAATGCACATCTCAAACTTCAATGTATGCACTTTAAAATAACCCATGAGACCATATATAATTTGGAAGTATCTGCATGAAATAACTGAAACACTTCGTACTCGAGCGCACGTGTGCTATTGCCCACATACAGAAAACAGAGCTTCGCTAATCAGAACGAGAGTAAAATTACTTTTTATGACGCTTGGTAAAACAATATTCACTCACGTAAAATAATTTAATAAGATTACTTAAACTTCAAGCACAAAATCAGTGAAGAAGAAAATTATTCGTTTTTAAAGCCCTTGGATGCAATTGATCTCCAAGCAAAAGGGTTAAATAAACTATACAACAAACTATATATCCACCAATATTTCTCATGCTATTATCTTATACTAAACTCAATCTTCAGACGCATACATTTGGAAACGCCGTTACCTTTTACAAAAACCAATTTCCAATGTTTCAATAATGCGAATACAAATTCGCCCATCAAATTCTCCTTACCTTGAAAGCAAGTTGGGCCTGGCAACCTCGAAATACACTTCCCCCGAATACATTAAGCTTAGAGAGCCCAGCAATTTTCATCCAACAGAGCCCAACAATTTCCATCCAAAACCGCACGTTGTCGAATGTTGGTGAGAATTGGGCCTGTTGTTCGTAGCACAGAAGTGAAAAGCCTGGTAGGCCGACCGTGGAAATGGCAGGTCAAATTGCATCTCTTTTTACTGCCTCCAGGCTTCGATGAAGTTTACGGTTCTTCTTTAGACACAACATATTATGCCAGAGTAGCTTTCTCACCATCAGTTTAAAATGGGGAATGGAGCTGTTTTTAGAGAACGTTTGCTTATTTTACTCGTTTTTTATGTGAAATATGTTTTTATTTTGCATTTTGAATATTTCAAAAAAATTAACTTTGGCATTATCAAAAATAAAATATTTCGGCCGGATAAAAAGTGATTTAAATTTTAGAGAATTTAAAACAATTATTAAGTAAAATTATTTATATAGGTAGTTAATTTAATAGATTTTTTTTTGTAATTTTATAGATTGCTTTTTATAATTTTAAATTTTTTTATGTTATCAAAGTTATTTGCATATTTTAATTAAAATTACATAGTTGAATTTTTTTTAATAATACATTCAGAGCAGCAAACGCTTTACATGTTTATTAAGCTCCCTTAAAGAGTATTTTCATTGATCCGATTCAGTTGGATTTGAATTATTTTCTCTACTTTTGGATTTTAGTTATTTTTTCGACATTTACTAATTAAAAACTAATATTGCTTTATTTTTCCCACTCGTGCATTAATCCGACATAGGTGAGAAAAATACCCATAATACTTTAATTAAATTTCATTTTTAACTTCATATATGCGTATATTAAAGAAAGAAAACGATACTTCCTTATTATTTAATATATTCCCTGAAAACCGTAGAACCATAGAACTTGATGTTCCTATTGTTATTAAGAAGTGGTATAAAAAATAACATATAATTTCTCTCGAACCATCTCCATCAAGTAGAGCAGAAGTTTGTGAATTTTATATTATGATCTCTCTTTAGATACCGCATGTGATAACATCTCACGGGTATTGTTTATGATTCGATTGTTCAAGGCGTTGCTATGTGTTTAGAAAAAGATCGCGCTATTGATACGGGCAGAAAAGATATTGTGTATAGGAGAAAAGTATGATAAGATAAATTTGTTTAGAATTGTTTATATTATTTTTTTGTGATGATAACTCTCTTAAAAATCTTTAATGAAACTAATTAGTTTGAATGATATTTTCGAATAAACTGCGTGTCAAATGATTTATAGGGAAATGTTTTTAATAGAGACATTTAAATTTGGTCATCTTATTATATTCAATTTAGTAATTTGAAACTAGTTTTTTATTGCAAAGAAAAATTAATTAAGGATTCATGATTATGTATTGAAAACACATATCAATTTTAATTAGGTCAAAATTTTGGTAATTGTAAAATGGGGATCAACGTCGAAATGATGTGACATTTAACAGAAACACTCGTGGAACAATGGAATTTGTTCGGCAAAACTCAGTGAAGGATCTGAATAATGAATCTATTTAAAAATTGAATAAGTCTAAATATACGTTAATATTTTAAAGGTTGTATGTTTTTGAAAACTACCTATTTAAAAAAAAATTACTTTGAAGCGTTTTGTTGTAAAATTATAATCGACGGTTTAAATATTTGACAATAAAGCAAAGTGCACCAAAATTCGCATCAAATGACAAAAATATTAAATATTTAAAAATATTGTTGTTACGCAATTGCAAAAAATTGCCTGACCCTTTTAAAGTTTGAAGGATCTTGGGAAAATTGTCTATTTTTTTAAAAAACTTTCTTTGCTTTTTTAGCATTTTGTTGTAAAATTGTCAAATTTATGGTTTAAACGTTTCACAATTAATTGATTTACACCAAAGATATTAAAAATGAAGTTTTCTGACAAATAGAAAGTTAATAAAATGTAATAAAAAAGTTAAAAAAAATAAACTTCCATAATCCTAATTAGCCATTTTCCAAATTATTTCAGGAAGTTACCTTTGGTGTTTATTACTTTAAAATTGTATGTAAATCTTTTCAGGTTTTTGGCTCTGTAAAAGTTATTTACCAGTTGAAAATAGTAGCAATTTCCGAAAACGTGATATTTCGCGAACGCATATGTAAATAAATAAAGTACTCTGTCAAAGAAACTTAAATTTTTTTGTAAAAAAGTTTTGTAACTACAACATTTTATCACTAATTATGTTTTATATATAACCATCTGTCTCTGTTTTTGGTACCATGCCAAAGTAAGCCAATTTCCTAAATTTATAGTAACTAGGAAGCACGCGTAACCTAGAGAGCTAGCAACATGTCAACATGTTTTCAACGTTAATTATTTACTATAGTCTCAAAGAATAATAATATATTTAGACATTTTTGGCATCTTGCTGGCTCTTTGTTTTACACGCTACACAAATATCACAAAAATGAGGGAAACATCGTAAATTGGCATGCCGATTATAGGTGGAGCCACTGTGCTTCATAACTTTCATTCTATAAAATGTATGAAAGATGTAGTATGCGTAACCCAAATAATAAAAAAATACTACTGGTAACTGATTTTTAAAACATATTTTACTGCATTAAATTTGAGATAGAAAAAACACATTCTTCGATCTTTGCGGTCACACAATAGCTACAAAAAATATTATTTTTTCAAATTATATTTCCATTTTTTCAACTGGGTGAACATTCCCTGGCAATTTTCATCAAAATCAGAGAGGTTATGTTTTGAGCCTTCCTCCTTCTCCCAGACAAATGGCACTTAAATAACAAGCACTTGATATTCACAATACTATAAAAATATTAAAGAAGTTTATAGGAGAATTTCCATAGACTCCATTAAAGGCCTTACTTCCTCTATTGTGATTTACATGGACCATTATCTAAGAAAACTCTCCTACCGACTTCTCCGCATCGTGTCTGTCTTAAGTACTACAATACAGATTTATTGTTAATTGCTTTAAAACGCTTGCATTGCCAGCATTAATCGGATGTCCAGATTAAAGGGTTCCGGATGACCGAAAGTACTTTGCATGCGAATATCCATCATAGTCTGTGACTAAATACGTCGAAACAACTTTCTGTTTGTGGAATACGAAAGCAGTTAAAAGTGATGAATAGCGGAAGATCGCAGTAAATCCCTCCCATTTGAATGAGCCTACCCTTCCTCTCTACATTTCCTGATATGGAAAATGTCAATTCTACTATAGAATTCAATTGAGATATTATTATAAATTGATAATTATTCATATTTAACGTTGATTATCAATAAGTATCAGCTGTTTTGAATAATTGGTTATCCTTAACAGTAGCCTTTTACACCCTTAACAGTGGTCAAATGAAATGTTTATATAAATCAGAATCCACTTGCTTTGTTAAATAAAAATGATAATTCTAAACAATGGAATGTGGTAATTAGAAACATGTTTATATTTAAGAAATACCTAGTAATTATTAATATTTTCTATATTTTAAGTTGTCCGTGGCGGAATTGTAGCATTTCGTTTTCTTACTATAATTTTTATGTTTTTTATTTAATTTGTTTGGTTATCTTTATTAAATATCTGAATTAAATTTTATTAAATAAAATTAAAATTTAAGGCTCTTTCAAATCCAAATTTAGAACCGTCATAAGTTAATATTTAGTAGTAAGTGTTTTCCTAATTGGTTAAATTTCCGATTTGTTGCTTAAATTTGAATTAAAAGGCAACAATTAGGAATGTACATTGAATTTTGTAAATGAAATATTCTGAAAAAATTGCTAACAATACAAAATAATACTTTTAAATAGCAAGTCTTTGCAATTATTTCCTTAACAGATCTGTAAAACTAGACGTCATAAATAAAGTTTTAAAAAAATAGAATCATACATAAGTTCACTATACATAGCGCCTCTAGACCAGTGTTAAAAAAATTATAAGGAGTAAATTGCCTATGTTTGAGCTCGGTTAATAAACTAGAAATAAGTTTTAATCCGATACCCTTAATTACGAATTAGGTTTGTCTTTGATCGCATATACTACAGTGGAATTGACAATAAAGCCCTCCGGCGACCCCATAAAACTGCACCTGACACTAATTCGCTACCCAAGTCATACACATGCAACTCATTTTTCAGACTCAATATTTACGGCTATAATAAGTCTCCAATGAAAGATTAAAAGACGATCGAACCAACCGACTTTTATGATATGGGCTACCAGAAGTGAAACGCTAAAATCGCTTTAATAGCGGCTATTTAAGGAAACTTTGCAAGCTTAGCTTCCTAAAAGTTGTAGTAGAGAAGGGAGAATTCTATGGAAGGTATTTTAATGCGGTTCTAAATTATTTTTAATGTTCTGCCTAAAAGGAAGTTTTGGAGTTTACAATCTGATGATGACTAGAAAAGTGCTTTGTTGGGGGGTCATATTCAAATATGTGCCGCTGTAAATGGTATTTTATTGCAAGTTGCTGTTTGCAAAAGTTTTGGTAAATAATAGTTTAAATTTAATTCGAAAAATATTTGTTGCATTTTCTATTGATGAATTATTCAAGTGTTAAATACAGGGTTATACTCTGAATTTTGTTTGCAATGAATAATCTGCGGTTTGTCACCTAACCAGACACGATGTCAGAAAATCGGTGAATTAGAGGTGAATAGTTAATCCAGAGAATGGTGGTTAACAGTCTACAACAAATTTTCGAGACATTAAATTGGAAAATGATTTTATAATGTTTTGAATGAATACTTATTTTAAATGCGCATATTTTAAAACCAATGCTCTCCTACATAGAGTACAATTATTTAAAAACACAATTATACTACTCTAGTAGCAAACATTATCATATGATATTCAACCGATATATTTGACTTATTTATGATCTTCAGATATAGAATAGAAATCGAGAGGCACTCGTATGATAAATTGTGCTACAATGGGTATTTAATCTCTATTTACTAGACAATCAAAATAAATAACTTTTTTAATTTTTAAGAGATAAAAGATACAATTTATTATAATTTTCTTAGTTTTATTCTGATTAATTGACACTCTTTGAACAGGTTATAATTTGTGAATCGTAAAATGTTACTATTTGTATTTGATGAGGTTAATTTTTTCACTTGAATTAATCTAAAAATGGTCTTAATGTTTTTTATAAACGAGTTTTTTAACAGTATTTTTCACGTTAGGCATAAAACGTTAAAAAATATGATTGAATGTTTCATTTGTGATACGTTAAGGACTTCGTTCTGCGGATACAGAAAAAACGCACTGATAAACTGTTTAACAAGTAAATGGATAAAAATGAAATATGTATTGCTCAATTTTCTAAATTACCTTTTGGATTTAATTTAAAGTTTTTAATCTTCTTCTGAATCACTTTTCATTTCCACCAGATGATTTTTTATAAATAATCTTTTTCATAAACCAAGTTAACAAATTTCACACATCAAAAATTGAATAAAGTTTCAAATTTTTCTCAGTAAACAGCAATTCAATTTAGGCAATCATCACAATATTCAACTTAGCATTAATATAACAAAAGCCCAATACAAGACATTAGTATAGCAATAAATTACAAGTCAGCTGAACTTTTCAATGTTTTTAATATCAAATTTCCCACTGCTGACTCCTAGCATCGGAAGCAGTCAAAATTATCTCGCCCCCTGATAGCACTTTTAACGACCTTCTGCGCTTTAAATGCCTTACCAAAACTGGGGATAACAAAGAATAGAACAGATTCTTCTCGTTTAATCGTTCTTTTGTCAATAGGGGATGCTATGAATTGTCTTGTTAAGTCAAGGGTATGATATCATTATCAAAAGTACGATATTAAAAAATGATTGCTGTTTCAAAAATAATTAAAATATGAAATTTCATAAAGAGTTTGATGTTTTCGTAACTCCTACATCAAGAAAATTCTTCTAACGGTAAACAAATGTTTTCATATAGCCCTATCGCTTCTAAAAGGTGCCCCGACGCCCGTACAAGCAGACTACGGGGCCGAAACCCGAACCTTGTCGAATTGGAAGATAACACTCAGAACCTGTGAATTTTCCATTTTGGGTGCTTTCCCGAGTGAGACTACCTACTCTTGGCAAGCCTCCGTAATGAGGGTTAAACGGCTCAAGGCCCATTGTTCAACTTAGTAGAGTTCCTATATGGAACTGATTGCGTTTTACCGATATTCTACTTATCAAAATAATATAATAAGTTGTACCTAAATATGAGAATAACTTATCTTTAAGTAGAGATGAGTACTCTTATAAAACGCAATTAAATAATAAGAAATTTTCGCTCGTAAACAATAATTTAAAATTGTATAATGCTATGTTAACAAAACATTTAGTAAAAACATGCAAAACAAAGTTCATTAAATTAACATGTTAAAACATAGGTTGATATCCCAACTATTTTGTATTGCCTTCGTGTAGCTCTAATGCGATTTTAATTCAACTGAACCAAACCAACTATTCTTTTCAAATAATGAATTTCTCCAACCCCAAGCGAGACCCGGAAATCACGCCAAACCCTAAAAGCAGGATAGCATTTTATAGATAAGCGATATTTTAAGGGAACGTATATACGTGAGAAATAAAGCACACAACAAACATCTAACGGGGCAGTTAGTCCGCTTAAAATTAAGCCATAAATGTCTGGAGCAGGAACTATAAAATGCATAATGAGAAAAGAAGTGGAGACAAAGCTTTAACTGAGGTAGCATTATTATCGCTTTAGTTGGAATTTAGCCATAGGGAAAGTATGCAAAATTTAATTTATTTGTTTGGGAATAAAAACGCTATTTATTTTAGGAAATGTTCTTGTAATTAGCAATGTATGTTTTTTTAAATATATTTTTGAATTCTGGAACTAATGGGAAACTTTCAATAATTGAGTAGGCAATTTTACAATGGGAGATGTGTGTACATTGGGACGCTTTTTTCAAATCCCCTTAAATCTACTGAGATATGATTTAAAGTTTGTATTTTTTTAGGCAAATATCCATTAAACCAATAAAATCCTATTAGATTTTTTTATATACTTAAAATTATAAATATGACAATATACTAGGCTTTAAAGAAAACTAGGTACAACACCAGCATTGTGTCGAGGTCCGATAGATTTTCTCTGATTTATTTTTTTAGATTTTCTATTTTTTCTCTGTTGGTTATTATGTAATCTAGATATGTAATCTATGATCTTCATAAAAATATAGACACATAATTAAGTAATTCATAATTTTACTTATAAAAAGGTTTTTTGCAGCCTATTACAGATTCAAGAGTTTGTTTTGCTACAGGAGCATGGCCCTAGGTACAATTAGACTTAACAATGTTATACAAAAAAAAACCTTTTTTTCCTCCAAAAGCTTACTTGAGAAAGAGTTTTAATTAGAACATAATTTGATACCTGAGCTTACAAGATATGTTATAGGATCGTTAAATAAAAAATAGTTCACTTTTTTGTTAAATAAAAAATGATGGAAGAAGAACAATTTTACTTTTGCCCACCAAAAACTTTTTTCACATTTAATTTGCCACAGGCTACTGATAAGATGTCTAAAATAAAAAATAAAATAATAACCATTAAAATAATTGTTTAATTGCAAATCCTTAAATATTTTAAGCACTCGGAAGCAAAACATTTTTTTTGTGAATTTAATAAAAATATATTTAATGCGAAATTACCTTGTTTTGGTAAAAACTGTTCCGAATGCATATTTCAACAATTATTATAAATGTGCAGAAGGAAAATGCTTTAAAAAGTTCATGAATTTCTTTGATAATTCATTTAACACATCGTTTGATAAGTGCGAAATACATTTAAAAAACGAAAACTACTTTATGCAATGTATATTGAATTTCATTAAATGAAAGAAACATATTTTAACGACATTAATTTATTTCCAAGAGTCTTAGAATTTCATTTAAAACTTATGAACAATTCAATTTTTTATACCAAAGCATCTACCGAAATAACAAATGAATTTCAGAAGCTAAAAAAAAAATCGACTTTCAATATACTTCCAAGATGAAAAATTCCCTAGCCCAGAAAAGCAATTCTACGCGCGTTAACAAAACTCAAAATAAAAAAAAATCTAGAAACATATTTAAAAGAGAACGATAGATAATTCATTGTCAAAGTTTTAGTGTCTCAAAAAGAGAAAAAACAAATCAGGACTCCGAAGTCTCTAGTTTCTTTGTTAAACGGAGACTTTTGGGGGAGTCGATGGGATTTTTGCTTTTGAAATAATGGGATTTGAACTGTCATCAGTTCCGGAAAGAATAGATTGCCTCTGACAAGTTTTCCTTTTGTTGTCTGGGACTTTAATTATGAAAATTATTATTTGGAATGAGTTTTTTTGGCAGCCTTTTTTCATCAGGAAAAGTTTAACATGACACGTTAACAATATCAATTATCTTTTACTCGCAAAAGGGGTTTGGAGATTATAGAAACAAACAAAAATGCAAGGGTGTTTATAAATATTTTTTCGTTTAGATTTTTAGGGATAATTAGGACATAATTTTTTTTCTGAGCTACAGATGGATAAAAGTTATTTATAGATTGTTTGCGGTATTTTATAAAAATGCTGGTTGTTATTATCAAGTCAACTATCTTTAATTTATTTAGCTCTTTTGTATACAACTGCGCTTATAAACAAGCTATTTAAAATAGAAGAACACTTGTATTTAAATACAATAATTCGGAGATTAGTAAATAAAATAAGCTATCATCTATACCTAAAAACTATCAAAACTCTTTTAAAATAAATCGACTCTACTAAAACAGAAAAAAGCTGGATTACGAAGACCAATTTCATAATCCAGGGCTCTAGAGCACAAAACCAACATAGGAAAAAAACTGCATGAATGTAATCTGATCAGAGGGGCTAGGTTTTGTTGGTACAAAGGAATTAAATATTAAATACTATTAAAATGAAATTGATTTTTAATTATTTGTAGATTAATATCTTCTTTTTAAGTCAGAGTTTTAGTCTATCAAATATAAAATGGAATGATATATTATTATTCTTAAAAATCAGACTTCAAAGTACCGTCGTTTCTTTGTCAAATAGGGACTGCAGTATTTTTTTGCTTTTTAAATAATGGGATTTGAACTGTCATCAGTTCCGGTGACAAAAGACTGTCTCTGACACGTTTTTCTCTTGCTGTACGTCACTTAGGAATATTGAAAGTATTGAACTGGTTTCTAACTATTCTCATACATTATCATTTTATGCTAAATTTTTTAATATAATTTTGATAAATATCAGACATCTACAGATTACATTCATTCCTACATGAAAGACAAACCAACGCAAGAAGTAGTATTGATCCTTGATGCATTAGAAACTTTCAAGAAGTTAATCTATACATTGCTCTAGGGTAATGAACTTTTAAGTATAGATCGAAATTGATAAATGGTTAACTACTATTGCAGATTATAGACATATTTTCCATTATAACTATGATAGTCAAACTTTGAAACCTAAACACATTAAAAAAAATAAAGGTTTTTAAATCTGCGTTTCTATTAAATAATGTAAAGATATATAATCGTTTATGCAGTTATTTTACATCAAATTTATTAAATAGAAAATGGAGAAGACACACAAGTAAAACTACAAATGTTGTAATTTTTTGTTAAAAGCACAGTTTGGGGTTGGTTGGGTAGTTTTATTCTGGAAATAATTGGATTTTAACTGTCATCAGTTCTAAAAAATAGAGTCTCAGTGAAAAGTTTTTCTGACATTGTACAACACTTTAATTAGAAAATTAATGTGAATAATGGAATTTTTTGGCATTTTTTCATCTCATGGAGACTGTGACCTGACAAGTGAACAAAATATATTATCCTAGAACAGTTTTTTACCTACGAGAAAGGATTTACGAATTCCAGAAACAAAGAAAGAATTTTTACTGCTCTACGTTTGCTATTTTTTCTTTATTAGTTATTAAAATTTAAATTTGTACAATAAACTAATAAAATGTAATAGATGAATTGTAAATGAAATAGAGTAGTTTTATTTATAATTATTCGTAAATGTAATAATTTCCAAGTTTAAATTGTAAAAAAAACCAATGAAATATTTGAAGCAATATATTTTCAGTACAGTTTGTTAGAAATAGTAATATAATTTAAATATAATCGATAAAAATTTTTCAAATTACAATTACAATGAACAAAAATTTCTTGAAGAGATAAAAAGTGTTAGTGGTTCACTTAACAATACTTAAAAGTGCATTTATTTCCATTGTATTTAAATTGTATTTAATTTAAAGTATATATTTCTTTATACGTATGTGTATTTGGGAGGTTTTTTTTTACATTTGTGTAAAAAATAAAAATAATACCTCTTTTTCCATCGCAGCCTGGAATAAGAAAAATATAATTTAAAAATCCATGTTAAAACACACTAACTGATACATTGTGCCCAAATAAGTTAACTTGACAAAGGCAATTTTCACTAATAAAATATTTAAATAATTAAGTATGTATACACAATTAACTATCCCTTATTTACACACTTAATTTTTCAATAATCGGGCAAAACATACAATGTACATATTTAGAAATTCGAAGAGTTATAAAATTGTTTTCTTAGATCCCCGTTGATGTGGATCGACTGTCTCGAAAGAGACCTGAAGACCCTAAAAGCTAATACCAACTGGAGAACTGTCGCCAAGAACAGACTTGCCTGGAGGAGACTTCTAGAGAAGGCCAGGGCTGTCGTACAATTGAATGAATGAATAAAATTGTTTAAAATTTTTATTTAAAAATTACTAGGGAAACAAATTGGATACAATGTCATTCACTGATCACATGCTTATTTTAAATTATAGTAGTCTGAGATAAACCATATGATATTCTCTACCGCATATACATTTCACCGAAATATAATAAAGGTAATTCACAACTAGATTTGAGAGATTTATGAATTTTTTTACATATCAAAGAGATTGAAAGTGTAATTGGACATAATTTTTGCCAAGTAAACTATATAATAGTGCGTATTCAAAATTAGTTTTTTAAAAAATAAATTAAACATAATTAAACCCATGACTTTCAGATCCGTAATTCAAAATTTTTTTTAAAGAAAGAAATAACTACGGTTTAGTAAAAATGCATTCTATAATAAGTTTTTTTTACATAAATTAAACTGCACCCGCAAACTCTGTGGCTAGAAGAATAAATTATTCTTTAAAAAAAATTTGCGAAAAATAATGGTTTCGTAATATCTTCCTATTTATCATATTTAAAACGAATTTGTTTAAGCGAATAAATAAAGAGGGAAGGTTTTTTTTAAAGTTTACTGTAGTTAAATTAAGACAGTCCAGTTTGTCATATTGATTTATCTTTAAAAATGTACCGTCATGCAATGGGACGGTACACACACAATCTTATTTTTTTCCTCTAAAATTTCATCCTATTTCTTTGCACGAATCTTTTTCTGCTTAAAATGTATTTTTATTTTGGTAATTTTGCATGCAAAAACATCAGTAATGTTGCCTTATTTACCATATTTTATTCAATTATTTGGTGACATTTAATCGATAATGGAAATTTCTTAAAATAGATTTGAAAAATGTTATTTTAGAACAAATATGTATTTATTTTGTTCAGTTGTTTTAATTTCTTCCAATGTATAGGATTACCATTTTAAATTACCATTTTGTTTCTACTCTGATTTGAAATGGTGATTAAAAGTTCTAAAAACAGATTTTTCTTTTGAAAAGTTGTAAACACATTTGTGGGATGTGATAAGCTTTTAATTGCTAACTTTTTTCAAACAGTATTAACCCAATGAAGACCTATTTATGAACACAATTAAATTCAGTTACTCAAAATCAAATATTGTCATAATTGATGTACCTAAAACGCCCCGTCACCATATTCAAATTCGTAGTCGATTCACACTGGATCCCTAGTGAAAGTCCACACCTTCATATGCATCCCATCAGAAATCAAATATAAGGAAAGAAACATTTTCTTTGTTTGCTTTTCCTCTTCCAATTCTTACTGAGAATGCAAATGAGTGCGAAACGAGAGTGAACATTGCCAGGAAGGTGTAAGGTTATCTAAACAAATCACGCAACGACAATGACATTTGTCACTCCACAAGCTACTTAAGAAACTCATCTCACAATGGGCGTCGACCAAGGATGTCAAACAATAAACTAGCTTGTTCCTTTTCATCGTTCTTTAAACTATTTGTGTGGTGGTTGACAAAGAAGTTTGGTGAGCTTTAACATAAAAGTTGACATGTTCGAATGTGTAACATTATTGTATTGCATGAGATTTTAAACAATAGTTCAAGTTATATTTATATAGTGAATGATATAAAAGACTCCTTCATACCTTAAATTTTGGAATTTAAGGGAATTCTAAAAATTTTGATTTTCAAAATTTAATAAAAGTATAAAATTTATAGATTTTAAAAACTGTGTAATGTTTGAAAAAGTGAAAGTTATTAGACCAATATATATTTGTCTGTATTCTAAGGTGGTTATAGTTTAAAAATATTTTTTACAAATTCCTACATAAGCTATATTGGATGTTTCAATATATTTATGTCTCAAGATACAAATCAAAAATGTTTTTTAAAAATCAGAAACATTATCCTAGATATTATAGCCGTCCTTCCATTACAGACATTTACAAGCTACTTTTTTAAAAACTTTATTGCACACACTGTAAGCGCCTTTCCTACAACCAACAAAAATTTATTACTCAAGCAACATATATTAGTAACAAAATTTATCCCCAAACACATTAAATTTATTTTCGCATTTTATTGTTTAAAAGTAACATACTGTTTATTTCGGGTTCGTAAAGAATACACGTGTCCTTCTGTATAATTAAAGATTGCAAAATTGTACATATAAAATCCATAACACAAAACTTCATATACCCCCAAAAATATAAGTCAAAATAAAGGGAATTTTATATGAATATGTGTTCTTTTAAAATAACGCATGCCTCACGTTTCTAGAGTCAACTCAAAATTCAACACTGTCCGTCTTCAACTTTGCAACACAATAGGTGAAGCCACGATCTGTATTGACAAGCTCGAGTGTATTTTTAGGGCAAAGGGCGTCACGATAGACAAGTCCTGCATAATGCAGAGTATTTAGCGGATTGTGGGGACAAACCCTGAGTCAGTTTTGCACTTCCGCTTGTCCCACACCCTTTGTCATTGACCCAAAAGGAAGGGAAGTCATTTGGCAAGATTCGGTGAGATCTTCCTTCCTATTGAAGAGGCGGGGCAGTTGAGTCAGACAATGGATTCAATTTGTGGGTGTAGAGAACGCTTGTGTGTATTTATAAGACAAAGGCTGGGATTGAAGTATGGTATTTTAAAGTTCATAGGTCTGTCTCATTGATGAATTTTAGAAAGGATTGATGGAAATTAAGAAAAGTCTTCGATGTATATTTTAAAGACCAAGAACAAAACATTAAAGGGTACCTTTTCACTGATTTTAATTTTTTAATGTTCTATATTCGTAAAATCAATTAGTTTTTTTTTGCTTTTAAAGTACTTCGTAACGGTGAAATTAATGTAAAACACAAACCTTAGAGGTTTCTTTTAGTAAAATTGTTGAATTTTGGGACATTTATTTCTAAAATGGTAGGTACTCTAAACTCATTTTGGACAATAAGGAGGGTGTCTGTTTCTAATTTGGAAAAATGATTTTAAATTGCACAGCGTAGCATTTAAGAGTATTAAGATTTTGACTTACATAAAACAGATGGTTTTTATTCGTATCATCTATTATCTTGACACTTCATTTTTAAACTTAGGAAGCCAACATTTGATACTTTAAGTTCAATGCGGGAAGCCTTTATGACTTCATTGATTATTTTCCCTTGAACTAAACAGGATTTTGTTAAAAATTATATCAATTATAGTTTTAAATTTGGTTTTGAAGTCAGTATACTGCAATAAAAAATGAATTACCTTTCGTTGATTTATTATAAAAAGTATGAGTAACGTATGAAATTTAAACGTTAAAAAATCAGCTGTTAACCAACTACTTTTGAATGAAACACTAAGCTGGTTAGTACAATTAAGTATCAAGGCTAATGTCATGCATCAAAAAGTTTAGACGGATTTCAAACAAACTTTTCAGCTTATCCTATTTAATTCAAACATAACCACAGACGAAGAAAAATGTATTCATAAAACTAAGAATATAATTTCCTTGGGAAATAATCAAAATACTCAACTTATCTCTAAAATTTCATCTCTCAAATGTTTGACATGGTTTAGAATTCAAGGCTTTCTCTAACATAAAGAAATGAAAAAAAAATGAGTTCATCCGGAATAAATCTAGAGATAATCAAAACTTTTTTTAGGACGCTTTTTTAAAAAGAACGAACCTTGAAGCTGGAAATGAATGTACAATTGTAAAAAAATTGTTAAAGAAGTTGTAATTGTTTAAGATTGTAATCGTTCTAGTTGATGTTTGAAGCTTTGAAGGCATGAAGACATAAATTGCTTGTTCTTTTTGAATTATCAAATTCAGCAATGCGTGAAAAATGTGAGGATCTAAAAACGTGTTTTTTTAAATTTAAATGTTTCTATTCAAATTTATTTGCACAAGGACTACATTTATGTTTATAAAGAATAAAGTAATAAAATATGTATACATGTATTTCCTTTAAATGTATGCATCTTTAATCCATTTAAATTTCGTTAATTGGAATTATTAGGATTATTAAAACTCGTTTATTTCAAGTTATTATATTTATTTATGTTTATTACCTTTATTATTCATTGTATTTCATATTTTTTTATTAATTATTTTTAACTCTTAAAATAAAAAAAAAGTTTTATCTTTTATGTTATACTGACTGTATGTTGGCTGTTTTTAATAAGGGATTAATTTTTTACGCATTTGAACTATCCCTCAAGATTACACTTTTAAACATGTTTGTCGTGATAAAAAAAGATGTGATGCATCTATTTGTGCGAGTTCTTTGGTGCATGATAAGAAATATTTTTAATGTTTTATTGATTGCAATAACAAAACATGTGATATATTTTTCTCAATATGTAAACGATATATTTACCAGACATTAAACTACTTATATTTTTAGCTATTCTCATAAACTATACAAAATTCTCAAATTTACATTTAAAACTACGAACCCGAAACTACCGCACTTATAACCACACAACAATATTTCATCCTTTATATAAAAAAATACAAAAAATATTAAAAGCACCTAACTATATATCCGAAAAATATTAGAAATAATTGATTCACGGTCGATTTAATAACCCTTTGAAGCGTAACCCAGCATTAAAGAGATTAAATATCCCAAAATCTTGAACCTCTTCTGAGTTTCTTGGCACTTCCTTACCCTCCACAAGGTGTTAAAAATGAGAAATAATCATGAGAAAAGACACTGGATCCGTGAAATTATTTCTGCTTACCTGAGCTTGAAAATTAACGAGACTATTCATTATGGACTTAGCACGGGAGCTTAGCATGAAAATAGGCACGTAGTGGACTATCGTGGATAACCTTTCGCACCTTCGAGTCGATTCATTGAGTCTATTAAGAAACAATTTGAAGATTGGGAGATTGTTTCGTGTGATAAAGGCACGCTATTGTTAGATTGTAGTGGGATTTTTTGGTGCTTATGAGAACTGCTCACGTTTTGAATTTTTTCTGGATTCCTTAGTTGTATTTTTTTACTGGTAATTAAAATTTTAACGCGATGAAGGTGATTCAATAACCACATGCATTTTTCATTTATTATAAATAATGTTTTTTTTAAAGTTGTAACCAGGAATAATTTTTTTTATACTGCCGTTATTGGAGTAATACATTATACAATTGCTCTTTTCTTAACAAAGTTAGGTAATTTAAATATTTTATTAATATTTTCTCAAGATCATTGTTTAACTTTAAATTAACGTAACTTGCGTTCAATGCAATGAAATAGATTTTATCAATAGTTATTTTTTAAATTCAGCGCTGGAAAGTGAATTAATAATAATAAATTGAAAAATTAATAAAAAATAAAGAAAAAAATCCAAACGAAAAAAAATCATATGGCAATAGTTACTCTATAATGACCAAAATCTCCCCATTGCAATGTAACTTTTCGCTATTCATAATACAATTCTTGTTTTGACTTTCTAGAATTCTTTTTATGCACGACTCCGTTAAAGAAAAACACATTCCCCCCTTCACAAATCCCCGCTACATTTTGCTTATTTTACGGAAATTGCAGTCAGATGGAGGAAGGATTGCTTTTTACGACAAATGATCCGACGCCGGTTTCTTCCGAAATATTTCACAGCTGGAAATGAATGAACATTGAAAAGTAAAATACTTCCACGCTTTAAATCAAGTTTTATTCCTTTTTATCGTAAACCTTATCCTTTTATCGATATGAAATTGTTTCTTGTGAAAAGTGATTTTTGTCATCGATCTTGAAGGGGTTGTATTATCGATTCGTAGAATCGATTTGAGTGGAATTTTACTTTGGTATAATTTACAGATTTATAATTGATGAGATGTTGCTTCATCGATAAAAATCTTTATATGTATTCGTAATGTTATATTATCGAATATTTATATTAGAATATGGTTATAGATGGTTAGAGTATTCGCAATATAAAAAAATATCACTAAAAAGCACTTTTTAAAAAAAACAATTTAAAGTAATGGCTTTTAAATTTATCTGAAAAGCATCATGATTAATTTTAAAAATATTATTATAAAGATAAAAATGTGGAGTGGTATTTCAAAATGGCTCATTTTTCTCAGAAGACAGTTTAATAAAGAATGTGGTTTAAAAGCTTTAAACAAATTATGACTGTGTAAAATAAAATAAAAAATTCTTGCCTACAAAAGACAAAGACCTTGAGACAAAATGCTTCTTTAACAACAAATATATTCAAAGTATCAGTTAGAAAATATGAGAAAATAGTTTAAATTTATCAAAAATTTAAAATTTGAAACCCAAAGCCAGAAAATTTATAGCATGCTAACCAATGAATAGTCTACATGTTACGGTGAAAGCGATAAATTCAGTTATCATAATTAATGTTATAATTATTAATAATAATCCACTGTTATTACTATTAATCGATTAATCACTTTGACCCAAACATTTCTAACGAAATTAGTTTCAAGAAAACAATACTTTAATTTTGAATATAAATATGTAATCTCTTATTGTCTTTTTATAACATGTGACTTTAACATTTTAATGCTTAAAACGAGTTTTAAAACGAAATTCGCAGCGTAAACTACACTTTTTTAAATAATTAGAATGAAAACAAACAAATTTAAAAATAAATGAATAATTCTAATTTGTATTCAAATAAAATAATTTCGCGGCACACAAGTCATGAGTAGTTTATGATTTATTCGCAAAAAATGTTTCGCCTTTAGTTTTAAATTCTAGAATAAACTAGGAATGTTGTCAACTTAATAAATTAACGTTAAATTTATTATCTTTATGCAAACAACTTAGGCTTATCCTACTTAAATATTCATTTCAATTGAAAATCTACAAAATATCTTTATTCACTTAGTTGATGTAACAAAGTTTTAACTTAAATTTTACTGACTTTGATTAAAATGGATTTTAAAACATTAAAAACTATTCTTAATTATGGAGTTATAAAATGTAAATATTTTTTAGATTCTCGAGTATTTCACATTTTATATTTAACATATTCTGCTCCTTTAAAATTACCTGTCCACACTGTTAAAATGTTAAAAGGTTTGGTGCAGAATTGCACCGGAGAATCCTGAGCTTTCTAGCTACCACCACTATTTTGTGGTGTATCAAAGTTATGGTTTTGCCACAAAATTGTTAAATTCACGCTCCAAATTGTGGTGCCGGCTAGAAAGTTTGAGGATTCTGGTGAAAACTTGTGCCAAATTTTTTTAACAACGTAGTAGTGTTGATAAAGGTATTTGATTAACGTTTGACAAAAATGTTTATTGCATGTTTGTAAAACTTGCGCATGGAATTGTAAATAAAGAATAAATTCACAAATGGAATAAATTTATTTCTTATTAGTTTTAAAATGTAATTGACTCGCTCAATAGGGAATAAAAAAGAAATAATTTCACTTTGCCAGGAATTATATTGAATAAAGAAAGTAAACATGTGTGTGTGTGTGTGTGTGTGTGTGTGTGACGGTAGTTTTAATGGAATCTGCCTATCCAAAGTTCTAAAGACATGATGTTTACTCAGTTGAAAGTTTTGACTCTGTATTTTTTTCAGTATTTTGCAGCAAAGTATGGCTACATTGAATAAATTCTACAAGTTTGATTGCTATAATATTACAAAATAAATTGATAGAAGATACATCAGAAGTAATTTAAATTAACGCATGGTTTTGATTATTTTGTAGAAGTACATTATTTTAACCTAGTCATTTTACACTGTCTGATAAGACATGAACAAATGCGTTAAATGTTCATAGCATGAAGTCGACATAAACAAATGCGTTAAATGCTCATAGCATGAAGTCTATCTCCTATATAACTTATAGTTTCGATAATAAAATTAAACAAAAGCATTTTAACATATATTAAATCATTTTACTTACTCAAACAAAGAATAATTCCACGTAATCCACAAATCCTGAGGTCACCAGTAACTTTCAATAATCACATCCAACACCCAAGTTCACACTATCCTAATCTCACCAAGTTCACTTCACCAAATCCTAGGCACATCAACTTCCCCTTAAGAATCTCCCTATTACCATCGTTTTGAAAGGCTTTTCGTCTCTGTCCTTACCACGGAAGAAACAACGGTAATCTAAGACCCGAGAAAGAAGTTCTGGAAGCGACGGACTTAAGAGCAGCGATGCATGCTGTGGTCACTGAACTGCAACCTGGGAAACAGCAAGAAGCACATCGGAAGCGTGGTAACCCGAAAAGAACTAAGAGACGTGTGGTCAAAATTGGTTTGGGGATTACTGATTTGAGTTATAGAATTTTTTAAGGTCTTAGCGGCATCAAATATACTAAATAAAAAGTGATTCTTTCTCGAGCCTTGATTGGTGAATTAATGTAACGTGTAAACAGAGCATAAGTCGTGGAAAAGATTGAGGGAAATACAGTAATTAAAGATGGAAGAACATACATCCCCTGAAACAAGCTAATTGTCAGAGTTATACAGTGTGTCTTTATAATGAAGGTATATTCGTCCGTTGTAAACAATGTACAAATCTGCATGAAAAGTTCTATCACTGTACAGCTGATACGATATTCGTTTTATAATATAATGGATATCTCTGTTAAAATTGATTCTTTATTGATAATGAATTCAAAATGTATTTGTTAACAAACAATTCATGGACATTCAAACAGTGGACAGTCAGTAGCTATGAATGCTGTATCATTGAAATTTGCATATTCTAGATATCGTTCATTTATAAAGTACCCAATAGCTATGTCATGACTTTTGCGGATTATTTTTGTTTATGCATATAAGTTTAAAAAGACAACAGATTTCCACCAATTAAAAGTAAAAAAAATAATAACATTCAACTGTTCAATAAACGGAAATGTTTAACCTGCCACAATAACATATATTGCATCTTATTAAGCACTTGTAAAAAATAGTTACCCTCCCTATATAATGCTAGTCTAAAAAAATACAAATTCAAGACTAACACTGGGATTTCTGTCCTTAGTACCTTTCGACCCAACACCATCTGAACCCTCCTGTATTCGGTCAGCCGAGCAAAAGGCTTCTTGGCCAGTCCATTCATTTTAAAATGAGAAAACCAATAATGGATACTGCGATGTTTGGAAGATCGACTTTGAGTAACCATCAAATCGGGTTTGGGACAAAGGAATCCGAATCAAATGGGCGTAATACGGAGTTTGTTAAAGATTGGTCTGTTTTATTGTGTCCAAGTGCCGGGGGTTAGGATTGTTTTTGAGTTAAAATAATACGTTGTGGATTGGCAGAGAGGTTGATGTGGTGATTTGATAGTGTTGCATTTGGTGGTTAGTTTGTTAAAATTACTTTTCACGCAAAAAGTATAATAAGGACATATAAGGAAACAATAAATTCATCATTATTGAATAATGAATTATTATTTATCCAATACATAATTACTAAGATGTAGTTAGTTAAAATTTAGCATCAATAGCTACGATCCACAATATAATATATTGTTTAAAATTTTTTAGTAACAGTTTTGTCAAATTAACTAACTGAAAAGATGGTTAGCTTATTTATATTCAATTTTTATTTTTGGCTGTAGTTGGTTTTTGAAAAGTATAGAATCGAAGTGTGTTTCCCAGTTTGATTGTTTTAAATTTGTTTTAATACGGTTATTCTTTTTGTATATTGTTACCAATCAATCGATTTAAATTTGTAATATTTAAATGTTTGAATAAGTAAATGTGTTGCTCTCTTTATATTTGGAGCATTCCTTTATAAAATAAAAAACTAATTTTATTCCTCAACAAAACTTACCTTAAGCCTGGTAATAATGTTCTCTTTTTAATTAGAAATTGCAAGTTTTTTAAACAATATAAATATTTACAGTAGGCTACATACAACACTCGTCGTTAATTATCCAGCTCAAATTACATGCTTATTTGTTTCAAAAACTTTCAATAGATCAAATATTTTCCAATAATGCTTTAAATAAAAACATTTTAATTTGTAATGATATTACGACTTATTTTGTAATCAATTTAAAGTTTCCTTTAAAGCCAAAAGTATTTTTTACACAACTAGTTTTACGACGAATTTTATCAAACTAAATGTTTGAAAATAAAATATTCCAAAATTATAATATTAGGTTACTGTGTACACAGATAAAATCACAAAACAATTTTTTAAGAAACAAAACTATACAATCATATATAAACATTACAGCATTATTATATATAACGCTTTTTAGAATTTATATAGCACTAATTACATGGCTAGTGTCCCCCGTAAAACAGATCTTAAAGACAGACATCACCAGCTGTTTCAACCCTCAACGATGACAAAAAATTCCAGTAAATAGTTGTTAAAAGGCCCATTGCAGCTAGTAGTAACACCAGAATGCCGAAGAATATGCATTGCTGGCATTAGCAGCCATTTGAAGTAACATGATGGCCCAGCGAATGGAGTTGGTACTAAACGTGTGAAGAAGTTACTACTTTCTGCCAACAGTCGTTTATTTTTGTTGTTAAATGTTATCCAATTGGTATGTGCATTGTGTTTCATACAAGTCAGTTTCAACATGAGGCTAAGAAGCGTTTAAAAATATACCTCAGATAATATTGACTCTTAGAGTATTCGAAAAAATCTTATCGATGATCTCTTTGAAAAGACACACATAAAAAATCTAACAAAAGCATTTTCACCTTCTGAATATTCATCGTGTAAGGTTGTATTCTTGAATGAAATTTATAATTATACAAATTTGAATTTTTAAAGTCATCTATTTTTTAAAATATCGGTGAAATAACTAAAAACAATTACAAAAAACTACACTGAGTGTAAAAGTGTGTTTTTATGTATTAAAATTTAATATTCATAAGCCATCCATGATATAAGTTATGTTGAGATCCCGGGGACATGGTAATCATAAATTCCCGATCTTTTTTTGACCTCTTTTTAATAATTTTTAGGCTCCTGTCATCTAAAGCAGAATTCCTTTTTATCCGTAATCATCATCTCTGACATCTATTATTTAAATTTATTTCTAATAAGACTAAACAAATTTATTTCTAATACAAAATAATGCACATGCGCAAAAGTAAGGGTAATTATTTTCGTAATAAACATTCACTGTAGCATCACTCCACAAAACTGGTAGAACCTTACTTCACTTCAGTTTTATAGAGTAACGATACACCAAATTTACAGAGAAACGTTACACAAGAAAAGTTTACTCCAATTTTGCAGTTTAACGTTACTCCATATAATTACTGTAATGTTACTTCGTTAATAACAGAAGCAGCACCTGCTGCCACCGATTTTACTGAGTACACTTCTTATTGGTGTAACGTACTTCATACAAATCAATATAACATTACTCCATAAAATCAGTATAACGTTACTACAGGAAGCTGTAACGTTATAATATTGTTCATAGTGATGTTTAAGTGTGGAAAATACTACATTTTGTTTGATATACAATCTCCACGCTGAAGAATAGTTAAAAAAAGAACGTGGTTTTATTATCTTCAACGTCTGTCTTGGTACTTATCCGACACCTTAGCTCTGGAAGTTTCATGGGGCGGAGAGAGATCAAAGTACTTCAAGGGTCTTCTTTTAGATGTGACTTCATTTATTTTCCTATCGCGAAGTTAATGGGACTGTTTGGACTGAATTTCGGTGTGTAAAATGGAAAAAGTAGTGTGAGTCGTATGGGAGGAAGGGTGGAAAGGATTAAATGCCAGTGTAAGTAAAGATAGTAAGTCGTTGAATACTAATATTTTTCAGTTAACTGATTTATAATATATCAATTTATTGTAATCATGCACAGTGGGAAAAGGAAAAATACGTTGTCACAGAATGGTACAGTTTGTAAAATGGAAGGTAAATATGATTCTTTTGGGGTGCTTAACCAAACAGATTAAAAATTCCGTGCATGGTAAAGCTAAATGATTAGAATTTTTGCTCCAGTTAACTGATATTTCATTGCATTCCAACTCTTATAGCATTATTTGGCATCTAAGCATGTATAAAACGAATCTAACAAATGAGGCTTTACTAAAATTGTAAACAAAAATATACTTCATTAAATATAAAAAATCTCTACAAGTCTCATTTAAATTACGGTTTATGACGATACTTTAATGTATGTTAAAACAGTTAAAAATTGAAACTCCCAAATCATGATATTTTTCAATTTAAAAGAAATCTAAATACTGACAGAGTTAATTCAAAGTAAAAAATAAACAATATTGTCGTAGTAATTAGTTATACAATTTGAAGCTAATAAATGGCTAATTAGTACAAATTCGAAATTGAGAATACGAACTAGATTTTATCTTTATGATTGTAACATTAATGAAATGCAATACCTATAATTACTTTCCTAACCATTAAATTCAGAAATGTAAAACATATTAAAACATCCACCCACATCTTCAGATAATATATATAGTTCCGCATTGAAGATCTTGTGACTTTAAGGAAATGATTCGAAAACAAAAGTTACATCAACCAATGTGTGACCTAAATGTGATCAATGATAAGCAACCATTTAAGTAAAAGCGAAAAGAAAGGAAATCTTGATCCGAACTTCGATTAAAATGCATATTTATCCGCTGAAAACTTCTTGGGTAGGAAATGAGAAACCATTGAGAAATTGATCGAATGGTTTGACCAAAATGTAAATGCATTTACTTCTCTTGTCAATAAAGTTTGATTAAGGGTACTAAAGTACGGATGTGAAATGGGAACCATATTTGAGAATGATTTAAAATAAAACCGAAACAAGAGAGAGTTGATTGAATTTTATTTGAAAAACCAACTATAAATTGGAATGTTAGAGAAATAGAGCTACCTAGTAGAAAAGATTGATGTGTAATAGTGTTTTCACAGTAAAATCGCACACTAAAACCCTATTTGTATCCATATTGCTCATTATCACCTGGCCTGATAAGAATTATCTTTCGGTGAGCTTATGGTCTAACTCCATTGCTCTTTCGCTTCCTATACTCTAGTAAGGAAGTACTCTATTACTCTGTTGGTTTTCACGAAACAAAATTTCATTGCCTAGTAGTGAGTAGTCCCTAAAATATCCCATTATTCGGACCATTAGATATTATTTTCATCTATATAATTTTGAAACTTAAAATATAACTAATTCTTACTTATATCTACACCATTAAGTGGGCTATTTTTAATGTACAAAATGTTGTACAGAAACCAGCTTTTAATTGTCTCATAGAGAGGTCGTTGCAGTTTGATGTAATAAAATGGATAATTAATTTTACCAGAAAGCCATCAAGGTAATGTCATTATACAAGATTGCAGACGTCATTCTTTAAAGCGTTTTAACACAAATACTTCATTAGAGAGTTTCAAGTGCTATAAAATGCTTTTGTTTAGTATCCCTAGTTAACTTTACTCTTTATTAGTGCTATTTGTACTGCATAAAAAGGTTTTGGAAAATTGGTAAAAATTAGGTTTATAGAATAAGGTTTTAAGATAGATAAAAAATAACGGCATCGGAGTAAACTGAAGTTTCTTCCGGGTAATTTGATTCATTTAAACTGTTTGAATCTGTCGAATTACACTTACTACAGTTATTTAGAATACAATATTTTGCTAAAAAAATTCTCCAAAGCCCTCGAATGTTTTTACAAAGAAATTTTACTCACAATAGTGTCAATGATTAGTTACAGCAATGTCTAACTAACGTAGAAAACGATCCTAAACTGAAGCCACCATAAACCAAGTCAACTTTAACAAGAAGATATCTGAGCAAACTCCTAAACAACATAATGTAATAACCAGACGCAATTTTATTCTAACAAAATAAATTTGTTACATTAGTTCGCGGTGAAACTTGGAAATGCAATTTGCACTCCCTTGCATACTAACAGCCGAAGAAAACAAAGAATTGTTTATTTTGGTAGTTTAAACCGTAAAAAGGTGGAAACGCTTTCAAACGACTCAAATAACACAGCTTTTAACTATAATAAACAGTATATATTTCAACATTTTAACAGAATATATGTAAGCGTACAGTGTCCCATATAATTTGTAAAAATGTTCCCTTTTAGAGTATGAAACATATGTTCATGTATTTTAATAAAGCATTTTAACAACTATGACCAAAATATCTATTAAAATATAATTTTGGTATGAGTAGTAGTGTTAATAGTATTTATATCTTCTTACCATCAAATACATAATTTTGCAAACCAATTTCTTATATGTAATTATTGAATTCAAACAAAAGAAATTAACAATTATTTAATGCTATACTAAAGTACCAAACTGACAAATGTGACAGTAAGACTAAAACAATTATAAAACAGAATTCTCAAATAAATAATACGTAACCGAAACAATACAAATTACACTAAACTTTTTTTAAAAAGCAATATTTGACAATACCACAAAAGACTTTCTAGCTTCCCCAGAAAAAAACTTAGTTTAAAACCAATATATTATCCCTCTTACTACAACCTCTAAAAATAATATTGTAATTCTTCTCTGATGTAAGAGGTGAATAGGGCAAAGGCATAGCCCGTATCTAATTAAATAAAGCTTCTGTTACGCACTTGACTGACTTTTACTTATCTGTCATGCTTCAGTTCTTGAATGTGTAAACCTCGCGACAACATAACTGTATGGTTCATTGCGACTAGCTTCACTGGGATTACTGATTTCAAGTTCAAGTTTTTGTCAATCTTTTTTTATACCTTTAGTTAAAGTTAACGTAAAGCAGATTGGCATTTTATGAGTTTAGTGAAAGAGATGTTTAAGGTTACGTTGGTTATTAGAGGCTTTATTAAATGAATAATAATTGAAATATATGCGTCATGTCAGTGATTTTCATATCATACATATTATATGTATTTGTGGAAAAAAATGGTTTTTGTGATATGTATGCTTTTATGCTATTATATATTAAAATTCCAAAAAAATTTAATAAAATTAAGTATTATCATATGAAATAATTAAATATAGAAATAAAAATTAACCAGTAATGTTATAAAAGAAGAGCAATAAAAAATTTTACAAAATATTTTCATAAATATAAACATAGGAAATAATAATCAAATTACCAGATTAAAAGTTAAGTATTTTCCGAAATATTTATAAAAAGATAATTTTTATATTTAAATAAAACCTTAAGAAATAAGTATTGGAATCATACTTCTTACGAATTATATTTATTTTTATCTTTAAGAAATATTGCAGAGAATTAAAAAAATAGGTAAAACAGAAAAAAAAATGCCGTATAGTAATAAAATAAGGAATCCAATTGATTTTCTATACAATAGAGTTTATTTCCTCCAGAAACAGCTTGATTGTCCAGCAAGACTTGTTGAAAATCAGCGTTGTTGGTTAATTGACTTTTCGGGATAATTGATTGCTGTCTTCTTTTTTTGCGAAGGAATTGCAGGATTTTCGACTCTACGATTCTTTTAGTCTAGTTGGGTGACTTTATTATAACTACTTTCTTACTTTATAAATGGATTTCATATTTTTTCTTTCATTTTTTGCTCTCAGGGTAATAAAAGTTTCATCCTTAAAAATTAAATAAATTTTTATTAAGATTTAAAAGAAAAACATACTCGGGGGAAACCAGCGCTGGTAGAAAATTTAGTTTTAGGAACAATCACCACATTTTAATTAAATGTTGTCTTCAGCAGTTTTTGAAAGAAGAATGGTTATATAAAAAATCCTTTTGTTTATAGTTTAAAGGGATTTTTAAACAGTTTTCGCAAAAAAATGAATCCTAAGGTTTTTTTTAAAAATGATTTTATGTAAGTACGTATTGTTTCGTATTTTGAAATTTTTAACTTGAAAATAAGTAATCAAACAACTGAATGCATTTTAAAGATAAAACATAAGAGTTTAATATAGTGTTTTGCTTACTCAGTAAAAAATATAGTTAACTAAATAAGATTACAAAATTCTTTTGAAAATATAAAAGTAAGCAGAAATCAAATTATAAAATGTATTAATTTTTTTCTAACTTTGGCGGAAATAAAGCATCTAAATTAGTATTTTTTTATAGTTAATGCTCTTGTCTTTTTTCATGAAATTCAATTACTCAGAATCAAGTCTACATACATTTATGTATAATATACTAGTAATTATTATTATACAGCAAATATAAACAAAACATCCACGTCCAGAGGAACAAGACGATAAAAAATAATTTCTAGGCGACACATTTTCAGCATTTACGTTTTCGTAAAATGATTGTTTTTACTTTAAACCAAAAAGTGAAATTTTGAATGCGTCATTTTTAAAATAAATGATTAAACATCAATATTTACAATTTACAAATATTATCAACTACTATGGTGTTATTTAAAAAATATTATAAATCTTTGTCCTCCGTTGAGTTCAAAGCTGTTCTTACTATTCTTATCAATCAAATTAAGTATTCTCTATTCTAAAAATAAAGCTTCTATTATTCTAAGAATTTATGCAACAAATACAACTCCAATCCAATCTTCAAAGAAATCGTCTCTAACAAACCCAATTTCTTCAGTCGGTCTGTGGGATAACAATCAGCTGGATAGCGTTAATAAAAAAGAAACCAAACACTAAACTTGAGAAATCGATTGATTGAGCTTGGAATGAAGAACGCTAAAGTTTTTTATATTTGACCATGTTGGATAACGTCGCACTAGAGTTATCTAGCATGACCTGGCTATGGAGAACAGCCATTGGATCCCCGCGAATTCAATGTCAATTACTTAATATTGAAGAAGAACCGATGTCTACTTTATAACATTGGATGTGTGTCCTTTTTCTATTTGCTAAACAGATAAGGGATTTCTGTGGTTATTCATAGAAGTTATTCATTCTGAAAATTTAATCCCGGATATTTATATTAGGGCTGAATTTCTTAAGATAAAAATAACAACATCTGGTAATAGAAAAACGAAATAAATAAAACCAATAACACAAGACGAATAAATTGAAGTATATCATTTATAATAAATCAGTTTCGCAAAAAAAAGTATACTTGAAATTAAGGACCCTTTTGTGAGTCGTTTTTATTAATTATGTCATATTTTATCATAACAAAAGTAAACTAAATTAATGTTTAGTTTAAAACTGTGAAAAAAATCTACCATTATATTATGATAATTTTTCTTAATAATCGTTTCAACACCAGATATTTCCCTGAATCCGATTGAAAACTCTTGAACACTATTGAAAAGTCTAATTATCTTTTAATTAAAGATCATATGATATCATTAAAATCATCCCAAAACTAAAAAACAACTCTGGAAATTGTCTCTAGTTCCTTTTGCTTTAAATATACCTCAGTTGTGCCGTTATTGATTTGCATTCTAGACTTGTCCATTACACGCTATCAAGGCAATCAGACACCATGACGCCTTAACGACTGGGACGCCATGGATGGATGGGCCAAAGTTACGAAGAATTGTGTCTCGATTCTATCTTACTTTGTCCCTCTCAGATTTCTTTTCGGTTGTTTCAAATCAAGAAATATGGCACCCATCTTTGATGCATTCAAACTTTTCTGGGGTGTAAGAATAAGAAAAAAATATATCATGGATAAAATAGTATTTGTTTTTAAATTTATTTTAATGTTGTGGAAACGGTTTCGATTATAAAGATATATGCAGTAAAGGGACTTGTCTTTTATAGAAAATTTTTAGTAAGAAATGTATATTGTATATTTATTAAAATAGTTCTGTTCTAAAGATCTTCTGAGCAATTGAAAAAATCAGTACAAAAATAAAACAATAATTTTTTTTTCAATTGCAAAAGTAAAATGCTTGCATAACCCTCTGAAGGGTAAGCATATTTTTTAAAGGGTAAACTAGTTTTCACTGCAGGATATTTAATTTAAAATTTTTAACTAAAAATTTAATATAAAATTTTCAAAATTATATTTAAATGAATTGTTGAATAAAGAAAAAATATGATTTGATTAAATGAATTTAATTTATAACTTAAACAATTTTATATAAACAATTAAGAATGAAATAAAAGTATTTATTTCAGAATAAGCCATTTTAATGCGTAAGACATTGGTCTTAATATCACAAATGCTTATTGACATAAATCTTATATATGTGGCTAAAGTCTTACTTTTACGACGTAAGTCTTATGTCACATAAGCAAGACTTTCTTCTGGTCCCAATGTCATAAAAGATTATAAAATTTGCTTTGAATGCCATCTCAGGTGATTATCACTTAAAAATTATGAGACACATTTTGGGTACTCTTAAATTCTTGCCGAAAGCGTTACTATATAACATTATAAACATGCGTAAGCATTACAAAAAAGTGTTCTGAAGTCTTTTCTTTTTTAGAGTGCACTTCTTCAAATGCTTTTTGAGATTTCTTTAGCCCCTTTAACCTATAATAGTCTTGCAGAGTTCTACCATTGAGGGCTCTTGAGATGGAAATGTTCAAATAGGTGCTGAAAAGAAATGTCGATATTTCCACCTTTATATCTTCCAGAGTTCAAGAAATATTCAGTATTGGAAGTATTGGGAATATTTTTAGAGAGAGAACGAAATTACCATTTCGAAGAAAGAGGTCAACTAATGGGTGGACATTTTCAGAAGTAGATCTGAGAATCTGAAGTATAAAATGAAGGTTTTTTGTATGTATTGATTCATGATGAACTTAAATAAAGGGGGGGGGAGTAGTTTCTTACAGTAACTGCGCGACTTACAGAAGCTTCTCCATACAACAACTAAAAAAAAAGTAAACCGATAACAGCGTTTGATTCTAATTAACATATTTCGGTGTTATTGAGCTAATCAAACAATTTTAGCAAAGTAACTTATTGTTTGAAATTTCTTTAAAGAAAACATTAGTAAATTTAAAAATAAAAACAAACATAGAAGCAATGATTATGCATAACAATTTTAGTTTTATCATTAAGTGCGTTTTACTCTTGTCTCGTACTTGTAGTTTGAGCTATCACAGTATACTGTTAAAATGTTTGATGCATATTGCACTAGAACTCTAAACCTCTATAGGTATTACCACAATTCAGAATGTAAATTCAAACTTTTTCGGTGAAACCGCAACTTGGATGCACCGTAAAATTAATGTTTCTCAGCTCCAAATAATGGAGGCATCAAGAAAGTTCCGCGATTCCAGTGTAATACAGGCCGAAGTATTTAACACAGTATATTAAGGATAGAGATGTGGACTTAATAATTTGAACATGACACAATTTCCACTTTATATGAAAAAAAGAAAGCTAATTAGTAAGCCGTTAGAAATCTAATTAGAAATATAAATCACCATAGTTTCGAATCGTCTCAAATAAAAAGTTTATACTTCCAAAATAATTGTTTAAGTTTTTTTAAATGTGTTAAGAAATTGTTTTCATTATACAATATTTTTCACGCACAAAAATATCGAATTCAAAATTAATTAAAAATACAGAAAATTGCGGAATATTTTTTTTAACTTCGTAAACCTTCTAAGAGAAGGCAAAACAAAGAAATTAAAAAGAGCGATTCAAAGTTTTTATTTCATTACGTCTTTCTTAACTAATTCAACATATCATAAAAAAAACTGTTGTCAGTTTTGAAGGTTAATGTTTTAAAGATTTCTCTTTTGATCTCACACATAAAACAGGAACTGCAATTCAAACACAAAAAAGCCTTAATTTGTATAATTTAAAACACTTTTATTTTTCTAATAAAGAATTCAATTTCCAATCTTCAATCAACAGAGCAAAACTTTTTACGCATAATTTATCTTTTTCTGATGGATAAGATAACCGTAAAAAGTCAGGAATGCCCATCGGCGTTTATTGGATATTTCCGAATTTTTTTTCTTTCTTTTTTGAAGAGGTTTCTCTCTATGGTTTCCTCCAGATATTTTTGACATTGATATCTGAGTCAAGTGGAACTTTAATATTAATACATATCATATCTTAGTCGACGTAATTTGTTGGGAACTTTGAGCTGATATTGATTGAAATTTTTTTTTTTTTTTGTATTTATATTTGAACTAAGATAATTCTAATAGTGGTTTAAGTAAACTTCAAAAAATGTTGTTACATTTATTTTGATATTTTATTTAATCATTTATACTTTTTTGATTTCCACACATGTCTGTATATTAATTTTAACGATATCAAGAACCTCTATAAATATACATTGATTTCTTAGGTAATAAAAACTTTAAAGATCATGTGTCTTGAAATAAGTAAAATAACAGGTACACTACTATCGAAATATGTCCCTAAATTTTTGTATTTTTATATAATGGAAAATTGAATGAAATTATGATATTAAGTTTATGAAGATAATATGTTTGATGTTAAAAATTATTATTTATAAGAAATTTGTTAAGAGATATTTTAAAGAATTTGTTTTTAAATAAAAGAACTAAAAAAAACAACTAAAAATTTAAAATAAATTTTCGTTTGGTCATGTATGTTCAAAAATAAGCTAAAATTAAATATATTTTCAATCTGTTTTACATTATATTTTAGTTAACAATTTATTAAAACACAAAATTTTATATTTTAAAATTCGTGCACTTCCAATAGTTATATATATTTAATACTATTTATATGGTATTATATTTTTAAAACCATTAAATATTGTAATATGTAAAAAACTACAAGTGAACATCACACAATAGAAACCAGTATAAAGGACAATCCTAACGCATTTTATTAAAATGGGCCATTTATTAAATAAAATACAATCACGTAAGCAAGCCTTCCTATAAATAATGTACAAGTATCAATTCTTAAAATTAAAAAAAAATACCAGCAACACTTTACAATATTATAAAAACAGATATATAGTGGATTGACTTATCTACACAGTAAAACCGTGTCGTAAAATCGATGATTCCTCCGTAAGCTACGTTGCAATTTTTTGTGTGGTGCATGTTTTTCTCTCTATAAATTTAGTGTAACGTTACTCCGTGAAACCGGAAGCAGCACTTGCTGTCACCGATATTTCGTTGTTAACTCCTATTTGTATAACATTACTCCATAAAATTCGGTGTAACCCTATTAAATAAAGCTGTGTGAAATAACGTTACTCTATAGCTTTACAACGTAATTTTAATGACTTACATTAAAGAAAACGGCGAAATTAACGTAATAAAAATACAGATAAATGTTTCCCAATTTCTCTAGAGAAACGTGATACCCATCAACAAATCATCCACATCTTAATTCCCTGCAAACAATTTAAGAACATATCATGTAACTGGACGTCTTTAAGTTGTAATCTAGAGCTTTCAAGCCCTTGAAAGTCTTAAAATGTTGCCTTTACTATTGATCTTTCTTTGCTATTTAATATGTTTTAGGCATTCCTTTCTCCAGTAACAATCTGCTTTCGCTAGATACGCCTCAGTAGATGTAATGTGAGGGTTCTGCATACTTAACATTTAGATAATCTCTTTCTTGTTATAGGGGTTTTAAGGAGGGCTATTTTTAAAGGCATTGCACCGTTTTTATTGGACCTGAAGCAGGGATGACAGTATTTGGCGAAAGTTGCCTGTTGGGCTTAATTTTGAGTTTGAGTTAGCAAAAGGCTGTATCAAAGAGTTGTTGTATACCTTTTCAATTTAAAAAAAAGTATATTATTAATTTGTTTTACTTTTAGGTTGGCGAAATCAAGTTTTTTTTCAGTTATAAAATTTGAATTCAGCAAAAAATTACCAGAAAAGTTTTTTACTTTACCAAAAAATATATGAACTTTATATTGATATGTTCTTTTTATCTCATTTTTGAGATAAAGTTATTGGTTAATTAAACTCATAATGTTTTATTTTGATTTATTTTTAAATAACCATTTCTACAAACATATCGTATAGTATTTGTTGAGATATTAGTTTAACTATTTTAACTATTGCATTTTAGGTAATTTAAAGGTCTTGAATAATTTTTTAAAAAATTAACTATAGGACAATTCCAAGTAACTGTAGTGCAAGTCACAATTTAAGAGGAGAATAAAAAGCTTTTTTATTTTGAAAAATAAATCGAATTAAATAAGAACGTTACATTATTTAGATTTAATAAGTATAGATCAGCTATTGCACTATTTTTTTTTCATTTAATGTTAAAAGTTGTAGTGATAATCCTTTTTAAACATATGGCTTACACTACAGAAAGGATAATTTTGCATGGAATAAGCCTATATTAAATTTTAATAATTTATATTTTAAATTTAAAAAAATATTTTCTTGATAAATTTTCTATTTGAGAAAATTTTATCATCTTGTTGTCCTACCAAATTCTTTTTCCTTTTCAAATTACGTTTAGTTTGCCTACTAAAATTATTATTTTTATTTTCACGAGAACTTCATTCCATAATTTCATTTTGCGAAAAAAATATTAATGAATCACAATCGCATTTATTTGCACAATCCCCTTTAAGGGAAAACACAATTGAATTCGGCGATATTTTTTGCGTTTGGCGATTCCTACTTTTCCATCCTAGCAGCCTTCTCTAAGAGTGGCCTATTGACCCATCAAGATGTGAAGTGTTTCATTGTTAATGATGCACTGAAGCGAGGCCCAGGGACAACGGCGTGCATCGCCTAATGAGCTCCCTGTAGCAACTAGGGCTCGATTAAAAGCAGCTGCTTTCCTGCTCTTGACAGTCGATTACATCAATTAGACCAGGTCCCCCCATAACACTCCACGACCGATCCTCTTCATTTCATGCTACGGAAATGCCACGGAAATCACGCAGATTCTTGTTTGTTTGGAAGTTGGGTGGTTGCTGTTTGGAAATAATAGCTGCTGGGCTTTTCTGTAATTTTGTAATATTTTCGACTGATGTAATGGGGTCTGATTAGGTTAATATTTTAGATCAGAACAATGTAGTTAATTAGCAGAATTTTGATGAACTTTTTTCTTTCTGTTGTCAGACATTGTTAAAGTTGCCTTTTTTATGTGGGTTTTGATTTAAGTTACAATAAAACTTCATTGTTCAGCAATGGGTGAACTATGCGTTACAAATCTCCCATGATATTTTAATCATCTCAGTTCTTAAGCTAAGGTCGATGACTCTTTGAATGGTTTTTCTTTTAACACTTTCAGTCCCAATGACAATTTGGCATCATCATTTTAGAAATTTTTTTCTGATCGTCTATAGCCATTTATGATATCAAAAAGCACATCATTCGATTCTTCAAACTTTTTTCTATTTGAAAATATTTTTTATTGATCCCAATAGATGCCAGCCCTATTATTTTTTTAAATTATGATCAGAAACATGATGATGCCAAATGGCATCACTGAGACTGAAAGGGTTAATTTCCAGTTAAATAAAATCCAATAAAATGAAAAATGTATAACAACCAAGCAAGAATTTTTTTCTTTTAAAAAAAGTTTTTCAATTATGTTTCGTTTAAATCATAAATTAAGAAAATAAATATATATGTTAATCATTGACAGAACATGCAGCTTACGCTAAGAACAAGCCTTTCGGAGCAAAGCACTCTTGTATTTAACCCATTACTTGTTTTTGTCGAAACTAGCTTTGTTTCGACGTGCTGATGGCAGGAATTTTCTAATGATTGGTTTTCCTAAGAGTTTGTGCTGATCAGAAAAGGATGAAAGGATTTCGCGAATCAAATTGGTCGGAAAGGATTGGCTAGGATTGCGAGTGGATTTCACCTGGTGCTGTTCTATTATGCTCCCATATAAACTATATGTAACTACATATATTTGTATTCATAAAGAGCATAAATAAATATTTGGGATTTAAGGAACAAGCTGTAATCGTTCAAAAGGAAAACAAATGTATGAAATGTACTTTTAGAAAAATATGGCATATTCACCACATATATTTGTACTTTTAAAGATCATAAATTATTAATTTTGGATTTAAGAAAACAAGCTGTAATCGTTTAAAATGAAAAGAAAAACACTTGTAACAGTCAGAAAAATGTGTGAAATGTATAAAACAACAATGTTTAACTGTATATATATATATATATATATATATATATATATATATATATATATATATATATATATATATATATATATATATATATATATATATATATATATATATATATATATATATATATATATATATATATATATATATATGCACAACAAAATTACACTATTTAATTAACAGTAATTAAAACTATTTAATAAACGAACTATACAGGGCCAGTGGGTAAGTGAAAATACGATGATATAGAAAAAGGTTTGTAAAAAGAAATAAAAACAATAATCTACTATCCAACAATTTAATCTTAAAATAATATAATTAATTCAACAATTGAACGAAACACAATATATTATGTTGCAATAAAGTGAATTATTACCAAATAAATTAAACTTTAAATAGTTCATTGAATTACATCCAAAAGTTAAATACCAACTGTTTGTGTTTATCACAAGACTTTTCTTTTAAGAGAATCTCGCCATTTTATTGCATTATTTCCCTTAGCCCATTTCATCGCATTATTCCCCTTACCAGTTCATATTTCGTAAATTGAAGTCAGGAGCATATCAAATACCTCCATCCTTCTTCATATTGAAACCCGAGAGTGCAAAATCGCGAAAGTCAAAAGCGGGAAGTTAACGACGACATAAAATTAAATTAAGTGTCTGCATTAAAAGTGAATCCTCCGGGTTCCCTCTGGTTTCGTTTAATGGCTCGTAAGCGATCTAAAGAATAGAAGTGATTAACCCGAAACGTGCTCACTACTTAAGCAAATTATGTCTGTAGAAAAGGGTGTCTAATGTTTTCTCGCTGTTTAATCACACTTCTGGTCTGATACAATTGCATTCAAAAATCGTAGAATTTTAAATTAATGTCAAGACGCCTTTATCTTGTTGTTGTCTTGTCTATGGATAGGTTGAGGTATTAGATGTGACCGTGTGTGTTCCACACAGCCTCAGCAATCTGAAGGCAGTTTTGGGAATAAAGGTCATCTAGCGGAGAGTCACTAATCTGTTGCATTTTTGCAAGGATGGCTGGACATGAGAAAATGCCTTTATCTGTAACTACTATTATTACATTACAACTGTATAACCCTTTAACTGTAACCCTTTTATTCACGCTCGCCACTAGATATATATTCTGTGCCAAGCAGTTGCGCAATCTCTTTTATTGATGAATCCTGCCCGCTCTCCACGGCGAAAACGCTAATGAGGATGCTATAACGAGGCTTAACAGTCTCACTTAACTTTATTTTACTATGATATTTTATCAGAAATAAACCATTTCCGAGCAACGGCAGAGTTTCCTTTTCCACATACCCCTAGACACCGGCCGAACATTAATGGATTTGAAGATAACGAATGTAATTGAATAGACGAGTGGAACGGCCACGTCCACTGTGACGCCACAGCTACGTCAAACGTTGTCTTACATCTCACAAGCCGACCCGGCGGCGCAACGGTTAGGGAGCTAGCCTTTGGAGCCTCTGGGTTCGGGTTCGAATCCCGATAAGGCATGGATGTTTGTGTTTGTCGAGTATATGCGGAGTACGTGCTCGTTAAATCTGTTGGGTCCGAAAGTCCTCCAAGTTCCCATACCAAATCAATACCTCTGGGGGTGACAAGCCAATTCTGGGGATCCTCTAGTTGGCCTCTGTCTCTAAAAATTAGATGGATCCACTTATGTGTGCGTGTTGTCTGTTGTGTCTGTCTTACTTGACGAAGGTTTATAAGCGGGTCTCTGACCAAGCACACAAACCTGAATATATATGTCTACCAACCAACCAACATCTCACAAACAAACCACCCGGCATCTTAATCGTCTAAACTAGAACTGACAAGCCAGCCTTACGTCAAGCATTGTTTTCTATCCCGCAAGCAAACCACGCCCCGCCCCGTTCGAACCGTTCATACTATGTGAACATTTTAAAAATTAAATCAGTACTAACTTACCCGTTTTCGAAGTCAGTTTCTCAGTTACTCAACTGCTTATATTTTCACAGTAAAGTTAACATTTTTCAAGGGATTTTTGTTGTTGTTTAAAAGTTATAGTTTATTTAAAAAAATCATATGTTTAGTAAAGATTTTGACTCAGTTTACGGGTAGCATTTTCAAATATTCAATTTTTATGCAGGATTTTAAAAAAATGTATGTCATTAGAACCACACATTATTTGAAAAGTTTTTTTTGCCTTAGTCAAAATGATTAATAAGCTTAATTGTGAGAAAAAAATAGTCGACTCTTTTTGCTCTGCACATTAAAAGGAACATATTCGAGTTCCTTCTGTATTTAAACAGAATTTGGATCGACCATATGTGAAACATTGATTCATACTAAAATAAACACAAACACACGCGTCAGTTATAATATTGTCAAGCCAAACGCAGCCGTCTGTCTAAGGTTTTCTCGTAGTTAAATGCATTTAGAGGAAAATGCTTAAATGAATGTCCTCTCTATGCGTACTTAAAGAAATTATTAATGAACTTTTATGAAACTCGATGAGCTGCAATCGGCTTTATGTGGATGTAAGAATCGAGTATTCTGGCTTGTTAGAAACGAAGCAATAAATATCCATAAGTTATGATGATTATTTTAAATGGAAAGCTTAAGTTCTAAAAGTATGTAATAAAAATAATTGATTAATACTAATAAAATAATTTATAAAATTCATTGAATAAGCAAAATCTCTTTTAGTAATTGGATAGTAACAGTATATTTCAACTTCTAAGGATTCGATTATAAAAATGCACACATCTAAAAATGATTATGATAAGTTTTTTCAAAAAGATTTCTTATTTATAAATAAGTTATTTAAGTACATGTAGTTATTTTTTTTGTATTATAATGCCGACGAAGTATAAAACTATACGCGAGGCTAAATGTATTAAAAATGAAGGAAGACGAGGAAACAAGCTGTTACACAGAATTTTTGCGTAACTCTAGCATACACATGTTAAAGTTACTTTAAGTTGCGGAGTTCCTTTGCAATATATTTTTACCGTGAATTTTTTAGCGACAAAATGACTAGGAATATCTTCTGTTATTCTTCAAGTAATATGCAGAGCCAAAGTTTCGTGAACGTCAAATATAAAGAACCAACTGTCCGTCTTCGAATATGCAGATGTCTACATCAAAAATTTTTCCAGCCGTATGATATGACGAACGTTTCCCAAATTATGCCTTTTCCGGGTCTCGTACTATAAAAATGCGACAAAATCAACTCTTCGGGAAAAAAGTCCCTGGAATAATGTTTATCTTCCCTTTGTATTTGTTTGGGGATTTTTTTCCTAGGGCGAGATTTTATTGGTTGACGGAGTGTGGGCAGGGATTTCTGTGCACGAATCGGTCAATTTATTCTGCTGTTATTGATGTTAGGGATGGAAAAAGGGATTTCTTCGATGTCTGTTTCTGGGTGTGGACCCACATAGTTCGATTGCCAAAACATTGAGTAACTAACAGGATTTATTGGAGACATTAAACAAAAACGCGGAACTTGACACGGATATATTTAGTTATAAAAACTAGACGAAGAAAGGTTCTACTGATGAAGAAACTTGAAAATATTTAGAATAAAGAGATACAGTTGTTTAGTTGTTAATACCACACCTTTAAAATATAGTTGCGTCTATGTTTCGATGTCAGTCTACAATGTTCGATCAACAAAATGCTTAGTAGCTATCGGTTTTAATGAAAGAATTAAAAAAATATATAAGACGATTAAAAGGAATACCTATTTATTTATTATGACACACAGCCTAACAGGTTTTACCCATTTTCAAGACTTGATATTGTTAAAATTTAAAGCTAAACCTTACCCGGGAATCGAACCCAGACCCCAAGCTCTGCAGTCCAGAGCAAAAATTTTACATCAAAAGTAACAATTTAAAAATTCCCCAGTTTAAAAATTCAGATTAAAATTTTCCATATTAAACCAAAGCAACTCTATAAAAGTTATGATTGGATATTTAAGATTTTTTTATATATAAATAGAGACATTCATTCTATAACTGTTTTGTGACATACGAGAATTTTTAAAAAAAAATTTCAATCAATTTTAGAATAAGCAGTTATTTCTAAAGACTAAGAGTCTACTCTAAAGATTTTCAAAAGCTAAAAATATTTTTAAAGAATAAAATTTTGGTTGCAGATTGACAGAAAAGCCAAAACTCTAAAATTTATTTTTCTAAAGTAGTTTTTTCCTTCAAATGTGGAAATGTGAATTTACTTCAACACTTATATATATTTGATAACTTTTGACATATTCTAGTTTATTCCTGTCAAAACTATTCAAATACACCAAAAGAGATGTGAAGAAGTTTAAAATGGCATAAGATCTTCAGAATAGTGTAAGCTGTCTTAGTATTAACATATTAAATAACAAAAAAATATTCTCATAGTCAATACTGTTGATTTATGTTTCAAAGTCATTTATTTCCCCTCCTGAGACCTGACATCCATTTAAATGAATGTTTTGTTTTACTTTAATGTAACTAAACACACTTATTTATTATAAACCGGTCATTTCTATAAAAAATGAAATCGACACAATTTTGGAGTTCTGCAAAAAAAAATTTCAGAAGCAAATTTTAAAACAAATTTTGAATTAAAACAATTCTAGATGAACTATTAATTTTAAACAATTGATAAATCTTTGATTTTGTATTCATGTCACCAAAACCATGTATATTCTTAGGCTTAATACTTTCTTTAAATTAGGTCTTAACTTTCTCTTAAATTTCATAAAATAGGCAAGTCCTTCAATAAATACCAAACACTAATTTTTTTTACAAAATAACTTTCAAAACATACTTTTTAAAATATATTTGTTTGAAAAATATGTTTTGATAAAAAAAATATGCACCTATATAGGATTTTGCTGGAGTGTCAGAACGTTATAGCGCAGTGAGTTTTGTGCAGAAGAAATAGAAAGATAGACTATAGGAAAAATTAAACAAGATGGAATGCATAGTTTTAGTTTAAAATAATGCTAATAATTTATGTAAAAAATAAATAAAAATTTTTGGTTATTGAGGATTACTATTTAAAAGTGTTAAAAGGCTAAGTTATTTTGTATTAAAATGATAAATTTATTTAAATCTAAATTCATATTAATAAAATTTTGTACTTAAACGGTTCAAATTAAATGTAAAAGAAAAAAATAAGCCACCTTCAGAAGCTTAAAAATATAAATTTTTAAAGTTTAAAAAAAGTATGGATATTACGCAACTACGATACGATTCGGTTTTCAGCCACTTCAACACAAATACTTTTGTCTATTCTTATAACTCAACAATATAAAAAGGCAATATCAAATAACAAAAATCCAAATTATTCAGATATTTAAATATATTTAGAGGTTTATGGGTTATTTTTATCATATATAAATAATATTTACAAAACAATTTATAAACAGTCATATTTTATTCATAGCTTCGGAATACGTTGGTAAAATATATAAACTCTCCTTAATAATTCGCATTTTGTTTCTTGTTGTAAGGATTACTAATGCAGAATACTGAACTTCAGTTCGAACAAGTTTCGGTGTTTGAAAATGTATTGAAAAAAAAGTTTGAAGTTACACATTGTTATTTTTTTTCAATAGTAGCAGATCCTTTTTTTAAGACATCCCGTGTAGCTTTTGTTTCTAAAGAAGACAATAGAAAACTCTGAACCTGCGAGATTAAAGACACATTTTTAACATAAATTTGCCTTTATTTTTTTACTTCTTAAAGATTTCTTGAGAAAAGACGTTCTAATGCCTGAGGGGTTAGAAAAGGGCGGAGGGAGGCCCTTGAAAAGAAAAAAAGTCAAAAGACTTCAGTTCCAGCTGCTGCTTTTTTTTATAAAAATAAATAAGAAAAAGGGATCTTGAATTGATCAGAGTCCCTTGATCGGGATTTTGACTGCCATAATCCATGGGATTTTCGATTCTGATAACGTATCCCACTTTAATTGGACTGCTTTAGTCAAAAGTTTTGGATTTTTCAAGCGTTTCTCGAGGGCTTTAGTGTTATCCTTGGCTTAGAAACTGGCCTTTTGGTTTCAATATAATGTAGCAAGTCTTTGTAAAGAGTTCGGTAAAAGAAAGTCTTTCAAGTTATGTCACCTGAAAAATAAACTTAGTGTAACTTTTTAAGAATTTCGACTGGCTTTTTTTTAGTTTATGTATTCTTTATTTCAGAGTTTCTTCCCTTCCAGAGCAATACAAAACGCTTTTACGGACTTCAGAGCTTTGTATTTTATTTTGTTATAGGAATAATGTCAATAGTATGAATACAATAAAATTTATTATAGTAATAATAAAATAAATAGGCAGTTTTTTTCTCTTAAAATAGTACTACTAAAATACTTATAAACAACTGTTTAGCTTTTCTCTTTGTCCTAGCTTTGTGACACATTGTACTGCGTTATAATTTTTCAAGTTTACGTTACCGTTAAATTTACAGTGACTTAAACGAGTTTTACTTCTTGTGGCTTGTCGTATATGTCTTTTTTTTAATGTTTTTACTGTTTGACCAAGACATCCACACTCTAAGTGCTCTAAATCTCACCTTAAAACTGAACCACGAGCGTGGAAAAAAAATCCAAATTAGTAGTAAATGATTTTTAATTGATCAATTAAAGCATTACCGACGTGGCTTAATCACAACTTCCAGTGTATTCATGTTTTGAGAAACTGGTTCATGGTCTTTTATTTCGAATCATCTAGAATTCGCTTCTTCTATGTATGTTCATTGTGAGCTGACAAAATTAATGGAAACTTAAGTCGTTAACAGTCAAAAGTTGTATTTTGTATTATTTTCACATTTTTGATAATAAAGATTGTATAAAAATTAGTAATAATGAGGTTAGTAAAATGAGTATAGAAGTGGTGGTTTTTTACAATATCTTCCATTTGACGATAGAAAACCAAATATGTACAACGGTATGATATATACTACAAAATAATAAAGAGGCAGACACTTCTTTATTATTTTACTGGTTGTGCTCTTTAAGTGTAATTCATATACACTGCTCAAAACAATTAGAGGAGCGCATGGTTTAAACCCTTTCACCCCCAATGATTCGATTTGGAATCATGAGCTTGCGATTTTTTCTGACTAAGTTAAGCTCGCACTTATGTATCGTTAGATGGAATAATCATGTCTTTTGAAGAATTAAATAATGTTTGTTTTAATTAAATGAAAATATGAAAAACATGGTAAAATAAAATTCACTCTGAAACAATTTTAGCAAATAAATTGACCCTAAATTCTTCATGATTGCATTTTTTAGATGTTTAAAAATGGATTTTATCTATTTTTAACAAATGAAGATTTGAAAAATTATTCTTATAATTATTCTAAAAAAAGTTATAAAATTTTTCCCTTTCAATTTTAGTCAAAAAAATTAAGATTTTTCCCCGTGTTTTACCATTCTAGATGCATAATGAATCTATTTCACAAATTTTAGATTTTTAGAATAAAAAAATAAAAAGTTGGATCTGAAAGGATTAGCAAAAGTAAGCAAAGTGCTCCCCTAATTGTTTTGAGCAGTGTATAATTCATATACAAAAAGGATATCACAATAAAAGTCTTACAAGACTTTTACACCCCGTTGATGCAACATTAAGCGTGTAAAATTTAGAGGTCAACGACACCAAAGAACAATTCACTTGGGACTGAGCATGCAAAAACTTTTCTGGCTCCGTTTCTTTTCCTGCTTCTTTGTGGACATTCTTTGTCCTGTTATGCTTTATTATGAAATAAAGAGTCAACGCCTAAGGGAAGTGAACCATGCTTCTTTATCTTGTTGGATGCTTCTGTTCTTTCATTCGTAGTTAGGCACTGAGTACTACTTGAATTTTTTTTTATTGCAATTTACTTCAGTTGCATTGGAATGAGACGTCCTGTTTTTAAGTTTGAGTCGTTTTCTGTTAATAAAAAAGATCTTTTCTTGTTTTTGTGTTTGAGCTTCGGGGCAAATAAAATGTCTGGATTTTATTTGATCGAATCCGTTGTTAACTCATTTGGTGGTGATAATGATTTTTTTTTGTTGTCTGAATGATAGATTTTTTTTATAATTCTTTCAAATATGTTGGTTTAATATTAGTTGCTACTAAACAATTATGTAATGGTGTGATGATTTTAAAACAAACATATTAGAATTAAGTTTACATACATTTATTAATCTTATTTCATGTCAAAATCTCAATTACGTTGTAAAAAGCTCCATTTCGCGTACTTGGCCCATTATATAGCAATAATTTGGCTATATTTATGGCAAATTTGGCAAAACAAATGAAGATTAAGACAAAAGGCCCATAATAGACCCATGACTAACTTGTATTAAAATCATTAAAACATACAACTTTCCAGATATTTGGGGACATTGGATGATAAATATTTGTTGAGAAAATTGACATAGACACTCAAAAGAAATCACCTTTCGCACATATGGCGTAGTACTGGCCTTCGGTAACACAGTCTGTGCGTTCGCATATCGAATATGGTAAGGATGTAGTAGCTGCTAGTAATATTTAAATAGTAAATCCCGGTCCAGCTACCTATCGTGAATCAAAACTTACCTGTATAGTGCTTCCACACCAACCAAAGCAGCCAAATCTTAACCACAGCTTTGTCAAACGAACTTTTTTCATTCATGGATTTTCTTATTTTACCGACATAAAAAAATAAATCAGTTCTTTGCGTACAACAACTAAAGATTGTCTTAATTCTTTTGTTTTTGTTCAATAGAACCCCACCTCCCTAATAAAAGAGGATCCATGTGCAAAGATGTTAATAGCAAATCAAAATGGTTATCATTATGGATGTTTTCACATTGGATTCCCGACGGGAATCATTTAGGACGTGATGTTAATGTCTTTCTTGGTATTCCCCAAGCGTAGGCAGCTGAATGAAGGTTCCAGTACTTAACAAAAAACTGGTTTGCCAAAACTATAACTGCAAAATTTAAATGATTACATTGAAACTATTATTTAATATTTCATTTATAATGAAAAGAAACTTTGGTACATTTAAAAAGAAAAAAAACTATCTATTTTGGTCACACACTCTTCTTAAGCCCTACCTCTAGCCTCTTTACACAGCTTCAAGTTTTAACAAAGCCAATGTACATATGTTGTTTTATAACATACCTGTTTATAAAAGGTATTCGGTAGTTAAATATTCAACATAAACATAAATGGTAACAAAACCAGTGGCAAACTGTCAAGAGTTATCATCATCGAAATACATAGCCCTAAGTACTGGTAAACTAGTGACGCCTCTATATATATATATATATATATATATAATATATATATATATATATATATATATATATATATATATATATATATATATATATATATATATATATATATATATATATATATATATATATATATATATATATATATATATATATATATATATATATATATATATTATATATATATATATATATATATATAATATATATATATATATATATATTGGATTTCCCACTGCCAAACACCCCATAACCTAATCCACACAGGTTGTGTGAAGCTCTAATTCTGCATTTGTTTTCCAAGCCAATTATCTCGAAATCCTTCGATTGGTTGTTTGGTTGTTTGATACATATATATTCCGGTTTGTGTGCTTGATCAGAGACCCGCTTATAAGTAAGACAGACACGGACAGAATTTTTACTGACACAGAGAGAGAAGGTACACCCAGGGCAAAGGCGGGAATCGAAACCGCACAAGTTACAGCGCGCAGGCTGTTAGCGTAATGGGCTACGATCCAACCCACTAGGCCATCCGGGCCCCGAATCCTTCGATTGACAGGTTAGGTTTGACGTTTTCCTGCTGTCTATTTTTAGTGTTCATGTGCAGTTTAGAAGCAGATAATTACTTTTCGTAATTTATAACCCTGGTCAAGTGACAAGTTCGACACCTGAGTGGTCACACAACGCAACACTTTTGAACGATATCGTACGTGGCTTCAGGACTTTCGACTCCATAGATTTAATAAGCACGTATGCCGATGTGTACTTAGGACAAATACAAACAAACGCACAAAATAAACATCCATGCCTGGGGGGTTCGAGCTCGGGACCTTCTGACTGTCCTGACCTTTCAGTCGCCCAGTCGGATAAATTGACAGTTACCTTTCCCCCAAACCATCACAATGTAATGTCACATCATTTGCGGACATAGGCATTCGGGAATGCATACCCCATAGGTGTCGGACCCTTGGGTCCATGTTATTAATAGAAAGTAATTATGTGGGTCCACATCGTTGTGGGCATCGTGAAAGAGGGTTATAATATTGGCACAGATAAGGTCATATATTTGTACCAAACCCTTAAGATGAATGACAATGAATGACTTTGTCTGGGTTTGCGCTGTGGGGGTTATTCAGTGACTCTACAAATTTATTGTATTCGTGTTGCTTGCATAGTCTAGGGACGGAATAGAAGAAGGAACAAGTTTGAGCTTATATGCTAAATGATAATGGGGCTCAGTTGGGCATTCTCTTTTAATTAACTTATTTGCTTGTAGATTTATTTAACACCTCCCACATTGGTACTAAAACGGGTTTTATGTGAATAAGTTGTTCACTCGGGACTCATTTTTATTTTATAAATAATGTTTTTTAAAGATATTTTTTTATGTATTTTTACTTTTTCCTATAAAAATATTTTTTTTCAATATATTTTACTTATAATTTTTTTACTTTCAGAAAACTCGAACAAATAAAAAACAAAAGAAAAAGGCTATATATCTGTAAAGGGAAAATGAAAGTAAAGCATACATTGCATTTAATAAAAAAAAGTTTCTTCAGTAGTTAAACTATAATGAGTTATAAATATGATAGTTTAACGCGTTCTCAATATTGTTAACAAAGGATCTTTTTGTTATTTGTTATTATATATTGTGTTAAACATTGTTGATAATAAGCAGTTGAGTAAGGCGCAGAACTGTGTTGAAGTAATTACTCAAACTGCTTCTAAAACTTCGCAACGTTCCAAGTTTTATGGTCCATACTTAAAAATACTTGCTTTAAAGTTTTAGGTTATAATTAGATTGCAACTTATTTAATTTTGGAAACTTGCCATAGAGTATAAAACATTGAACTTTACAAATTGACCTTTCTTTTATGATGTTTTCCTTAACGTCAGTTTCGTTTTCACGTAATTTCTCTTACTGATTTTTCATTGAAATTCACCTCACAAGTTCTTCCTAAATCTTTTTAGGAGGAAAACGTTATATTTGCATAAACATCCATGCCTGTGCTGTAACGATACGTATCGACGTGCGACTTACTATGCAAAAAATAACCTCATAACTTTCTTCCCTTACATGGGCTTAAACAAAGGAAAACAACAAACAGCCAATTAAGCTCTGACGCTGGATAGAGCTGTTTATTATTCAAATTGAATGCACACCGTACTTTCTTGCATACGAAACAAATCAAGTAATGTAATTACAAGGACAAAGCTGTCAGAAAAACAATTAAGGCTGTTTCGAATTAGGGAACACGGCAAGAAAATCGGATGGAGCATTTCACACTTGGATTGTTCATTCCAGACCCCATAGATTAGGGAGATTTTTTTAAGTTCAAGAACTTAAGACAATCTAGGGATTTGAATTTGAAAAGTATTAATGAGTTTAAGTTCAAATGATGGACTTTTTATCCTGCACATTTATTTTACTTTAATACAAAAAAAATCTGAGATAAATGAAAATATCATACTTTGTAATAAATAAAAATTCGTAAAATTAAATAACTATGGAAAGTGATTTTATATTGCTAAGCTCTAAGTTTCATGTAAATATGTCGTAAACTATCATTTTAAAATACATTCAGTTAATAAATAAAATATAAAACACTTACCGTTCTAAAGTTGACTTCGGCAAAAAGTGCATCATTTTGAACCTAAAAAAATTACTAAATTAAAAAAAGCATAAAAACTCTATGGATAATAGTAAAAAATTATGCAAATAAGCAGAATAAAAATATTGAAGAAATTATGCAAATAAGTATTGTTATAGTAGTGTATATTATGTCGTATGATAGTTTTTTTTAGGAATTTGAGATAATGACAAACTTCTAAACTAACTTTACTTCAAATTAAAATAAGTGTACTTTAAAACAAAATCGTTACATTCGAAAAAGTAAAATCACAATTTTCAAATAAATAATTAACATATTTTGTCAAATACCGAAAAGTTATGCAATTTAATTTCCTTAATAAATTTAGGAAACTATATTGAACAACACGATTTTAAAATTACGATTATTATAGGATCTTAAAAGGAAATAAAGAACAAAATATTGAATATCTCTTCTAGGGAACACTATTTTAGGATATTTTTTTATTTTCAGTTTTTAAAATGATGATCTCTCTCTCTATGTAGTACATATTTTAAAAACTTTCCTTTATTGATATATTTTTATGCCTACACACCAACATTTTAAATCCTTAACTGAAAATAGATTTCTAAGATAACTGAGTATGCAAAGTATTCTTATATCAATTCTTCCTAATTTAGAAATTTCTGTACATTAAGGAGTATTCTTAGAAACTTTAATCATATTAACTTTATACTAAACATTTAAAGCATTTTTTCTAATATTTTAAAATATTTTCTTTTGCATATATGTGTTAGGTTAAACTATAATTAAAGATCCCAGCTCTGAATGTTTCTAGTTTATATATGGGCTTTCTTTACAAGACTCAGATAAAACGAATCAAATTTATTCTCGAATAGAAAAGCTGAAATACTTTGTAAAATTTTAATATCCTAACTCCTAAACAGAATCTTTGCGAAACCGTAAATCCCGTTTTAAATTCTTTTTCATGGTAATATATTTGTATCTTAAACTCCCACATTAAACTTTAACTATAAATCTTGTTACGAACTATGTGGGAGTAAAGACGCGACCGCAATTTCGAAATTCACTCAGATAGAATCTTTTGCATAATAAACATTATACTCAGAAGATTTAAATTTTGAAATTTAAAGAAAAATTTATTAATTATATTTTATATATTGTAGTAATTATACGGAATTTGGTATATATTGTAATAATGATATATTATTCTACTTATATTTTATTAAAATTTTCGTTTTAAATATAGAGTTATAGCATTAAAATCAAACTAAAATTCATTTTCAAATGAACACTTCTGTCTAGGTCCACAATATTTATTAATTAAAACACCCTTTAAAGATTTTAATAATTTTTCCTTGATGCTATCCATATAATAATATTCATATTAAGCACTAACTATATATACTTCTATTATAATCTAACTTGAAATCAAGGCAGGACTTTTGTAAAATTTATTTTTCTGCAGAAAGTTCTGTTTAAACTAATATTTTTCGTGTATTAAATCTATGATACTATTTATCTTTTGAAATTTTTTCCATGATATCTATAACATAACACCCATACTAACCACCAACTAAAAATCTAATATTAACATATGCATTAAGTAACATAACATAGTTACATTACATTACATTTAATAACATTTCACCATTACATTACATTACATAATATCTTAGTTTATATTAAAATATTAACATCACAGAGAAAGTTCCGTAAAAACTCACTGTTTTATGTATTGAAACTATGATACCATTTATAATTTGATTATTTTCTCCACATGATATCTATAGTATATCATGACACCCATATTAAGTACCAACTATAAATCACTTTTAAGAACCTTCTTTGAATCTTCCATAATCGATTTCGAAATCATAACACGACCTTCATATCAAATTTAACCACGGGAGAATCCTAATCAATTCTCTTGAAAATTGATAGCTTTTTAAAAACTTTCACATCTTCGCAAACACCAACTAAATCTATCCTTCTTCGTCACTCTCTTTTATTTTTGCGAGGAACAATTTTCTGGTGATGATCATAAATGCACGTTAAACTGATCCTTGTCACGTCATTCTTCTCTTTAATTCCTTTATAAGAAATGGGTTGGAAAGTTAGTATCTATAAAATGTTCGATCGTGGAAAGTTTTAGAAATATATATTAAAAATAGTTTGCGATTTCAATACTGTGTTGGTGAGACTAATACAATACAGATATTTGAATAATATTGAGTAAAATTGTTTGATACATAAATTGGAATGATATTTTAGAAATATCGATGCCCTCAAAAGGTTTGGGACTTATTATAAACAGTTTTGTTATTACCTAATTGTGTTGGTAAAATAAAAAAAACTGGTATTTCACTGGTTTTGGGTAAAATGGTTTTGCATAATAAGTAGAATGATATTAGAACATAGTTTTCCTAAAAAAGTTTGGATACATTATAGTTTTGCTATTGCACATGCCATTACGTTCGTAGGACAAAAATAAAACTGATACTCGACTGGTTTATTTTTTTTATAGTAGTTCAAATAATATTAGAGAAATAACGTTCATAAAAAATATGGACCCACTTTTTAGCGAAAATATCGTCACTTTACCACTCGAAACACTCAAACTCGATATGGTAAACAATGTAATAATCCTTTTTCATACATATTTTGTCACTGAGTCGTATGGACCTGAGAAGTATACCATTTAGGCAAACTTATCTCTTCTACTTGAACCCTTATTTGTTTTTTCAAAAGTTTTCGATTATGCTCTGTTTATATGTAAACAGTTTATGTACATATATTGGTTTGAATTAAATAATTGATCTTTCAAAACTTCTGTTTATCTTTTAGAAAAAAAAAGTATGTTTAAATATATTACGCACAAGGAATATCGTAAATATTTTAAACTAAAATATAATCGAATGAAACAAAGACACGTATCAAAGTTTTAAGGCACGTGTTATGGTTTTATATAAGAATATTTGTTATTTGTTTGTTGGTTAACATTTTAAAACTGTTAGGCGCAATTATTTCATTATAAGTTTTATTTTCAATTAAAATTTGCGGATGTGAAGAATTTTATTTTTCTTTAATTTGATCGTTGTTGTAATGTCAGTCTTAATAATAGTTAAATTAATTTTTTTTAATAAATTGAGTTCAGTTACGATATAGCACGATTGCCTATCGATGTCAGATTTGATTCTATAATGTAAGAGTGATGTCAAAGAGATGTTGAGATGGTCTAATACCTAACTACGTTAGAGTATTGTTATGTTTGTTATTTTAACTGAGTATGTTAAAAAAAATATAAATACCTACTTGTTTAGTATGAATTATGATCCGATTTTAGAGAAGTAGAAAGATAATTTCTGCAGTGAATAATGTGTAATTTGGAAGGAACACTCTTGAATCAATGGCGTTGGTTTAAATAAACACTGTAGCAACAAAAAATTTAATACGTGACCGATGAAATTCTCTACAATGTCTATAGTTAGATGACACTATAAATCAAATTTTCGCCCTTAGAAACATAACCTTAGGAACATAATCGAACAAAATTTTGAATTAAATTCAACCTTATACCTCAATTTAATCGATTTTGCTAAGGGCCTTTGATAGTATGAACAGAGATTGTCTCTGGAAAATTTTATAGAATTATGGTATTCCACAGAAAATAATCAATGTAATAAAAAACCTATACCTAGGAAGTAGTAGTACAGTTCTGGTAAATGGAACAGCTACAGAAAAATTTCACATCAGAACTGGAGTTAAACAGGGATGTGTAATGTCAGGGATACTATTCAATATAGTTATTGATTGGATTATGCGGAAAACCCTAAAAGACTCTAAAACTGGAATTTGATGGAATTTCGATAGTCACCTGGAAGATCTTGACTATGCAGACGACATTGTGTTATTGTCATCGAAGTTTGAAGACATGTTGTCAAAAATAAATAAGTTAGAAGAAAATGCGAAACAAATTGGGCTAAACATAAACGAAACTAAAACAAAACTGATGAAAATCAACAGCAATAGAGACGAAAATATATGTATTAATGAAAAAGTAATTGAAAAAGTTGAGGCCTTTATGTATCTTGGGGCCAATATATCAACTGAAGGAGGGACAGATAAAGATGTTGCAAGAATCAAGAATCAAAAAGAATCCTCAAGAATCAAAATAGCACAATTCACCTTCAAAACTCTCCATAAAATCTGGAGGTCAGGCATCATTAACGTAAAACTTAAGATTAAGATTTTTAATACTACAGTAAGAGCAGTTCTACTCTACGGTAGTGAAACCTGGAATCTCACCAAACAACAAGAGAACAAACTTGATACTTTTCAAACAAAATGCCTAAGAAAAATATTTAAAATATACTAGTCAAACAAAATAACAAACTATGAAATATACGAGAAATCAAATAGTAAACCTACATCCACAATAATAAAGAAAAGAAGATGGCAGTGGATAGGACATATACTACGAATGCATCCATCAGACCTAACTCGCATTGCCCTCACTTGGGCACCTGATGGAAAGAGGAAAAGGGGTCGACCTAAACTAACCTGGCGTTAGATGGCGATAAAGGAAAGAAACAGTTTTGGATGGCCAAGTTGGGGGATCGCAAGGGATGCAGCACTTGACCGGAAGAGATGAAACGCTATGCTTGTGGCCTCATGCTGCGCCACTTGAGTGTTAAGAGACTTAAGTCAAGTCAAGTCATAGAATGGGTAAATGACGATGTCAGGTAAATATTTAAATGAAATTAAGTCTTGAGACATAACTATTTATTTGTGGATTTTAAAGAGCATTTCCTGAGAGCTGAAATACCTCTTTATTTATTTTCTCAAGAGTAACAACAACCATTTAAACGAAAATAATGTGTCTCATAGTTTTTTCTGCCAAATTTTACGTGATTCTGACCAAAGATTCTCACGAACATTCATTTTAAACCTAAACTTTAATCATAATCCCCAATTATCAAACTCACTTTTAAGAAAGTAAGTTAACGTTCTGGCAAACCAATGCAGCGAATTGTGGTATTACATTTTAAAAATACCTTTCTTCTTAAATACAACATAACTCAAAGTTTACAGTTTTAAAAAGAGAGTTTCACATTTCAAAAAGATGAAACTAAGTAAGATTTTTCCCTCTTCAAAGTACTTAAAGAATCTTCCGTCGGGAGAAGTTTCTTTTCTTCAAACATTTTTCTTTAGATTCCCGAATGAGCGGCTACACCCTCTCCAAAAAATATACCCAAAACAAAGAATGTTATTTTATAGGCTGCATTCTTCAAACATTTCTGTTGTATACTCTTACAAACAGCGTGTTAATGGCTATTATTTCAAAGCTTACAAAAAATAATGCGCAAACGAGCGGATGTGTAGACAACCCAGTTTAATTGCCTTCCTTTTATACTTTCGTCATACCCAAAGCGAAGAAAAGTAATTTAGTATTTTTTATAAATAAAACATTTTGATTCGTCAGCTGCAGTTTGCATACTTCTTTTAAAAATGGATTAAGCAATTTGAAGAGATGATTTTAATACTGGTCTAACCTTTTGCTGCTTATAACAAAATTTAGTGTCGTAAAAAATTTTAGATTTTGGTAATTGTTTTTTATAAAACCCTTTATAACTATTTACAAATAAGAAATCATTTACTTTAAATTCTTGATTTCACGGTCCCTGTCCGTTAGACGGAACGGCAGATTGGTTAGTTGAGATTGGCAGGCCAACCAAAAATTCCGTGTCCGTCTAACACTTACACGGAATTCCGTGTCCACTCGGACAGGGTCCGTGAAATAAAGCCTTAGAACAAAAAATATAGTAACGCTGATTTTCTGATACCGCGATTTTAAGTTGATGATGGATGACGTCTGCGATGGTGCTCCTATGCACACATTAGCTTAAAAACGTTTCGTTATACCTATTTCCGATCGACACCAACTATCGGAATCAGAAAATCTGAAAGATTGTAAGCTTACTCTTAATATGGTCATCGCGAGGCAAGTGTAATCTAACCTTTGTATATTTTAAACTTTTTTACACAAACTAGCAAAACACTAAAAAACACAAATAATAAAGGGTCAAATAAAAAAATCTAACATCATGAGGCACTAGTTAAACCTTATATTGAATGAAATTTTTTTATAAAATTTGAGTGTTGTGACTACGGTAATAACTGACAACCAATCATATCATGAAAATGAGACCATAATCCTAATAACTTAATTTTACTAGTGGAAAGCCCTTTTCTGGGCTTTAAATGCTTTCATTTTTTAAACTTTTACAATCACTCCTCTATCACATCATGATGATAGATCGAAGAACTCCACAAAATTTTTAGAAATTCATTAATTTGTCTTGACTAATTCTTCCGAGAACTAATTCTTGACTAATTCTTCCGAGATACACATTAGACCATTCATACCTCACATATCACTTTATATTTAAAGGGCGTCCGCGATAAGAATAATACAATTCGATTGGATTGGCTAAACTAATGCGAGAAATTTATAATATGCAAATTGTTACACTACCAGCAGATAGTACGCAATGCACAATTTGAAATAAGATAAGATTTTGATTGTTGCTGCTGCAAGGTTCACCATGCTAGCTCATTTATCTAACACTATTCGAAAAAAAATTGCACAATTCGATAATTCCGATACCAGAAGATGCAAGAATGTAGTCCGTTTAACATTTTAAAAAGATGAAAATTTCGAAAGCAACAATATATCGTCTTTTAAAAAAGTACGACGAACAGGAAAACATTGAAATTCCTCGAAATTTCGGAAAAGGGATCCGGAAAAAGAACCCAACTTTTGTAACGAAGATTAAGAACATCATGAACAAGAAACCTGATATTTCAGTGCGCCAAATTGCCCGTTAATTGAAGATACCTAAGTCTTATGTGCACGAAATCATCAAAGAAGATTTGAATTAAAAAATTTTAAGGAAAAAAATGGTTCCAAAATACATAAAATTTCAAAAACAACGAACAAAGAAGAACTGCTTAAAAGTTTATCGAAAATTGATTCCATCTGGATCAGGACTGAAACTCGACATTGATGACGAGTTCTATTTCATGTATGATCCCAACGATGCTTTTGGTACTAAGTACTACCATTCTGCCTCACCAGATTCTGTTCCCGTAGAATTAGTAGAAGTAAGAAAGGCGTGGCACTGATAGAGGAAGTGCCAAAGGTCTTGCCAGAAAAGTGAATGCGTTGCCAAAACGCCAATGGGATGAGAGATGAAAGTGGCCAACTACACTGGAAGGACAAAATTGAATTTAATGTAATATTTACGAAAACCAAAAATTGGCCCATAAAGGTAATATTCTCGTAAATCAGTTCGCGAGAAACTCAAAATGTCATGACACGATAGAAGAAAATCGTTAGTAAAATGGACTAAATGGCAATATTTCACGTTGAAAATATTCAAGACGTATCAAAAGTTGTTTGTAATCTTAGAGAATACATTTCAAATGGGAAACTTTTAATTATTCGAATTGATCTAAAATTGTTCTAAATTTTATGTTGCGGGACATCCATCTAAGTAATTTTTGTGAATTTAAAGATAGTTGTAATTCTTTTAATTGTATTATTGATTTTATTATTACTATTTAAAATAATTATCTTATTTATTTTTAGTTATATCATGTTTTGAGTATTGTTCCATGCTTTTTATGATAATTTAAAGTAATTTTATGTCTGAGTGCAAATTAATGTAGCTTTATGCTTTTGTGTAGTGAATCCCTTTTGTATTGTATTGTAATGATAATTTAAGTATTTTGATCTGAGTGAATTAATGTGCTTATATTTAGTGTAGTGAACCCTTTTGATTTTTTTCTCTGAGAAAGTTTTGTCGCAATTTTGAAGAGGTGTACATCGATAAGAAATGTGTATAGATTTTAACAGGTTATTGATATTTTAATATAAGGATACAATATATTTTGTTTCATACCTGTTTCATTTTAAGTGTAAAATAAGATGTGGTGAGTGAAAACTATAAGTAAAATTTTGGTGCAACGTTACAAGAATAAGAAAAAGCTTACTTTTTTACTTTTTTTGTGTGGTGCACATCGTTATTTAATTAAACTAGAGAAATCTGAGCTGCTAACAGTTTGATAAAGTAACTTTACACCAAATTTTTAAAGTGTACAGCTGTTAAATATTTACTGAAAAACACTAATAGTTAAACACTGTATTATTAAGGATACCGTGAAATTACGTTGGTCATGAGAAGTTGTGGCAAACGTTTCATCGAAACTTCTAATCTCTTCGTACAAATATGTCCTTTCCTATTTTAATTTCTTGTTTCTTTGCTTCATCAAATAAGCTACTCTTTTGCAATTTTTTCATAAAAGAATATGAAGTAACCTTACGGTATTTTTTTTCAGTTATACATACATTTGTCATATAAAATAAAACTATTTTATTACGTAGCTAGCTCTGTTTTTAACCTGTAAATTATAAAAACTTTGTCTTGTGTGAAAATATTTTTTGTTGTACCCATTTTCATTGTTGTTAATAAAGTTAAGTTGTGCGAGTGAATCTTTAATAACAGAAGTTTACCTTAAAAAATAGTTAATAACTATTTGGTAGATTATTTGCAACCAGATTTACTCAAGTCCCAATTTTTTAAATGATCATTTGAATAAAAATGTCAAATAATTCATTCACATTTTTACATATTTTCTTGTACATTGTTTTTGTTTATATTAAGTAATTGAACAAGTCAAGAAAATTCAGCCATAATAAAAATAAGCAAACATTTACGAAAGAATATTTAGCTTACTCAACCCTACATCGATATTATCGGCTAAATTCCGTTGTTAACAGACCACCGATGACAATAATTAACCAACCAGAGATGCCAGTGTAGCAAATCACTTTTTTAAATTCTTTCACTACAATCAGCTAAGTTAATCATCCACAATCATCCGATTCGCAATAATTACGCAAAGAAAACCCTGACATAATTATTTCCTCATGATTGAGTCATCTCAAGAAAATTCAATCGTAAATTTTCTTCGACGAAAGCCACTTGGCCTTACTTCCTGGCTTCTTCAATATGCGATGTTGTTTTGACCAAATTGTAACCGCGTCTTTGTTCATTTTCATTCATTTATTAGATAAATAACAATATTATTGGAAACTTACGGAGATAGATATCAACTTCTTCAGAAAGTACAAGATTCTTCTCAAACCAAACTTAGAATCATGTTTTTATTAAAAATGACTTTCTATTATATATTACGTTAAATTCAAAATAGTGTGATTAGCAAGACCTTGTGGTAGTGAAATACTAAGTGCTTTATGTAAACATAAAACTGCTTCCCCCTCAGTACATAACGAATTTATTGCCAAACATCAGTAAACTACATGTTTTCTAAATCTTAATTTAGCTCTTCATTGTTCATAAAATGTTTTATGAACAATGCAGAATTAATTGTCTTTATCATTAAAATGCCATTGTTTTGCATTTTTTAAAAGTCCCGGTTCAAAAAACACCTCTAGCACAGATATGTCAGGTTTGACTATATAAATATGTAATTATTTAAAAATCCTGTTTTTATAGAAGTATAAATACAAAGAAAAATATTTTTTAAATATATTTTCTTATAGTTCATACATTTAATAAACTTATTGTTTACTCTTTTGACAAACTAAAACTCTGTGACTTTGTAACTGCTTCACTAATTGCTTCATTACTCATAGCGTATTGTTGAACTAATTTGAGCGAAAAGTGATTAGCTGATGAATTGTTGATTGAATTTCAATATCTGATTTGCCAGTGAAAGCTTAAGAAATTGGAGCTTTAATAAAGTGGTTTTATATGCTTCCAATCAATAGAAGTAAATGGAAAGACGATGTTTTGGAAAATCGTTATTTTCTTCATTTAACTTTTAATATTTATCGTTTTTTTTAATTTAAGCATTAAAATTTACTAAAAAAGATTCTATACCTATAGAAATTGACGTAAAATACAGTTTCTTCAATAATACATGTTTTAAATTTAACAGGTTACATATAATATAAGCCATTAAAAAAAGTAAATATCTCATTTTCCATTAAAAATTATTGTTAGAAATCTTATGAATATACTATTTAAAAGTTTGGGATACATTAGAAAGGAAATTTGTTCATCTTAGAATAAGAATATTTAGATGATAACTTCAGCTCCCAAGATACTTCTTTGAGCTAGACTTAAACTTTATCTGTAACGCATGTAAACTTTGGAGGCAACGCCAAACACCATTTATTTCCTTTTGTTATCCATATTTACCTTTGAGATATAAAATAAAGTGAATAAAAATTTCTCCTATGTAAACATCGAATAAAAGAACATCGACCTCAAATATTTCTATTGTTGCCTTTTGACTATGCCTCAGCCCTGGAGAATCCAAAAGGTTCCAGAACCGATATTTGCACACTAGACGGACAGAAATAAAACCTGCGAGAAAACAACACGGTGGTTTCTGTACAGGAGCATATTTTTGATTAGTTTCGGTGTACCAAGTGTCAGAGTATATAAGATCGGACAGAATTCCCTATTTTTTGCGTATAGCAGAATCGGAATTCGTTTTTCTTTTCGATTTATTTCTGCATTCTGAGAGAGTAAAATGTTGCTTTTTTTCGCCAGATACATACTGGTTCATTGGTTTTTTTTTCCAAAAGAAAAATACTTTGGCGAGATTTATCCGTATAGATTTACTATCCAAAGTATTTTGTAATAGGTAACATGTGTCTAATATCGGTTCGGTCAAAGTGATGTAAAATGAGGTGTTTATCAGCCCTTCAGAAAAGTGATCTAAATGATAGAATGTAAAAAAAATTGAATTACTTTAGTAGATTATTACACATTGTTTAGAGATTTATTCAAAAGAGACATAAAAAAATCATAAATTTTTAAATTCAACTTTTGTTTTTGAAGGACTTCTAATGAGTTAAAATAAAGCTTACGTTCACTTTTTTGTATCGTAACTTACTAAATTAAAGAAATTAGAAAAAAATACATAGTTCTAAAATAAATTTTTATCTAGAACTTAGAAGTAAACATTTTTGACAATTATAATTACGAAGTAAACAAGTTTTACATAAACATATATCTATTTGTGTAAAAGGGTTTGAATAATTAATTATGAACATTTTAACACTAATCTCTAAAGTACAACTGGGGAAAAAAACGATCCACCCCTCGTTACTCGGCTGCTATTAATCAGAGAATTTTGTGGAAGGTGTCAATTTTCAGGAATTAGCGTAAGGAATTGAGAACTGGCAACAAAAATTATATAAGGGGTCGTCTACATATTAAAATGAGTATCAACTTTGAAAATTCCAATAGCAACACCCAATTTGCTTTACATAACAATGTTAGCACCTTCAAAATACCCCATGTATAAAAAATAATTATTTATTTTGCATTATTTGCTGAGATATTAAAGCATTAATTTTGAACTCGTTTGGGGGAAATCTCCAAAATGATAAAGATAATATTTTGGTTGTGTCTTTTCAAAACGACAAGCTAAAAAAGGGTTAACACAATCTCGCCAACGGATGCTAGAATTTAACATTCTTCACTGATATTGTGATTTTTTTTTATGTTTTTTTAAATTTTGGATTTTAAAATTCAGAAATAAAATAAAGGCTACACTGTTAAAAAAAAAACTGAAATTTCAGGAGAAAAATTACTGATTTTAACGGAACTTTCCCGTATTGGCTTAAAACGGGTTTTTTCCATCTGAAAACGGTGTTTTTCCTTCTAAAAACGGAAAATGTTCGTAAACCACGAGCGAAGAGATGAAAACGGTTTTTTCCATCTGAAAACGGGTTTTTTCCTTCTAAAAGCGGAAAATGTCCGTAAACCACGAGCGAAGAGATGAAAACGGTTTTTTTCTATCTGAAAACGGGTTTTTTCCTTCTAAAAACGGAAAATGTCCGTAAACCACGAGCGAAGAGATGAAAACGGAATTATCCCGTTTTTAGAGCTGCCATACTTTTATTACCCTATATAGAATTGGCGATAATGCACTAAGAATACACACATCGAAACTCGAACATCAAATACCTGTTTTACGAAATGTTACTTTTTTTTTTTAAATATTTTTTAGAAAAGCATCCAGCTATCAATTAGAAATAAAAAATTATCTTTTTTTATGACCGGGGGCTAACTGTATTAATATAATTAAATTTGAAATACTTTCGATATCGCCGAACACTGAAATATGTCGCTAAATGTGGAAAGAGAACCCTCTATTGGCGACATTCATCTTCGAATCGTCGATCGAATCGAATGCTAATCACTAGAAGTGCTTGTTTGGGTTGGGGCCCGGGTGGCCTAGTGGGTTTGATTGCAGCCCATTACGCTAACAGTCTGCGCACTGTACCTGTTGCGGGTTCGATCCCCGCCTTCGCCCTGGGTGTACTTTCAATTGTAAAATTCTGTCTGTGTTTGTCTTACTTGACGAAGGTTTATAAGCGGGTTTCTGATCAAGCACACAAACCGGAAAATACATGCACCAACCTACCTACCTACATACATTGTTTGGGTTTTCCCGCGCTCTACTGATTATAAAGGTGAGTGTTAGTATATATAACTTATTTTGAAACTTTTATTATTTTAAATGTTGTTATTCCTATTCCTTAAAATGTATTGTCTAATAACATGCATTAATACAGTAAAGCACCGTTTATACGACTCTAAAGGGCTGTTGATTATATTGGAAAACTCGGACGATCCTATTTAAGAGAAGTTTTACGATTAAATAAAAACTCTCTTTTATCAGGAATTTTCGATTATCCGACCTATCTACAGACCCAATTAGACCGGATAATCGAGGTTCAGCTTTACAAAAAATAACGAGTCACCACTGCAATTTCCTGCAAATAAGCAAAAATTACGAGGCTTTAAAGTTTAATCGACCGATGCGTCCTGACTAAAACTATAAAAATAGCGAGATTCGAGACACTTGCGATTTCGCCATGAACTAGCATATATTTTGAGGCATTGAAGTTTTGTCCTGACATAAAACTTTTTTAAAAAAAAACTGGAAAGTACCACATATTTTGAGGCGTTATAATAAAACGCTTTTCTCTATAAGCACGCCCTGATGGATGTCGCTGTTTCAGGATTTCTGGCAATACGGGTAAAAGTCGTTTGCTTCCTAAATAAACAGCAACCTGATCATTTTTATGGGTAGAATCAGCAAAAGAACATTTTTCATTTCTTAACTATTAAAAAATAATCACTTTAATTAAAAAAGAAATACTTTTTACAAACTCAAAAAAATAAGCACCTTTAAAGGCACTTAAAATTGAAAACAAAAAAAAAGCATCTTCAAGAACAGCTGCGCACCCTGATAACATCCACAAAATTTTAATATTCGAATGCAATGTTAAAAACAAACATTTAATGACTTAAAAATTATTAATAATATATTGTGTGTTATTGTTTCTTATATAAAAAAATATCAGAGGTCTAACTATTTGAACATAATTTACAGGCATTCAAACTTGTGTGGGTTTGGTTTTGGTTTGTCGTTCTATGGTCATTTTTTGCATATCAAGCTAATTAGATGATGATTTGAACCTGCTCCCAGTGACTTAAACGCCAGAGCACTAATCATTCAGCCACCAGACGGGCAAATTTAATCTCGTGTTGTGGTTGTTGAAGATTATGGTAGATGGGGCATTTTTAACAATTATGCTAATATGTTTATTTGTTAATTTTAATACTGTATTTTATCTTTTATTAGGTGTCTTGCGGATCTTAATACGAAGAGAGGATCAAAAGCAACAAAGCAGAATCCGGAAAACCATCTTCAATTACAAAAGAATTATTAATTTAGCAAATCAAACAAATGATTTTGACAAAATTTTTAAACTGTAAATACAATTAAAAATATGTAAAATATATACAGTTTGAGAAAGTTTTTGAGAAAAATTATAATTTTACAATTATTATTCTTAATAAAAATATATGTGATCAAGTATAGTGTTAGAGGGTTGAATATCTTAACTTAATAACTTTGCCAACCTGAGAATTAATTTTGCTGTATCAATGAACATATAATCTTTATCTTCTCTAATAAACAGGTGAAATTAAAGTAAGATTTGCTCTGTATCTGTATAAATTGTAAATTTGTTGAATGAGAAATTGATATATATATTATATATTATATATATATTATATATATATATATAATATATATATATATATATATATATATATATATATATTATTTATATATAATATATATATATATATATATTATATATAATATATATATATATATATATATATATATAATATATATTATAATTATATATTATATATAATATATATTTATTAATAATATTATATATATATATATATATATATAATTGACTGAAAAATTGTGTTTCAATCAATGTTTCTTCTGTTATGTATTTTAACAAGTTTAATTGACCTTGGTAGCGAATATTTCTGAAATTCGAAGAAAAAAATCTGTTTAGTTCTTAATATATACTAAAATATTGCAGTGTTTCAATATTTTATATTAGTAAAAGTATGAGCATGAAATATGAATACCTTGAACGTTGAATTTTCAAGAGAACGATACTGCTGAAATGGCCATGACTCAAAATGCTGTCTATGGAGAAAAGTCGAGAAAAATCTCAGAAACTTATGCATATTTTTATGCTATTTTTTGTAATTGTTATAATGAGTTAAAATTTCGTTTTATAAGTGCTTTGAAATTTTTTCAAAATGTTAAATTTATTGTTCTTCTACTAAAAATAGCCTTAAGGGAAAAATTTATAAAAGCACTTCAAGCGATTTCACTTTATTGTTGAGAAAAGGAGCATGAAAAATAAGCGTAACTTTTTGAGATTTTTCTGACTTTTACTATAGATGGACATTTCATTAGCAAAAATACACACGAGAATTAAAATAACGGGAAAATACAAAACGGAAAAGTTGCTTAGATTCACGGAAAATATAAAACGGAAAACCTTAAAAACGAACAAATAAGAAACGGAACTTCAGTAGATTAAAGGAAAAAGGCAAAATGGAAAATTTTATGGTAAAACGACTGTAGAAATGAAGGAAACGGTGAAGAACTTAAGTAGAAACACGGGAAAATGCAAATTGGAAAATTTTAACAACGGGAAAATTCCAAATGGAAAATTTTAACAATGGAGAAATAAGAAACGGAACTTCTGTAGATACACGGGAAAATACTTAACGAAACGGGAAAGTCCCGGCAACTCTGCTGCCGGTACTTTCCCCCTTAATTTCAGTAAATTTTTTTACAGTGTAGAAGAGGAAAAGTTTTAATTTTAAATTAAGTCATATATACGGTTATTTATAACGAACAGATTTTCAAATGCGATTAGTTACAATCAGATTGACAAACATGATTATTACATTTATGTTTTAAATTTTTTATGCAAATTTTTGTTTAATTAATATTGCTACAAAAATTTTGTTTAAAATTTTGCGAACTTTATCGGTAATATAAATCACGTATTACAAAACGAGGGTTACGACCGTAACACGATATTTAAGGAAAGCAAAATAAAATTACGCAGAATGATTTGGCAATGATTTTTAACCAAGGCAGTGGGCACTAATCATTTTAAATAATCAATGTGGTAACAATGAAAAATACTAAAAACCGAATTCCAATAATATTTTAGGGTATTTAATTTTTAATATTAAACACACTTTTTGAAATTGTATTGGAAATAACATACACTTAAAAACATAGTAATCGATATAATTTAATGTTAATTATACAAAAAAATACATTGTTGCACTTGAAACAAGAAAAGATTTTTAGACATTTGACAGACATCAATAATTTGAATAAACATTTACCAATAAACGCTTTTCAACCACCAAACGATAATGCAAGTTAGGATCAAATTTGCCAAGTTATTTTTTACACGGTCCCTAAAATTCGTTTTTTTTTCAGTTTTTTTACAATACCAAATAATTGATGTTGAATTAAAAAATTCGGAATTTCGGTTCTACTTGATCTACTTTATCGATTTATGCAAAAAATGGTGTTGCTATTCATGTTTCATTTTTCCTTATTTAAATTTAAATAAAAAATATTAAAAATGAAAAAGTGATGAAAAAGCTTGTGGGATTTGTTTTTGGAAGATTAAGAAATATATAATGAAAAATAATTCTTTGTTTAATTCATTTTGTTTGTGGAGGTAAGAATAAAAGTTTGTTAAACTTTTTTAACATTATGGCCGTTTAACTTTGAATGCTTATATCTCAAAAAATAATGCAAATTAATTTTCTTGTGGATCTGGGGTGTTTCGAAGATGGTAAACTTTTTTATATAAAAAAAATTGGGTGTTGCTATTGGAATTTTCAAAGTTGGTACTCATTTTATATGTAGACGACCTCTTATACAATTTGTGATGCTATTTCTCAATTCCTTACGCTATTTCTTGAAAATTGACACCTCCCACAAAATTCCCTGATCAATAGCAACCGAGTAACGAGGGGTGGATCGTTTTTTCCCCCAGCTGTACCTACTGAGCAAAAATACAAGTCCCATTTCAACATTAGCTAAAATAGGGCATTTTTTGTTCTACTCTAAAATATTTTTACATTACAATCCACCCATACGACTTCACAGTTTTCCCAAAGCATTGTTCAAAGACCATGTTCAGTCAACACATATAGCATTGGAAAGTCGTAAATCAAAAGTCTTCCTCATCTTATGCCGTGGTCAATATTTCTACGGTAGGTATTTGTCGTAAGATTTTTTCTCTGGCTTTTTTTCTATGGATCTCTTTCTGCTTAGAGTTGCTCTCTTGATTAGAACAGAAATTAATCACCACGTACAAAAGGATAGGGATTGATTGAGGCTTGTGCAGAGGATCTCTGTCTTCAGTTTTTTTTGGCCAAGCCTATCTTATGAAGGGAGGCTTGGCCCAGGTGTCTATGTTTTAAAAAACCATAAATTTATAAAAGAAAAAAAGATATTATTTATATTATACCATCATATCCTTGTTGCCAATAAAATTTCCTTTAATATGAGCTATCATATGAATTGTTTAGTGTAAAAATAAATTTTTTTTAAAATAAAATTCTGAAACTATGGTCAAGGCTCCCCTGGCTCCCTTAAAGCTATATCATAGAATAATATGTTATAAATAATCTCATTAAGTACTCAATATACGGGGTCTGGGACATAATCCCGAAAGCCGAAATCCCGACAAGCCAAAATCCCGAAAGCCGAAATCCCGACAAGCCGAAATCCCGAATGGGTCAAAATCCCGAATGGGTTAAAATCCCGACAGGGTCGAAATCCCGAATGGGTCGAAATCCCGAATGGGTCGAAATCCCGAAAATAGATTTTTTGTCCATTTCACGATTTTTTTAAATATTCGAGATTATAGTGTGTGTGTGAGTGAAATGAGTGAGTGAGTGAAGTGAGTGAGTGAGTGAGTGAAATGAGTGAGTGAAATGAGCGAGTGAGTGAAATGAGTAAGTGAGTGAGTGAGTTGAGTGAGTGAAATGATCGAGTGAGTGAAATGACTCATTTCACTCACTCACTCACTCCACTCACACATTTCACTCACTCACTCATTTCCCTTACTCATTTCACTCACTCACTCACTTCACTTACTCACTCACTTCACTTACTCACTCATTTCACTCACTCACTCCACTCACACATTTCACTCACTCACTCATTTCACTCACTCATTTCACTCACTCACTCATTTCACTCACTCATTTCACTCATTCATTTCACTCACTCATTTCACTCATTCATTTCACTCACTCAACTCACTCACTCATTTCACTCACTCACTCATTTCACTCACTCACTCACTCATTTTACTCACTCATTTCACTCACTCACTCATTTCACTCACTCACTTATTTCACTCACTCATTTCACTCACTCCCTCCCTCACTCATTTCACTCACTCACTCATTTCACTCACTCACTCATTTCACTCACTCATTTCACACACTCATTTCACTCACTCACTCACTCATTTCACTCACTCACTTATTTCACTCACTCACTTATTTCACTCACTCATTTCAATCACTCACTCATTCATTTCACTCTCTCACTCATTTCACTCTCTCACTCATTCATTTCAATCACTCACTCATTCATTTCACTCTCTCACTCATTCATTTCACTCTCTCACTCATTTCACTTACTCATTTCCTCACTCACTCATTTCACTCACTCACTTATTTCACTCACTCATTTTAATCACTCACTCACTCAATCATTTCACTCATTCATTTCACTCTCTCACTCAATTCACTCACTCATTTCCTCACTCACTCATTTCCTCACTCACTCATTTCATTCACTCACTTATTTCACGCATTCATTTCAATCACTCACTCACTCAATCATTTCACTCACTCACTTATTTCACTCACTCATTTCACTCACTCACTCACTCAATCATTTCACTCACTCACTTATTTCACTCACTCATTTCACTCACTCACTCACTCAATCATTTCACTCACTCACTCACTCAATCATTTCACTCACTCACTTATTTCACTCACTCATTCATTTCACTCACTCACTCATTTCACTCACTCATTTCCTCACTCACTCATTTCACTCATACACACACAATAATCTCTAATATTTAAAAAAAAAATGGACAAAAAATCTATTTTCGGGATTTCGACCCATTCGGGATTTCGTCCTTGTCAGGATTTTGACCCATTCGGGATTTCATCCCTGTCGGGAAAATGGCCTTTCGGGATTTCGGCGTTCGGGATTCTGGCTTGTTGGGATTTCGGCTTTCGGAATTGAAGAGCTTAGTGGAAGAACGTGCTAAGTGACAAAAAAGTGAAAACGAGAAAATAAGCTTTAAAGTTTTTCGTTTGCATTCAGATCTGTTGTAAACGGTTCTTGCAAACGGTAAAAAATATACTTAACTTTAAGTTTATGAAAAAAGGGAATCTTTCTATCTTTAAAGGATGGAATAATATGTTCATTGACACAGAAATCTCAATTTTTTCAAAAATGTCACTTAGCACGTTCTTCCACTAAGCTCTTCAATTGTGTCCGGAACCCCAATATACGATTTCAAATTTATTTAACGTGCAAAAATTAATTTTGTTTCTTTCTTATTTTTGTCCGCTTTTTTCAGCAATATTTTCCCCATTCAATTCACATTAAGTAGTAAGTTTTTTTTGCGTACAAATTAGATTGGCTATACCAAACTTTCTCATATTTGCAATAGTATCATTGAAGTCTTTTGTGGTCAGTTATTAATATATCATGCAAAAGCACAAAACCAAGCACAAAATTTTTAGCAGTGTAGAGATTTAGGAGTTTTAGTGAGGAATGATTTCAACATGAATAAACAGTGTGTTTAAGCAAGTAAGAAAGCCAATCGAATGTTGGGATATATTAGAAAAAGTATCACTTCTAAATCTAAGGAGATTATTTTGTCATTGTATAGGTGATTGGTAAGGCCACATCTGGAATATGCTGTTCAGTTTTGGTCTCCCTTCGTCAGAAAAGATATAGAGTTGCTTGGAAAATTTCAGCATAGGGCTGCAAAAATGATTAAGGGTCTATCTGGCATTGATTATGATAACAGATTAAGATCTTTAAACATGTATTCCCTGAAAAATTGGAGAGCTAGGGGAATTCAGTTATTCAAGTTCATAAAACAGGGAGACATTGAGGGCTTAGATTTTACCTTAAATAGCCGGACCAGAGGACATGATTAGAAATTGAATAAATCATGCTTTAGAAGGTAGGTAAGAAAACACATTATTTTTACAATAGAGTTGTCAATGAGTGGAATGTTTTATCAGATTATGTGGTGTATTCGAAGAGAGTAAACTCTTAAAACAAACGAGTGGTTTTAACTCAGTCTGAGTTAATTTCCACTCCTTTCTGGTGCCGAAAATGCACTTCCCCTATAGGAGTGGATTTCACTCTTTTGTTTTAAGAGTGTAGAAGATTTTAAGAAGAATCTTGATAGTTATTGGAAACTGCTAAAGTATTAAATTTATTTTGGACCAACCTTGCTGGGCCTCTGGCCTGTTGTTGGTCGACAATTTTTGTATTTGCATTTGTATAAATATTTATTAATCACAAAATATCAATGAATTGAATCAATAAAATATTTATTAATCACAAAATAACAACAAATATCAATTAATTATATTAATAGAATATCACAAACACAAAACATCAACGCTAAATAAATATCAAGAAACTAACACACTACATCTATCTCACATGACTAACTCTAACTCATTTGAACACTATCCTCTATTAGCATAGCGCATCATTCAAACACGTATCAACCGATGCGAGGGAACAAACGAGTGAATTAAAGTGATCTAAAATTACTTCGCAATGATCATTTGCATCAGCCGCAGCTGAATTATCTGCAATGTTGACGGATATAGCTATATCCGTGTATTAATCAGCAGCATTGGTCATAGTTTCAATTAGTTGCACCAATGAAGCGCTTAGGGTGCATGATTAGGGATTTTCAATGCAATTGTCAGTTCATTTAGTGGTAAATACAACCAAACAATGCATGTGTGGATGTATATTATAGATGTTTCATTGAGTGGAGTTTGTTAATATTTAGATATATTATAAGAATTTGATCCGTGTATATTTATTTTAATTAGCATAATTTTAATGTGAATATTATAGGCAGCTTATTTTGAGTTTGGTTTAGTTTTTTAGAATCTTGTAATAAACATTCCTATACATGCATGAGTCATGTTTATTTTTTCAAAACAAAGCAGCACATCTAAATTATTTTTTAAATATTTTTTACTTAAAAAATTAATTTTATAATATTTATATAGTAATTGAAGTTTATTACCTTTTAAGAAAAGTATAATATTTATTTAGAAGGAAAATTATTGTTGAAAACGTAATAAAGGAATATGTCATATCGTAAAATAATAAAAAAATTCTTTGAATTGTAAACAATAACACTAACTCAAGTAATTTCCTTGAAATGCAAAAAAGTGATTATTTTTAATTTGAAAAAAATATACAAACAGTGCAAAACATAAAATATTACAATTCAAGAAGAAATAGCACTTTATAAAAAATGATGATTCTATTATTTCAAAACTAATAGCAAAATATGTAATTCCCCTTTGCAATGCATCTACCTTTAAAAAAGTGTTTCATCTGTACTCTGACCTGGTTTCTGCATTATAAACGTAATTTCAAACCAATACGAATTAGATTGAACTTTGAACTGGCTAGTGATTGTAAAGGAAAATTTTTACTAGAAGAAAGTTAAAACAAATACGATTTTATTAAGTTTAAAATATTTTGTTCTTCAATTTACGAAAACGATTCAACAAATACAAAGCCCATCAGAATAGTATCAATGTTAAACGTGAATTGAATTAACACTCATAAAAGTAAATTATGTACATTGTATGACTATTATAGCTTCTAATTCCTTTCATGACTTAAACCTAGTATAGCAACTTCAAAGACAAATTTGACTCCCTACGAAAACTGCAACGGAAATCTTTCTACTGAAAGAATGTTCACGTCTCCAATAAAATCAAAATTCCAGCGTATTCAACGAAAATTCCAATCAAAAATCATTTGAACTTTGGATATAGCGGGGGCCATACAAAGTTATATCGACTTTAGAGAAAAACCCGATCTTTTCCAAAATCGCTGTCTATTCAAACTCCGATTATGCTTTAAACTTGGACAGGAAACGCGGTAATACTTTGTTATGTTGGGCCTGTTGTTTAACGAAGTCGGAAACTGCTCGTTCACATGAAACTCAAGGTTTATTTAAAGCATCCTGAAAATTCTTAAATGTTGAAATTTGTCTAAGTCAATTTTAAAATAGTGCTGAAGTAATTAATTTTACACGGGGGGGGGGGGGGGGGAGCGATTTTAAGTTATAATTTATTTGCAATTTTTTTTTTCGATATGAATCGAATAAAATTTTACTAATAATTACTTTGAGACAACTTCAATAAGTAATAGTTGTTAAGTTGCTATATTTTCAACGGTAGTCCTACTTTTAATTTAAATAAAATTATTTAGAAGGTCTTCATTCATTTTTTTATTCTTTTGTTCAATTTGAAGTACTTAAATCTTAAAAAATGAAATTTCTGGAGAATCGCTTATAAAAGTTCTATATTAATTATATATTTTGATAACCATTAATTTGACAGTTGTAAATGAATTATACATACTTTTGAAAATATTTCGGACGTGTGATAAATATTATAAATGCTTCCCATATTTTTTTACCATTAGAAATTTTAGTTGAACTTGTGTTTTTTACATTAGTTTGAAAATATATTAGTTTTATATTTAGACAATGACATAGTAAAATGATTTTTAACATAATCATGAAAAATTAGACTTTTCGCAATGTAACTAAAAAAATCAATGCTTGAAGCAGGCAAGTACACAATTTCATTGATCATGGAAGGGTAAAAAGATTAATAACGAAATGAAATTAAAATGACTGATAACATAACAAGAACAAACACCATCTGCTCTTAAAAAAGCTCTTGCTTTCCATTCGAACACGATTCAATCAGAAACTATCGATGTAATTGATCTTCAATCCTATCCCACTGACAGACGTAAAGGGAAAAGGTTTTGAATGAATTTAACGGAACTTGAGTTTAAACAATGAGGTTAAGATTAGACGGAGCTGGAACTTTAAGAAAAGAATTCACCGAATAAGCAGAATGGAAATTCGTAGAGCGGAAATTATCGCTTAGGCCCCGGTTCTTGGGAAAATGTCTTTTATCATAAATTTAAGCTGAACTCAATTTATGTTAGTTGCCTTTTGTTTTACTTATTTGAACCGTTTTAGAAAGATAGGTAATTATAAAAGGGAGTTGTGAGTGGATTAGCTATATTGTTTAAAAGTATTTTAAATAAGTGTTAAAGAATGCTTATTATTCGTATTGTTCGGTCATAAGTTTAAGAATTAAAAAAAAAACTTTCGCTTGATTTTTTATGAATGAATTGTTTTTCGTATTAATTTAAAAGAACTGATTTACTGTCAATATTATTTTTTCATTCGGTTACAACCTTAACAGAATTGTTCGTTTTAATTTTTAAAAGATTTGTAAAGAAAGTTCAGAAACAATAGTTTGATTTTTATTGTATGGATAAAATATTTAAGTTATTATAAAGAAAAATTAAATATAACTTCGTACGTAATGATAATAACAAATAATTAAAATTTGGCAAATGTGTTCATTTTTGAAGGCTCATTCTTTATCTATAACTCAGTCTAATTATTAAACTATTTGTAAAGAAAACATTATTTTTCGGAAAAATTAATAAACTTTATATTAACGAAAAAATTAACGATATAATATAAGCAAAACAGAGAAAATCTAATTTATTTCAGTATCCAATACCACAGTCAAACCAAATAAAGAATATCAAAATATAGCGAATATTTCTGACAAGAAATATTTGGTCTAAGAAAGAAAAAGAAAGTAATTGTGTCTACAGAATCTTGGGAAAATCTAGAGTCATAGGGCTTAAGAAAGAAGTACCAGCACTAAAAAGTATTAGTGTCAAGTGGCATTAACTCTCGGATAATGACTCGCAAATTCTAGGAATTATTTGCACTGGCAGGATAGATCCCTTGTTTAAATGTAAACATTGTGTCGCAATCAGGTTAAGGGATATTTTGAATCAAATCTATAAATTAGTACATAAATGTTTGGATATGGCAATTGTACTATGATTTGATTTAAGACGCGCAAGCGTCTTTTGCACGAGTTTCCTTTTTTAAATCCCAGTCTCACAATTCTGGTTCAGAGGCATTTTGAAGCGAGCAAAATGTAAATTAGTACAGAAATGTTAATTGTATATCAAAATTACTTTACTTTGATTAGAAATGTACAAATATTTGGTATTAAAAACGCGTTTTCCGTTTTTTAATCCATAATAAATAATTTATTAATCATAAATCATACATATTTTTAATATTTAATATATGAAATATGTACTTTGCAAAACCCAAATTCTATAAAGTATGAATAAGATATAATGTCCAGCTCCTTCACAGTCGACTTCGTCCAATCGAGTTTATCATCATCAAAAGTCGCCAATTAGCGGACCAGACCCTTAATTTTAGTCATACTTTAGAAAATGTAAGTTTTAAAACTACACCCTTCATTTAATAATCTGCTACCATCATAAACCCTTTTAATATATATTTAAAATGTCTACATGTGTATATACATAATAAATAAATAAAATAATAATAATAACTTTTTTAGTATCAAGCAAGAAAAAATAAAAAAAACGAATACCTAAACCGCCAGAATAAATTTGTGTTTATTTATTTATTTATTTATTTATTTATTTAAATTACAACTACCATACAGATCTAGTCCAATTACAGGTAGAGGATAAAAGCAAGGCAAAGCACAAATATAAAAAAAAAAAAACTAAAATGGAACACTAAAAGAAAAACAAAAAATAAAAACTATTAAAATACAAAAGGTCAGTAAAATCAATTAAAAAGATCCATCGTTAAAAATTACAATCAGCTCCAGATCAGATTGCAATCAAAAGATCCATAATATGTAACAGGACAACAAAATATACAGTACAAAATACAGACACAAAGACAAATAAATATACCAAAGAAAGACAGAGCATCAGCACACAGAAACAAACAAAAATTACACAAAAAGTGAGAAAATATCAATTTTAAAATTAGAAAAATCATCAAAAAAAATATCTCTTTTGACAGGTAGATTATTAGCAATATTTATAAATTGCAGTATCGGTTGGTTTTTAAGATAATTTTTAGTTAATAAAGGTTGCTTAAATATAATTTTATTACGAGTATTGTATGGAGGAATATATAAATAAAATTCTTTAAGTAAAAAAGGACAATCAATTTTGTTATGAAATAAACTATGAAAAAATTTAAATAATGATACCATTCTTCTGGATTCCAATGAATTTATTTTGTTGTTTGATCTAATTGAGGAGTTCGATGGATATTGCTCATAGCTATTAGATTTAAAATGAATATATCGCAAGAATTTATTCTGTATTCTTTCAATGGTATAGATGAGTTGCTTGCAAGAAGGATTCCAAATGACACAGCAGTATTCTAATATTGGTCGAACTAAAGTATCAAAAAGACATACAAGAACAGATATGTTAGGACAGATATATGTTTAACAGATATGCAGATTGTGCTAGGTGTTCAGCATTTAACACAAATTTTCCACTTTCAGTTACTAAAAACTAACACAAAATTTTATTAAATATAATCATATTTGAATTTTTCTCTATCGGAATTGTGTTTTTAATTATACCACAATATAAAAAATTTCTATAATAATACACGTATTTTGCACATCATCTTTCAAATAAAAACTGAACAATGAGTTTTATAAAATAAATCAAAACTTTCGATACCCTCAATTCTCTCACCTTAATTCCAAAACTTTAAGAAGCCATTTTATTTATTACTTTAATCTCTATATCTCTAGATCATTATATGATGCGTTTATCTTTACACACTTACCATAGTATCTCCATGGTAATTTAGTTGAAAATAAGAGCGAAGACAGATTAGAGATAAGCACTCATTAACTTGCGATTAATATTGCAGTTCCCCGGAGAATTTGAAACATTAGCTGTGGTTATTTGACGCCTTAGATCTAATCTACTTGTGATTATAGGGATTTCACTGTTTAAGGAATTATTTTTAACCGTAATGAAATGTTAGACTGGTATTTTATTCGTTGGAGTCATTTAAGTTTTGCTTGAGTTCATTTTATGTATTTTTACAAATAAGTTTATTGTAGTATAAATCTTTTTTAGAAAAATACACAATGTGAAGAGTTGGTTAAAAATGTGCCCATAAATTAATAATTATACTGTCTTAAAATAACTTTGAAAATTAACAAAAATTTGTTTAAATGAAGTCATTGTTGTACAATAACGATATTAAGCCAAAATTTTTCTTACATGTTTTCAATATTTTTTACAGAAACAAGCATCATATAATTTTAACATGTTTATACAAAGAAACTTTTTTAACCATAAATTTAAAAAAAACGAAATTCATTAACCCTCTGAGAGAAAAGGCTACAAATAATATATGTTTTTTTTTAATTTAATTGTTTTCTTTTTAGATGATAAGCATCAATAAAAGGAAAAAATAAATATATATTTTTGATTGCACTTAAACATTTTGAATGTCATTTAAATTTTCTGAGATATAATAAAATAAAAATCAACATAATAATTTCGCTTTGTTTACCACAAACTAATTAGTAATCTTTACATTCTTAAATGGAGTAGATATGGTCCTTAAAATCATATATTACAATAAAAGTACGTATCTAATATCTTAATTACTGTTCGGAATTCAAGTAATACAATATACTTTTTACAGCTTATTTTGAAATAAGTGGGTCTTAATAAGATTAAAAGTATCTTCGTAGAGTTATTTTAGATCGACGTAGAAACTTTATAATTTAAACAAACAAGAATTAGATTAATAAACAAAATTGCAAAAATATTTTTTAAAAATACTTATAAGTGTGCACCAGGTTTTAAATTTATTTGCAAAATTAAATATATTACTTAAATTGAAGTTAAATAAAAGAGCAAGAATTATAACTGAAAAATTCAGTTCATTATTTTGTAAGAAGATTAGGTTTTGTAATTTGATTCAAGTATTTGATATTCATAACAACTACTTATTTTTTATGCCCTTAAATACAAGCAATTAATGAAAAAAATCTATTTTCTTTTATGTGAGAATTACTCATTTTATCATGCTTACTTAGGCATTTAAAAAAATCGAAGCTTTCAATCTATTTATTTGAATTTCATTTGAATGGCTTCATTAAATAATTGATAAATGCAAACATTTATTATTATATTATTGTATTATAAAGTTTTTTAAACCTGCAATTGCTATTTTCAAAAGCTTTTAAAAAATTAGATACTGTGAAAATGTGAATTAAAAATAACCTTTTTAACTGACAAAATTTTACTTACCATATTTTTTTAGCTTTGAAAATATCAAAAACTTTCTGTATTAATTTTTGATTTAATAAGGTAACCTATCTTCCTGACATGTGTTAAAACTTTGTGAACATTCTAGAATTATTATATATAATAGAATTACTATTGAATGTTTTTCAGATAAAATATAATATTTCAAATGTAAAAATGTAGCTTTGTGCTACTTTGAAGTGGACCAAGATAAAAAAAAATTTGATTCCCAAATAAGTAAAAATACTTTCGACACAATAAATGTCGAAAAATAAATAACATTCAGATGAAATGCCTCCAATCTCAAGCGAAACGAAATAAATGGCGCAGAAAGAGTTTTAAAACTCGACTTTATCAGATTATACTTTAAATGACTTTTTGGCGACAGAAATCAAGGTATTGTTTCCAAGCCCTTATTCCTGCATTGCTTCGTATTTCGAGCGAAAAAACGATATAGAACACATATAATGGTTCAGATACGATGAGATTGAGTGATACAGAAACATGAAACAGTCTTTTTGGATGATCTTTAGACATTAGTTTGGAAAACATCTAAGTACAGCAACTTTGAGTTTGATTTAAACCGGTTTGAAAATAAGAAATATAATTGAAGCTAATGAGGATATAACTTTTTCTATGTCACGTGTTCCTACATGTTATTAAAAACTTTTGTTCTTTGAAAAGAGTATGATTAAAACTGCATTCAAAAATGCAAAGCTGTTTGCATAAAAATGTGATTTACAGTTTTTTCATACCAAACACATCTCAATTTTGATGACTAAGTTTCTGAAGCAGGGGCCAATAAAGTGCAACATATCAGAAGAAAATGAAGGCTATTCTTCATTTTTGCTCAAAGAAGGCGAAATAAAACATCAAGTTTCTGTTTTTATTACTAAAAAACGATCAATGAGTTGTAATCGAATTCAATTGCAAAGATATTCTAGTTTGACAACATTGAAATAGATACATTTTGCTTGGAAATGACTGGGTAAAGTCGCATTTAAGCTACATATGGGTTATTGTAAACGGGAAAAGTATTTTTGAACATTGGTCAAGTGACAATACTGATCTTTGAGCGGTGATCCAGCACAATTACTTAGCAACATCGTAATCGTTTTTAAGCTCGTAAACTCAATAGGACGAAGTCACCAATGATCGGATTGACTGATGAGACTCTATATCTTTCGAAAATGTGAGTTTTGCTAGACCTTCATATGTGGGTTATATCTGTTGTAGTTTTATGATTAGTTTAGTTTAGTTTAGTTTGAATTATCGTCGCACAAGAGCTACACGAGGGCTATTGGCGACGGGCGTCGTATTTTAGAACCACAGTCAAGTGACGAGCCAACACCTGAGTTGGCACCCAACACAACCGTTAAGGGCGACATCGTACGCAGCGTTGGGACTTTGGAGCGTATTTTAACGTGCACTCCCTCTACACGGGGTATTATTCGTCGGACATTTTTGACTGCACGGGCCGTTTATAGGTCGGCAGTTATTTTGGCGATGCCCGGACCCGAACCTGGGACCTTTCGCATGCTAGGCGAGCGCCTAACCGACTGGGCTCCCCAACCCCAGTTTTATGATTAACTTTTTGAAAATAAAGGAAACGCAATAGTGTTTTTAGATTTTTTATCATATATTGCATGGCATTTCTTGATAACTTGTATCCATTAATTGAATTACAAATCAACAGCAATTGTATATATTTTTTACAAAAATATTTAAAGAAAAACTTTTTTCCAGCATCTTTATGTCGAAAGTTTGTACAATTGTTTTATAAATTCGGTATTACATTTGTTTTAGGGTAATAAAATTGTTAGTTAAGAATTTTTTTTTAACGTATATTTTTAATATAAAGATGTGCCCATTGCTTTGTGTTTCAGCTTTAACTGTATGTAAAATTTTACTTTAATTTACATTTAAGTTAACCCTTTAAATACATTTTTTTAAACCTTTAAACTACAACAAACATGAGTAAATATTAACTCTTAGGATTTTTGCTTGTAAAATCGTTCTGACTCGATCTATCTGACTCACTAAGAATACGAACTATATGTTTTTTAAATGTTAAAGAGAATTTCTCGAGGATAATATTAAATCTCATTATTAAAGTTTAGTTTGTTTAAAATCGATTTAAATTACATTATATAATGTCACTGACCAGGTTAACTCTAGAAATATAAACATATCTGTGGTAAATATCTACCAAGATTAAAGTTCTAAGGTTAAAAATAAGTAATATTTTACGTACTTTAAACAATAATAGGCGAAAATGTTAGATAGTAAAACTTATTCAAAGTCCATCCCAAGTGTCGCCCTACTAGATTTTGTTGCGCCAAAATGTTTAACCGGATTTCTCGGTAATATAAAAGAAGCAGCAGTGCACGATGACTCATCAAATTAATCTTCCTAATAATGATCTATTGAACTATATTTGTACGTTTAGAAATGCCTTGGTGTATTGTCATTGTATGAAATATAAAGGTGCATACATCTTAAGATAATTTTAGCATACGAGTCTTTGGAGAAAATCACAGTATTTCCTAGATCGTATTATATTTTGAAAAAAATTGAAACTAAGAAATGTAGGGAAAATGTTAAAAGTTCTGTTATTGAAATAGGGTAAAGTAAAGATGTGTTTCCATTAGTTTATTGATAACTTTCGAACAGAATATTTTAAAAGGCAAATTACGTATTCATAAAGAGAGAACGGGTTTAAACATCTTGTGTCGATTCTAAGATGTATTTGAAAGCCTTCATTTATAAATAAAGATAATTTGCATTAAAACTATTTCAACATCAAACACGTAACGAAACTTTTGAAGGTATCAAAGTACTTATTAATACCACTATAACGTTGAAAGAGAATTGTTGATTTGTAATAAATTATAATATGAACATGTTTTCCCCATAATAAATATTTGCAGGGGAAATTCCCCATGTATATTTTACTAGCAAGGATTTGTACGAAAACTACCAATATGCCGTTTTCTACTAATTAACTGGAATGAAAGTAATACAAATGAATGTAAGTATAGTAGGGGAAACTAGAGACACTTGACCCGAGGGGATTTTTCCGATGAAAAAGAAATTTAATGGAAAAGTTAGTCATATTACTGGTTAATCAATTACGTAACAGCATTTTAGAGGAAACAGCCCTTTCAGAAGGATCAGGGTTTTTTTCTAGCACTATAGTGTCGATTAATACTGCACCTTTAAAGTAAATTTAGAAAATCTTAGAATTTGCTAAATATGGATTTCAGGTGTTTAGGTAAATCAATTTTGGAAATATATTTGTTTTAGTTAAGTTTTATATACCTATTGGTATATGGTAGTTTATATAACTTCAATGAAAGTTGCGAAATTATTAGAATTAACTAAATTAGGAATATCCGTAACGCTACGAAAAAAAGATATTGGTAATATTTTCTCATAAAAAAACAATACAGAAAATATTCGAACATAACAGATATTTTAAGGGTCTGGGCAGAGTTTGTTAAAAAAAAAGCAACGATCGACCGGTATTCGAACCCGACTGACGGTATAAGAGCCAGGTGCTCCAACCCCTACACCATAGCGGAGACGTATTAAAAGAAATTAACTATTGCAAACTTTCTTTTCATAATCAAACGGAATAATATGTTCTCAACAGGTGAAATCTGTAGCAGTGGTTATAGATTTAATCACTTTGCAGATGAAATGTATGTTTTGAAAAAGCGAAGTTGTAATTTTTCAGTAAATTTCTGGAGTAGGAAAACAAAAGAAATATTCTCTTTTCTAGCGATTTTTATATAGTGTGGTTAGATCAAGGTTGCAGACTTGACCTATTCAGAAATGGTAATACTTTATTAAATGCATCAAACAATTTTTCATAACGTATACTACACAAAAAATGTCTGGCCAGACAGTGCAAAATATATTTTATTACACCAAACGCAACAAGACAAATACAACAATAACTCCAGCAAAATATCTTTCCCCTAACGAGTTGTACTGGTTTTTGAATTTTTCGTTATCTCCAAAAGAAATACAAATAACTAAGCTCATTTTCACCCTGAGACCCTTATATCTTGCAATTGATTGAAAATCATTACGAATCCCCCAGATGAAGATACTACATTTATTACAAACGCTTAACATGCAGTTGGGATCCTTTGCAGCTAAAAAGACTTGGCAAAGTCATGCTTTTTTGACAACCAACTGGGATGATTAATGACTTGGTCATACTGCTTTTCCAAATGACTTTCTTACGATTCACAGTCCCAGCGTGTTTTTAGTGATGTAGTATTTCAATTATTTTATTTTATTTCAATTTTTTATAAGCTTTTTTAATGCGTGAATAATAAAAATGTCATATATTTGGATAACTTTAAGGAAGGAGTTTTGGATGAACGTTAATGTTTTATGTAAGTTATGAAAATGGAATATCAAATGATTTTTTTATATATTTTAAAGTTTTTAAAATTTATGCGAGAGATTTAATATTATTTTTGGTGCTTTCAAAATATTCTACTTGGTTTGATTTACGTTTACACGCTTAAATATCAACATTTACAAATTTTTAATGAACTCTCTTTATAATATTCTGTTTTTCATGAAACATTAAATCTTTAAAAGCTTCTACAGTTAATAGTAGTTTGAATATTTACGTAGATATACATTTGCTTAAATAATGATGAATAAGTGATAGTTAGGTAAATATATAGAGTGATTCGTGAGCTTGAACTGACTATATTCATTGGAGGATTTGGTAAACTAAGAAATTTCTAAAGTGGGTTCTGAAATGTAGCTTGTTTAGTAGGTTGTTTGATTACAACTTAAGTTGAGTTTAAATTAAAAAAGATAAATTCCGATTTAAAATCCTAAGCATATTACCTGCACCCAATATAGACATTGGAAAGTACTCTCAATAATGGAGACCCTTAAAATCTTTAAATGTTAAAATTTTAAATCGAGAGATAGTGCTACATTTCTGTGAAGAAAAACTGCTAAAAATATTTTAATAATAATAATAATATTAATAAAATATGAATGCATTATAAAGATAAAAGTGCAAAAGAGCGATAATAATAAAGATAAAAGTGCAAAAAATCGGGCTGTATGTTTCTTTTAATTTAAAGTTTAAAAAATGAACTTTGCACATAATAAAAATTTGGATTTTAAATACAAAAGATTTTTAATAACCTTGTTATATATATCCCAACTAAACTGAAATATAATAATATGTAATTATCCGCTAAAATGAAATGTATTTCCTTACATCTCACAATTTATCATAATTCATATATTTAATTTATTACAATTCAAAAAACATTCTTATTCAAACAAATCAATCTTAACTAAATTAATGAAATAATTATATTTTTATTACTTGACAAAACATATGCTTAAGTTAAGCTGAAAATTATTTCATCAGTAAAAAAAAGGAGCGTTAATTCTTTATTCTAACAAAAAAGAAGAAAAACATCATTAATACTTAAGCATATTAACATGATTCATTATAAGTTCATAATACCATAAATACTCATGTGGAACCTCTAATTACAAGAATGGAACATTAGACTAGAGAAAATTTTGATTTGTAATAACTACACTCTTAAACAAGAGTGAAATTCTCCTATGAGAAGTGCATTCGCACGGAAGGAGTGAATTAACTCAGACTGAGTTAAACGCTCGTTTTAAGATGTAGACGCAATTGTTTCTTATTCTTACCACTCCGAAAGAGTGAAATTCACTCCTATAGAGAGTGCATTTCGCACGGAAGGTGGAATTAACTCAGATGATTAACGCTCGTTTGTTAAGAGTGTAGATCCAATGACATTCTCGGATTGGAAAATGAATTTTCCTTTTTAAGTAATTAGATTTCGAGAAGTCCCGGGAATATAATTTAGTGAAATTTCGTTGCAATGAATAAATTCATCAACTTGAAGAATGCCGAAAGGTTTTAATAACCTAATGGACGCAAGAACGAAAATCAAATTTCGACATTTGCTGGTTGTTCTAGTCGTTGTAATGTTCTGTTTCGCCATTCGATCTCGTTGGTGATTTAATTACTGGAGATTCAATTTAGTGATAAAGTTATTTGGTGAGGATATCTTTATCTGGTTTTAACAAAAATGACCTCGGAGAAAGGGCCTGTCTAGGGCAAGATAAATCTGATCAATTATAGTTCTGTCGTATATAAATCAGTCTGTTTAGTACTTGTAAATTGAGTTAGCAATTATGTCGAAAGTTTGTACAATTGTTTTATAAATACGGTATTACATTTGTTTTAGAGTAATAAAATTGTTAGTTAAGAATTTGTTTTTTTAACGTACATTTTTAATATAAAGATGTGCCCATTGTTTTGTGGAAAGGTTTGCATATATGTGTCAGGTATTCAATTCCTGCTTTTAATATAAACATTACTTAACTCTATAAAACTTGTAATGTAGATGATATGGCGTATTTGGTACACGTTGATTCTTCAGTTTAATAAACTAATTGTTGATTTAATGAAAGTAGATATAATTTGAAAAACTAATCCAATAAGAATAAAAAGCAGTTTTTCATTGCTTCTTCAAAGCGGTTAAAAATAGTTAGTTTTTGTGTTAAAAATGTACATACATATAAGGTAGGATAGGGTACATATATATTTCGGCTTGTGTGCTTGATCTAAGACCCGCTTATAAGACTTCGTCTAGTAAGACAGACACAGAAAGAATTTTTACTGTCACAGAGAAAGGAAGTACACCCAGGGCGAAGGCGGGAATCGAACCCGCAACCGCGCGCAGACTGCTAGCTTAATGGTCTAAACCACTCGACCATCCGGGCCCCTACATACATGTACGCTGATGAACAACTGTAACTTTATTTCACCGACAGCAACTTCATGCAACTATTTTTCACCACCTTTGGATATCAGGTCGACAATGACAACAGAACATATCACTTGATTTGATCACAAAGAATTTAGTCCAATGACGTTGCATCATTTTGTTTTGCCTCGTAATTTATGAACACTTCTAATATAGCCATCAGCAGCAATGGCGATATTGGTTTTATCAAAAGACATCCTTTTTTTTGAACCGAATAAGTCATCGGTTGGCATTCATCCCTATCGTTGAGCTGCATTTTCGGCATGTAGCAATAGATACAGCCCAAAATAGTTGCAATACAACCCGATAGCTCTTTTCCATTAACATCGTAGTGCGATGTTTTACGACATTGGACTACTACATTCAGATTTCATCAACTATCTCTAAGAAGAGTAAATACCATTGGATTTCAACCGCTTAAACTGCCCTTATGAAAGTAGTAGCCATAGGCAGTATTTAATCAGATAAGCGTAGTCGTAGTACATGAATACTGTCTTTATTTGATTATTACTTTTCAGTCTCTAAACGTATTATGTAAAAATCCCATTTACAAAATTTTTATTTTAAAAAATCGAATAATTGATTACCCTGCGATTGAAAACGTTTGTTATCAATAACTTGCAGGATTTTTTGTACAATCATGGCGAAATTTTCACCAAAAAAAATATAACTTCCTAAATTTAAACCAAAGTTTGGTGTCAAGTTAGGTAGTAACCAAAATTAGTCTCGCTTTGTCAATTCTCTAAAATCTGTCTTTTAATGGCATTTTTCAATTTTATAAGTGGCATATTTAATTTTGATATGGAATGTGGTCATCTAATTGCTCCAAGTTACAATTTCTCACACAGGCATAATGTTAAAGAATTTGACATTTTATTTATATAAAATTGAAAGCAAAGATTTTTTTATTTTATTCTAGAATTAGTAGAAGGTTATTACGGAAAACCGAAAAGAAAGATACAAAAGTCACGATCTGATTCACAATGTTAAATTAAGGATTGTCCTTTACTACGTCTTTCTATCGCTCAATTAAATATAAAAAACTTCATTGCTTTTACTTAGGACTGCGGTATCGAGGTGTTCAAGATGAAAGTAATTTTCGGTTCTTTCATTATAAATAAACAGGTATTGCTTTTGTCGCTAAGTCAAAGAGCTAATAGATTGTTAATTTAGATAGCTTCTTACTTATAAAAGCTTTTCCTAAAAAAACAATGTAATTTTTTTCTAGACTATTTTAGTACTTTCATAAGCAAAAAAGGCTGATTTGTGATGGTGCATAGTGTAGAATTATTTGATTGCACATTATAATGCAAAGAATAATTTTTTGTATTTTGTCGTTTCTTACTTTAAATAAGAGACTGTCATAAACATTTTAAAATATATATAAGAATAAATAGTATGAATTGAAAACTTTTGCTTAAACAACTTTGAGCTGTTATTTATCAGATTAATAAATTATCAACTGACTCTTAAATATTTCGTAATGTTTATTTTAGATAAAGTGCTGGTTATTTGGGTCTCATACAATTAAACAAATCCGTATATGTTTAATTATTTTACAAAAATGTTCAACATCCGGAATAAAATTTCAAAGCCTTTTTGTTAAAACAATAAGAAGCCATATCTTCCATTAATCATTTCTACTTGTACGAAATATGATTGTCACATTTAATAAATGTTTTTCAATGAAAATATCTTTGTTCCGTGAAAAAGATAACTGTATTATTGATTGTGCAGTTCATAAAGCTTTTTTTTCGAAATTCCTTTACATTCAAAAGTCATTTGAACTGGAACAAATATAAATGTCGAAAAGTAAAATTCCTTCTGGAACTTTTAACTATATTCATATTCTATACATAAATCATTAGTTGAATGATTACTTGGGAAAGTTGTAATAAGTAGAGGACTTAACTACGAAAATTCGCATTAGATAATCTCGAAATTTGAAATGCATTATAATGTGCGCGAGTCAGTGACGTATGTGACTAAATTGATTTTTGTGTTTAATTTACCAAAAAAAGATAATTTTCTAGATTTTAATTTTTCTCATGTTTGTGAGGGTTGCTGCACATTAAAAGAACTTCACCGTTATTCAAATTCTCTGTAGTTATTGTTTAAAACGTTTAGTTTATTTTACAGACTTTGAACCCTTTTTCTTAAACTTGTTTATAGTTTACTTAAATATATAGTAAATGTACGCAATTTAATATCAATTTTATTTTGAATACAAAAAGTAGAATTTGCTTTAACGTTAATTCAACGTTAAATAAACATTCCGTTTATTTAATTTGACATTCAATTACGAATATCATTATTAACTGAATGAAAGTAAACTAGTTAGCTACACAAAAAGAATCACAAACAATTCATATTCCCTACCTATTACTAAGCATATAATTGTAGAACCACACAACAGATAATACATATAGGAGAATCCTAGTCTCCCGAATTGCTGCCAGAGTCCCCTAAGAGCATGCTTAGTGTTAAATATGCCTAAGAGGCAATGAGTATATCGTACTAATAGTTCTCCATGCCCCCTTGGTAAGTAGTCAGATTGATGATAATGAGAAGCGGTCATGTATGCCTTCATATCGATGAATAGGGGTCCTATTGGGACATGAGGAACTAATAGTCCCTCTATTGGAGGGAGGAAAATGTGTGGGAAGTTAGAGGAGGCATGAGGTTTGGATGGGAAATACAAATTGGGTACATATGTAATATGTTGTGTAAGGTAAAATGTGTTATGGATTTTGTGGTATGGAATGGAAAAACGTATGTTTTGATAATAACTTTTTTGATATAAATTCAGCATGCTGATTAAAATAAATTGCAGATAATAAAAAATATGTTTCTACGAATGCTATAACGTAGATTTTGAAGTTATTATTTTGCTATAATTGATACAGAAGTCACTGTATCTACAAAAATTAAATTGTAAAACATCGTATAAATTTTCTTTCTTAACTTTAAATCCTTAACACTTTTTAAAGTTAGTTTCAATACAATTTATTATAACACATAAAATTTTAAACTTAAGATAATTGTACACCGATAAAAACAAATCCCCACCTTTAAATAATCATAAAGCGCTTGTCAATACATTTTAAATATCTTCACGTACAAGACAATTTGATGCAAACTCAGCTATGCATTCTAAAGTAGGAATGCTCTTCAACTAGACTAAGAAAAATAATCTCATGTGAGAGAGTCGCAAAATTCGTTTGTATTTTGTGTGAAATTCGTTTGCAATGCAGATTTTTTGGCAATGAGTTTTCGTGTAATGCTTAACAGGATAACCATAGCTCTACTGAAAAACCCAATTTTCCTCAAGTGTATGTACATTTGCCTCAGGAAACACGAGGGTCTTCTATTTGGTTTTGACAAAGCTGTAAATTATTTGAAATAGTTTTAAACAAGTTGCTCAACATTATTGGCTCCTATTTCATTCTTTGTCTTCAGACGTAACTACTAATCCATAAAGAGTTAAACCAGAAAAAAACCATTAAAGTTGTAACCGATGCCTCAAGAGTTGTGGTAAAGGTTCTGTAGCAAAGGGATTCGGGCTTTGACATGGACTTAGAGCTAACAATGAAAACACAGAAAATATTATTTTTTTAAATCAAAAGCTATTTAAAATGGGAATAATTATAGTACAGTTTTACAAGCTGAAATTAATTAGTTGCAAAATTGAAAAACTGATTTCAGTGTTTGTTACTGATTTAGTGTAGCCTTAATGAATGTTAAGATGTATATAAACTTAAAGCCTTATGTATATTTTCGCACATGGCCCTATCTCTTCACTGAACAGCCTGAATCTAGCTATATTATATCGAAAACTTTAAAACAGTAAACTTTTTCTTCATGTACTAACATTCTTATTAAGCATACATTTTGGAAGTTTTATACCTACTGATCCACTAAGAACTGCAGTTTTCTAGATATATTACAGTTTCCATTATTGAATTCAATTCATTCAAAATTAATAGTCTCAATAACATCCTTTTCAAAATAACAAATCTTGTTTGTTAAGGTGGCTGCTTCGCGAGGGAAGCTGTTTGAAAATTGTAATTCTTTATCTCCTCGAGGCGCTCAATTGGGCTTCGAGCTGTGAGGATCTGTAATTCTTTCAATCAACTGTTGTCAGCGAATTGTGATCGGCTCATGCTGTTCAAAAAACATTCCTTGTTGTCTAAGGCGAAGAAATCGTGTTTGCCGCCCATTTTAAATGGGTTCTATCAACATGGGGGTTTAAGCAGGAAACAATTTAAGAGAAATACAGATAAAGGTTTTCAAATATTTCATTTTTTTAAATCTTACCTTTCGAAGGAAGAGAAAATTGCATTTCGGATGATAATGTAGTTACTTTGCAGATGATGGAAATTTAACACTTCAAAAATCTTTTGTTGCTGAATGTAGGTTTTAGGGTTTGTAAGTAAATATTTGTGTTAGCTTTACGTTACATTTCTTGTTCTTTAGTGGAGAAATGAGTTTGACTAACAGAAAAAATATTGTTTGCTAAAGGATATTATCCGTTTTTCAATAAGTATTTGTTTTTTATTTGTAAATATAACAAACAATCAGCAGTTTAACTGAACTATGTACAATTAATGCATTAATTAAAAATCCAATGAAATGTAGAAAGGTTTGGGAAATAGTGCAGAAAAAGATGTCATGATGGTAAATTGGCGGATATATAAAGTAAAACAAAATTCCAAAACTTTTTTTTCTTTATGGTTACCATATGAATTTTAATAAGAGATTTATAATTTCGTAGTAATTGTTTGCAATTATAAGTTTATCAAGTGCAAAGAAGCTTCAATTTTAAGAAAACATTTCAGTAAGAGTCACTATAGTATATACCTATTTTTTGTATCCGTATGTAATGCAGTTTTAGAATAAAATAAATAGCTTATAATATCTTCTTAAACATTCATATTTTATTTTCGATATTAACACTTTCGCAAAATTTTAATCATTATGAAATCTTTACAGCGTCATATTGGTTGGCATATTTATTGAGCTTATTACACTTTAAATATAAAAAATATTATCTATTATTATTTTGTTATCATTAATTTAAAATAACACTTGTTTAAAAGCTTTACCCTAATATATTCTCATAAAATACTATTAAAATCCGGGTTTATTTTGTGCAGAAATTTATCTTATTTACTCATTTAACATCAATTACTAGATACTTATTCCGTCGCTTTACTATAAACATTGAAAGTGACTATTACTAATTTTTGTACTATGCATAGAGACACTTTTGAATTAACAGCTAGTACTGAGGTAACTTGATAATTTCAATATTCGAAATTACAATTATGCTACTGTACCATTGCTACTTAGCACAATGATTAACTTACTCTCACACTTAACTAATAGAACCCACAGTTGTAAGTCCTACTATACATCTAATGTTATTTACCAATGTCCAATTCCCTCCGAATAAGCCTTTGAAAGGGAGAAGCTTATCTCGAAAACTCACCAAATTACACGTTAATGAATTATTGGACAAACGGCATGCCTCATCGAAATATCACTTTGATCACTCTGACCTTAATTAGCAAACCGAAGTCCTAACTCTGATTGGAAACGTTAGAACATTTGGGAGTTGCTCGGCTTAATATAGTGTCTGCGCCAACCAAGAAATGACTTGGTTTTATTAAGTTGTATTGGGATTTTTTGTTTAAATTAAGTTTTGATATTTGCGGTGACATCACTTAATTTTTTTATTTCAGAAAATTAGTTTTGTTGAAAAAGCATGAGTGAAAATTATATTTTTATATCGACGTAGTTTCTCATTATATTTTTTTTAAACCTAGCTTAAATACTAAGCAATATTCGGTTGTTCAAGAAAATATCTACAGATTCAATAATACATATATCAGTATCAGTGTCTGCAATACTTATCAGCAAATAATGTAGCAAAACAAGGCATTTGAAAACGAATGCTATCACTGCACAAGTGTTTTGCATCTGAGCAATTAAAAAGTTGTATGAAAAAGCTGTATGAAATATGTATTATTTATCGTTATTAATAATGTAATAGTATATAAAAATTAATGACAATTACAGGGGGTTAAGATTTTTTTAAACTTCTTTTTTAAAATAAACAACAAATTAACACCAATTCACCAAATGTACATCTTTTTGATTTTTACTAAATTTAAATTAAACGCGTTAATATGAAACCATTACTGTTTCTCTCACTAGCCATTTAGTTTTAAATTCCCGGTTAGTGAAATGTGGTGCAAAATCGTAGTGAAAATTATGGTATTAGATGGTCATTTGCGAAGCTATTGTAATCAGGCTGCCAATTTCTATGTTTTTTCTTTTGTTTCATTATTTAGATAAGATGGCAGTTACAGTTGTTTCAAACTGACAAAGCCCTATACCCTGCTATTGGAGTTACAGGATCTCAATATTTAAGGAAATGTTATTTCAATGGAGCTCGTTTTCTGCTTAACACGGTCCGACCCATCTGTTACGAAATTAACTTTGGATGTAACGCTTTTGGTTGGATGACGTTTAAACAAGCTAAGGACGGTTAGGAGTTTTGAGTCACGCTAGGCCTTAATTGTTGTTTGATTAAATTAAAACATGTTTTGGAGAACAGAGTAAGCTGTCTGTCATCACGCAATTTACCGTACACGCTTATTATTCAGAAGATATTCTCATGCATAGCATGAGTTCTTGACAGGATAGGAAGATGGTTTTATTATAGAATTTTGATGACTTAATATTCTGTATGAATTATTTTTTACTATATAAGGCCCTGGGAAAAATTATAAGGTCAAAGATATAACTAGTGAAATAAGGATTAATGCAAATTTGTCGGATGAGAAAGCAATTTAAATACAAAGTACGCAAATGATTTTTTATTATTATTATAATACAGTTCAATTAAAATATAATTTAAATAATGGAACTAATTACTAAAGTAAATATTAATCGTTATTGCTGATGGAAACAAGTATAAGGTCAGTTAATTTTTTTTTCCGGATATGCAAATTTTCTGCTGTCCGAGAAAGCAGGAAATATATAAGGCAACCTAACAACGCATTTAATTGCCCGACGTAGAACGTGGGCAAGTCTTTGGAATGAAAGCTTATGGAATGAGTGGTGCAGCTGTTTCCAGGTCTATCATTAGGTCAAAAACGTTAGTCAATAATTTTTTTAAAGATCCTTCAAAGTATGGTAAATGCAAGCACACAGGAAGACCAAGTGCAATTTCAAGGCGCCAAAAATCGACCGTTTTTCGATGGGCATGCTACAAAAAAATGTCTTCTTCTGAAATAGTTCGTCATTTAAACCTATGTACTATCCTAACTGTCCGCAAAGTTTTAAGTTCCAACCAGAGGGCACAGTTCGTGAAATTAAGCCCTCAACCAGCCTTGACAAAGAAGCATAAATTAGCTATATATTTTGTTTATACTTTTAAAAACTAATATACTTTATGGTAAAGGTAAAGCAAAAAAATTAGGTTATTTGAAAAAAAATACAAATTGTGCATGTTAAAGAGAATTAGTGCAGATTTTGGTTTTTGTACCTAATGTTGTCAAAATGAGGAAAAGTGTCCTTTTGAAATAAAAAAAACCATTTTATTACATTATAAACTTTGCACCAAATAAGTGTAATATACTTCGATGCTATTAATATTTTCAGACCTTTAACACATAATATTTTGAGGTCTTCGTAACGACGTCTAAGATTTTGAGTTAAATACACTTCATTTGAATAAAAGATTAAAGTTATCGAAATTTTACTACACCAAAAAAAGTCATTACTAGATTCTTTTTAAAACCACAGCCAAATACCGATAACATTTAAAAATCCATGACTATTTTCGAATATCTTTTCGAAATATACTTACTTAGAGATTGCACCTGTTGGGCTATTCAATACACTACCTGAATAAGTTAACATAACTTCTTTAAAGTTCAGACAAGAATACAATGATGTCACGCAACCGTCTTCTGCAGAATTTTGTGTGTTCGTATGCAAAATGTAGCAGTCAAAAAGCTATTATGCCTTCTTGTAACCGAATCACTAAAGCACGGAACGAGATTTTATTCAAGTGAAATTCAATGCCAACTGGATTTCTTGTATTTGTTTTTATATGTTTCAATAGTTCACCATACTTAGTTACTTTTAACGAAATATTCTGATTGGTGTTTGTAAAAGATAATTTTGATGGTCTTCATATTTTAGTAAATATAGTCAGCATTACTTATTCTTATTATTTATATAACGATTTACATTGAAATTATTTTTTAAATATGATGTTTCTTTTACAATTCCGAAGCCTAGCAGCTTTGTACCATTATACTAATTTACCCATAGAAATATTTTACTTCTGACGAATATTGTAATAACCCCTTAATTAAAATTATGATTCTATGAATATTATATTTCTAGAATGAAGGAGATGGACTACGAAAACTTGCTTAATTAATAACTGTTACTTTAAAAGAGCGTGACATTTAAAACATGAACAACATTTCACAGTCTGTTGATCAAAGGGTACTGAAAAATTAACTGAAATCCCTATCCGTTAACAGGGCGTTACCAAAAAGAGGAATTCATCGAGGCTTTTCATTTATTAACTAATGCGTATCCGAAATGGTATGCGATTTGATAAAAACAGCTGATGATTTATTTTTCTATCTCGGTTTTCAGTTTGGTTAATCGGGTGTTATATTTCAAACATGAAAGCAAGTTTGATGCAAATTTGGTTGATGTAGCGATTTGTTGGTGCTGTTGCTTTTGAATAAATTAAATTGTTGGGAATTTTTACTGTTATTATGTTGTTCAATTACTTTAGTAAAAACAGGAAATATTGAATAAAACTGCTGAATAATGTTTTTAATTTTCCTATAATGGATTTACCTCTTTACAGTAATGCAGTAAATTTACTCAATAAATATAAAACTTGCATTCATTAAATCCAAAACTGAAATTTATAAATTAGTTTTAGCAATAAATCAATGAGTATGAGAATGTTTTTATTTCGATAAAGGCCAATGGCAAATTTAAAGTATGCATATTATAAGAAAAAATTTTGTTGTTTAAAAGTTAAGAATGTAACATTTAAACTTTTTTCAAAGTTATTTCCGTGATAAAAATATAAAAGAATATATTTTCACAAAATGTCGTAATTTTGTTAGTTATCTTATGAATTATTAATTTTTGTGTTATTACTATTTATGCTATAATTATTTTAGAAATTTTTTACTTGTTACTTTCTATTGAACTTTAATTTGTTTTGCTTATAAACACATTTTATTTTGTGAGTTTTAATATTAACAATAAAGATTAATTTTAAACACAAATAGTTTTTAGAAATAGTAAACCCATTTAAAAGCCTTTTATGAATTAATGATATTTTATTTAAATAAAATATTTACTTAAACAAGTATAATTTGTGATAAATATTTATTTTAGAAAATAATCCTGAATAAAATAACAATTTTGAAATGTTAAAGGTGATATCTTCATCCACCAGACATTCTCATGAAATATAATGTGTTCTGAATACTTTTTTATTTTCATTTCAGCCGAATATTGATATTCATTTATTTATTTTATACAAACAACTCTAAATAAATAACAAGGATAAAACTTAGATCAAATTCAGCAATGGAATATATACTCAGTGAAAATTCTTACACGAAAATAATTCCATTTCTATTCATGAAATCAGCACAAGCGTTTATCAAATAATAATAAAATCGAATGGAGGGATCAGTCAAGAATAACTTGAATCATGATTTTTTTTAAAAAAAATAAATGATGTAAAATAACTTAAAATATCTTTCTGTTGGGGGGAGGGAAGCAGGAATAACGGTTTTGCACATCTAAAAGCCGTTTTACACTATGAGAAACTAGTAAAATCTTAACAGCCCCTTGTTTTGTTTTTCAAAGAAGTTAAAACTCATATGCCAATGTGATTTTACAAAAAAAAAATCGTGTAACTTCTTCATATTTGAGATATAAGTCTTCGCATCTTATTGGCATTGTGCATTTGTTGACAAGTTGGAAAAATATGATTAAAATTGAATCATAATGCAACATTCAAAAGCTCTTGACAGCAAACCCACAAATATGGCAAATTAAAAAACAATTATTAAGTTATCATAATTCAGTGGTAACAAAGTTTGAGGATAAATTGGTGATAGTCATGACTTAATTTTTGTACTTAATTTATCAACCTTACGTTTGTGCAATAACTTAACGATTAACACAATAATCAACAAGCGTTTGACATATTTGGTTAAGATCACAGTAAAAATCTAAAAATGGAATTATTTAGCATTTTAAAAGCATTATAAATGGTGTAACACTGAAGGACCTTTAATTATGTGCGTGCCAGCTAATTACACTCAGAAGAAACGTGTTTAAACAGCACAAGTGAAATATAAGTATTTTGTTAAAAATAGCAACATTACAATATTGTGCTATTTCAATACAAGATTTGTTTTGGTGACATTCGAACCCCAATTTTTTTTAGCTTCAACAGTACTATTTTTCCGAAACATTAAAGAAGATATGCTGAACTATATTTTGAAAGAATAATTTTGTGCTGAATTTGAATTATTATTGTTTCGCAATAAATTTTTTTTGTATTATTTCAACAAAACTTGATAAAACAAATTTTTGTATTGAAAGTAAATACAAGTTTTTCTTTGCGGAATTGGCCTTATCTAACTGTTAGGCTTTATTGAAGTTAACCAAACTTCAAGATGTAATGTGTTTTTTGATGTATGTATGTGTAATTTATACTGTATTCCCTAATATATTTTTTACCAGTTCACAATATCTATCAACTACGTTCCCTGAAAGCTATCACCAGTAAAAATATTGCCTCAATTGATTAGAAGAAGTAATCGTTCTGTAAGCTATTTTCCACACCACTAAATCTGTGACTTTCTTTCAACCGCTCGATAAAGCATCTCGCTTCCAGAGCAATTCAGCCCACGTGAATTGGATGTTAATGCCAATGCAAGTGAATTTACAGGGTACACGGTATTGGACCTAAATAGAAACGGGTATATTGGAAAACTGTCAAACCCCAGAAATCGTTTCCGAAAACCCTTCCGATTCACTGCCGATTGTCTCTTGAAATTGAAATAGAATAGTTTTGTCTTGTTGTTTACAATGAATATCGCTAATCGATTTTCTTATGTTGGGTTTATTCCATTGTATGATTGCTTGGGAGTGTGCCCCTATAAGTTGTGTCAGATAATATAAAAAGTGTTTAAAGAAATATAAAAAGTGTATACAAAACAATCTATCAAAATAAGACAATTTCTACAAATAATTTTTGAAAACTCGTTTTTCATAGGACTCTTTGGTTTCCGATTGTCTCAGTAATTGAATAATGTAATTATTCCTGCTGTTTTCAATTACGGATGAGTGTTTTGTTGCTTAATTCTGATTAGTTTTGATTTTATTATGCATGTTTGTGTTAATTTTTTAAGAACCGTGTTAAAAAAAAAGTCTAATAATTTCTTCTTGAAATTACACAACAGCAACGATTGAATTTGCTAACTCTATACTAAAATTACAAACAATTTATATTTTTAGTGTCACACTTATTATCTTCCAAAATTCAAACGAATATTTTGCAGCTTTCAAATGAATGAGAAATGCTAAGATTTAAAAAAAATCACAAATTTTTGACATTTTTTTAAATAAAATATTCAATTTCCATCCTAATCTTCCTTTTTTAGAGAAAATAAATCCTTTAACTGCATGAAAGAATGAAATGTCATCTTAAGATACAGAAATACATCCTACCGCACTTTTCAAAGAAAAGTGACACTTTTCTCACGTTAACTCAATGGGAAAAGAGGAACTTTTACACTTACTTTCTGATAATATCTGTCAAACTACAATGCAATTTGAATGCAAAACATTCCTTTGAAACATCGCGTACTCTTCTTAGACGAAATCAGTTATTTTTGGCATTTTCTTATAATAAGAAATAACGCACAAACACCGCACGAGTTTCAGTACAGCTCATGCGCATTTATCTGCATCGGTAAACATGTCATTAAAAGATTTGATTGCAAAGCTTCCAATTTTGATCATGAAAAAAAGCGAAATTGTAGTTTTATAATTTGTTTATCAACTCTCGACAGAAACTGTTTGGCGCGACCGGAATTGGAAAATAAAAGGAATTGAGGGAAAGTAAAAAAAAAAGATTAGAAGCGTTTGGGTAAAAGAGAAACAACAGTTTCATTTTGGGAAAAATATAACGTTGCTTGAAGGCGAGAAAAATTGTGAAATTGCTTGGTTGATGAGAATTTGCACGCGAAAGAGTGTCGAATGCTATGTTTTGATGATAACAAGAGTTTATGTTGAACTATTATTTATTTTCTTACGTTCGCGGAATTTTATGTGTCCACCTTTGTTCTGCATACATGTAAAATTATTATAACTGAGGAAATGACGTCCGTGATTTTGTAGGTACACTGTGGAAAAAATCTTGCTGAAATAACAAGAATTAAAAAAAACACCAGAAATCTCCTATTTGCCTGTTACAAAACTTTTTGTCCTACTTTTATTTAAAAAAAATCTAGTAATCACACCAAACTTTTAATAGCCAATCCAATTCCATTATATATTTTCAAAAACTCTCCTTAGAGTTCTGTCCTCGCCTTAGCTATCCCATGAGAGGATCGTGAGTTTCCGAAAAAGTAAAAATAACTTTTTTTAAATTTTGTATTCGCGTTTTATAATTCTTTAAATATGCTGGGATTGTACTGCTAATATGCTTATTTTTCATTTTTGTTGCTAAAAATATATTAAAAAACGTAGACATAAAACCATAATCAATTTTTAAAATTAATTTCCAACACATTAATATTTTAAATATATGTTTTGAGGATTATATCTTACTTTTCTAAAAAACTAAAAAATAGAGAGGAAAATACAATATTTTTGAATGAGCTATTTATAAAAATAAGTATAAATTTTAATGCAACCATTTTTTTAATTTTAAAACATCATTTAATGCTCAAAAGTATTAAATATTGAATGCTTTTAAATTCATAACTTTGCAAATGTTTAGAAACAACAAATGCTTTTAAATAAATATCGGATTAAATAAAGTCATAATAATCATTTCACAAAACTTCCGATGTCCTTGTATTTAAAAGGGGAACATTTAATCTTTAATTAGTGTTTTATAAAATTTACTTAAAAGAAAAGTTACTTTATGTTTTTGACAATAACTATTCTACGTAATTATTTTTTACATTTAAACAAAATGTTTGTTGAAAATCAATGACCTTCCGAAAGGAATTAGTCATTTTGTTGCGTTGACAAAGATGTAAATGTTTTTAAGTAAAAATAAGAATTAAACAAAAATTTCCTATTCATAACACCTAATTTTCTCAAAGTTATGTACTTTTTGGTGTATAAACGGTGCCCAATAAACCAGTATCTTTATTGAACAATGAATTGAAGGGCATAGTTGCAAAACTCTCATTTTTAAAGCATAACTAAAATACAGGGTCCGGCCCGGTCTTTGGCCACTTCGTCCGATTGAATGTATAAAAGAATTGCATTTAAACTCTTCAATTATCATGCGCCAGAAATTATGTTCTCAGAACTATGAAATTCAAATCTCATTTTGGTAAATATATTCCTGAAAAGAAAATGAGATTGTCAATATTCTAATATTCTCATATTTTCTATATTTTTTTAACAGTCCATTAGTGGGCCAAGGCCTGTCGTGCCCATTTCAGCTTTCGTGACCTAGGGCTCTGGGGTGCTAGGCATATGTCCCGGTAAGGTGGTCAGCCTCACGCGGAACTCCCAGTGTTTAGTTCCCAACACTTAAGGGATGAAAGGATGGGTCAACCTCGCCCAATCCGGAATTCGATCCCCGGACCTGTGGCATAGCAATGCGAAGAACTACCACTAAGCCTCTATTCTCATATAGTGGATAATTTTTAGCAGTATATGGATAATTTTCATCAGTTTATGGATCCCTTTTATTAGTTTATGGATCACCTTTGCAAGTTTATAGAATTTTTTTTATCAATTTATGGATCATTTGTATCAGCTTATGGGCAACTGTTTACATTGAATGGAAAGATGATAAGTCAATATTTCTAAATCACGTTTTTTTAACAAAAAGAAATCAAAGTTTGCAGGTTTAACGAGGGTGTCATGGTATGGAAACAAATATATCAATCAAGGACGAGTTATTTTCCAATTAGTTAAAATAAAAGGTTATATACGCATCTGAACTAATTTTTTTAGATAAACATGAGCGACAACTTTAGCAAACGAACGCAACCCAAAGCTCATCTCTGCAAAACATTTCATTGCGAAAGTCCAAATCTAAATAATTTCAATCCTCAAAACTTACTCATTAGTCATTAGCCAAATCCATTAAAGTCCCGAAGTAAAATCGAAACAATCATCAAAGGACAGCAATTATTTCGTCCATCTTAACTTTTTAAGAGTCGAAACACAAAGCCATCTGGCAGAAGTTCAAGTATATGAATTAGTTTCTTTTCCTCTAGGAGAGATTCGTCTAGTCCAAATGTATTATTTCATGCTCCCTTGAGTTTCCAATCAAGCATTTTTTCTCTTATTCTCTACGTTTTATTATTTTGGAACTCTTTTCTTTTGCAATGGCCGGTTTAATCAAGAACGATTTTTCTTTGCAATTTTTTGACATAAAAATTTGACGTCTTTTTTATCGGTTTTGTCGGTAAGATCATGATTTAAATAATGATTTATAAAAGGTATGGTTAGAAAAGTAGTTTTTTTGGAGTACGTTGAACAATTATGTAAAATTAGTTTTTTTTAGTTCAAAATATAAGTGAATTTGATAGGCTCTATAACCTGAAATTTTCTTTTTTAGCCTTTTTATTAATGTAATATCAAAATGCTTTTTATTATCGAAAAAAAACAATTTAGTTTGAAAATAGTTGAATATTCAGCATTGTTACAGTTGAATATAATCCACTTTAGTTGACATATTCAAACCACTGACTGTTTACCTTGAAATTGTGAGACTGCACTACTGATTATATTTAAATTTAAACAATACTATTAGATTCATAGTACATTAGTATAAATTTATTTCTTGATTTCAATTCTTAAATTATCATATCACAATGGTTCAATTAAGAATCATTTAAATTCGATGTTAAAATATCTGATTACATATAAAATGGATGTCTTTACGAGTAAACTTTCCGCACTTTTGACAATTCTTAACATTTTAAATCTTTATACGTTTGTCAATAAAAAGGAATATTACACCCTACCAACTGAAAACAGTACCACCTATCAATCCATATAAAACCACTTATTGCCCCAAAAGTGTAAACCTGAACCACTGATCACCTCCGCATTTCCAGGAACTTTTCTGGGGAATATCAGTTTACTTCTCGCCTTCTATTCACCATTCCGAGGCCTGTAAGTAGCACACAGAGATCCAAACTTTTTCAAATAGATAGCTACGAGATCTCAATGTGCTGGGAAAGAATAAAAGTTCCGGCGTTGAATACCATAGAGGAATGAGTGGAAATTTTTCTTTCATGGGCTGGAGTGGGAAGACTTCAAGAAGAATTCTTTATGCAAGCGATTTTTCGTGGGAAAGGTAAGGGAGTTTAACTATTTGGTAGGGTCATACTTTTATTTGGTAAGAATTCAGGGAACATATTTGTGAGAATTTTCTATTATTATCGTGCATCAATATGTATTCTCTAGTTGTGGAATTTCAAGAGAGGTAGATGGGAATAAATTCTATGTGAATAAAACGTCCTTTTTAATGGAATTATACTTTAAAAAATTAAAAATATGTTCAGATGTAATCATGACGAAGGTTGACTGTAACTTACTTATAAAAAAAACTGTTTATGTTGCGTACTTTAAACGTAATCACTACTTAAAAATTGAATGCCCTAATACAAATATTCTAACAAATATCAAATCTGCACTATACAGGACTGAACTACCATAATTATACCCAAGTTTTGCCAAATATGTTTTTTTCAATTACAATACCTGTGATCTGTAAAAAAATTCACATGGAAAAAAGTTCAAAATTTTTCTTGAAAACAAGTTAATTTGACATTCCAAATCATTATGTGAATTGCCGCTAGAAATTCTGGAAACTTAAAAAACTTCTGAACTCCTTCTGAACTTCTAAACGTCTGAAAACTAATAAAAATACGTAATTCTAATTAATTCTAATAACTCTAATCTTGGCTGCATGGCAATTACATTATAAAAAAAATATTTATTAATTACAGTAGTTCAAATTCACTAATATTAAAGATGTCCCACATTTTTAAAAGTAAAATTTAATTTTGGAATTTAAAATTAATTGCGATTGATAAGTGCTCAATTATCTCTAGACTTTTCTTCTTTAGTTTAATATAATATATATATATATATATATATATATATATATATATATATATATATATATATATATATATATATATATATATATATATATATATATATATATATATATATATATATATATATATATATATATATATATATATATATATATATAATATATATATATATATATATATATATATATATATATATATATATATATATATACATATATACATATATACATACATACATACATACATACATACATACATACATACATACATACATACATATATATTTATGTACGTTACGTTCCAACAATTTCACTTCAATTACAAAAATTCAGAATACTTCACAAATTTTTCGTGGAATAAAACTTTTTTGTTTTGGAATTTTGGAAAATACCCTTGTGGAGAATGAAAAAAACACACACAAATATTTAAACTCTTTAAAAAGCTCCTTGTTACCTGCAATGTTTTTTAAACACTTTATTTCCTTAAAAAGGGTGTTCTTCTAAATGAGATGTTTTCTTTTTTTCGATTGGGGTTTTTATTTAAAATACTTTGTCTATCTACTTTTGTTATTTTATTTCACTTTTTTTTTATGAACCGTTGATTTTCGTTTCAGCGAACTGGTGATTTTTTTTTCTTTTCGCACTAAGTCGAATCGGCCGACTTATTTGTTTCTGTGGGAATTCTAACACTAACTTAGTAATGAAATTATTTTAACTGTATTTAGTGTAGTGGAATAATGAATTTACTTTCAGGTTACATCCAAGAAAAAAAATCTTAAATTCCTCGGGGTGGTTTACGAAGCAAGCATGACTGAATCCGGACCATTACAGTACAGAGAGATCTAAAGAGTTACGATTTTAAAGACTCTTAAAAAGCAAAGATTTTTTTTACGCATTTTAAACAAATGTTTACATCATGTTTCAAAGAAAAACATTTTATAGTATATTTTCTTAAACTATTTATATATTATTTTTAAAAAAGTGGACATTTGATACTGCTGTGTCTGTTTTAATTTTTATTTACAAGAATTTAACTCTTAAGAATTTACTTTCTTATCTTTTCAAAATTAACTACTTTTTTCTACTTTATTTGTAAGAAATCGAACAGTATTTTTAATTAACGTCTCACTAGAATTACACGAGGGTTTTTTAGTATTTTATAGTATCGTGTAGGCTTGGACAACACAAGAAATTTTTTAATTTTTGTTTGAGTATATATTCATCGTTTATTTACCTGTTTCATATTCTATAAATGGCACTATATATAATTATATATATGTTTAAATTAGTTATTTTCGCGTTTTTTTTGTGATTCACACAATCTTCGATTATAACAACTAATTCATTTAATCTCTTACTACTGAGGGACTCTACTTTTTCAATGAATTTTCGCGAAATAAATTGGTAATGAAATTGAAGGATCATCACGATATTAATTATTAATCGTTTAATACAAGATATGTATGAGATGATATAAGATATGTTTCAATTTATTGCACCTGAAACTGTGTATTACGTATAATAAAGGTCATTATATATTGAAAATATACATGAAAAAGCAAGAACTCTTTAAATCATATGGTTTAAATAGTTTTTAATACATATATGATGATAACAAGATTTTTTTTAAAGAGTAACACGAAATAATAATATATATAAATATGACATATTATTCCATCTAGAAAATCAACTCCTCTGTTATATTTTAAACATACCTCGGAACATATCAGAATATAAGAATCAAACAAAAGTCCTGAGCCTTTTTGAAGAATCGCAGGTACCATTTGAGACACCGCACAAACACCAAAAACTGAAAGGAATGACAGACCAACACTTCTAGAGCTTTTTTCTTGAAGGCGTCAAAAAGGCTGGGCACACAGAAATACGAAAAATTTACGTCCAACGTCGTATAAAATGAAAGCTGCAATATTGGGAGAAACTTGAAGTAGGGAACTGACAGAAAATAAACGAGGAAATGTCTTCGAAACGTAAAGTGACTCCATATATTCACCAAAAAAATTCTTTCACAGCTACAATTTATCACAAAATATCTATTAAATTGTGGGTTTTAGGGTGTTGAAGTTTGCTTTTAAATTTGTATATGGATTTTGTAATTTTTCACGGAGAGACAGATATTTTATTTCATCTTCTAATAATTTCAAAGACAAAATTTTGAATCCTACATCATATTGCACAAACATGTTTGAATTCAAATTTTATTAAAATTGCTCATTGTATAATCATTAAGTTTTTAAATAACAAACAAAACTTTTCTTTTTAAGAAATAAACGCCATAGTATTTAATGTCTTAAGAACAAATTTGAAGTATTTAATACTCATCTATAAAAACTAAGCTATTAGAGATTATAACTGAACTGTACTACCATAATTTTAAAATTAAATTTTAAAGTACTAAACAGACTTTTAAATTGAAATCAACTGAGTCGTAAAAACATGTTACACTAATACCATTAATAAACACTGACGAAAAATATGAATTTTTTAGACCTTTTAATGGATTTTTTTCTTCTTAAAATTTAATTCCTAAACTATTGCTATTACTAAACAACATGTATTGTAGTTAGTTAGAAGTATTTAAAAAGTTACTTTTGCAAGAGTTTTTCAAAATAATAAATAACCAATTCAATAGTATATATTTAAAATTCATCATTTTTCAAATGATAAATCAGAAGATAATATTACACAATAAACTAAAACTTAACGAAACAATAGATTCTACTGAAGTGACTTCAACAACATAGCTTCTTTTCATTCAACAGACGCATCTCTCAGACGAATTCGAATTTAATGATCATTAGCTTCAAAACCGATTACGAGCTACATACTGAGCCTCCAAAATCTTTTTTATTATTTGATTTTCACGATTTGGACTTCCTAAATCACAGTTTTTAATCCAACGGTGGAATTTGTATGGACCGGGATCCGCCCAGAAACAAAGTGTGATAATGAAGATGTCTGGAACAGCTGCCACTTTACGGCCTTGTTCGTGGCAGTTTGGGAAAATTGGGGGATATCAGGAAGGTAAGATGAAAACGGAAATGTTGTTGAGTCAAAAGTCATGCAAATTTTGGGTTGCCGTATGAATGCCTTTATTGTTTTCAAAATAGGCCCAAACCTAACGCTTGGTGTAGGATTTTGGCAATAGCTTAATAATGTGTTTTTGTTGTTCATGGAGTTTCTGCATATTTTATGTATTTTTAGTTATATTTTCTGAGTTTTAGTATTGTAAAAATAGTTTATAATGGACTAACGAAGAGCTACTTTTTAATACGAAATGTTCTTACTAATAAACCTTTTTTTTATAATAAACTTGCTTGGATGTTACGAAATTAATAAAATACAATATAAATTCTACCTGTACAATGATGCAAAAATATTAATTCAGATTTTGTGCTAAAGCCAACTTGTGAACAAATTTTATTTTTAAATTTTAATTACCCCAATAATATGAAAAAAATCATATTTATTGGCAAAAATACGTATCGTGTGTTTTGTTTGGGTACATTTTTCAATTTGTCAATTTTCATGAAAATAAGCGTCAAATATAACTCCTTTACTCTAGCCTCCTTTGGTTAGACAGAAGCTAGAAGTAGAATATTCACTGTTGTTGTAGAAATGCATTGGAATTTACAAAAAAGCAGGTGCAGTTGACAGTCCTTGGCAAATTGAGTTAGTTTAAAACAGAAATTATAGTTCTTTAGCATTGTGTGAATAGAAATGTGTTGAGAGAATTACTTAGTGAGATTTTTTTCTATTATAAGAGAAATGTTTGAATTATGTCTGTATCATTCAATTGCTGTTGTTAAGAAATTGAAATATACATTTTTATAAACGATTTCGAAAATTTAAAATATAATGGATTTATCATTTTAAATCTATTTTACTTTAATTATTATTTTTTTTATAATAGGGATTGCAAACCCTAATTCTTTTATTATCTAAAATGAAAATACTATTTGAAATTAATGTGATTTGCAGAATTTTTTATAAAATAAAAAATAAAATATATGGCTATTTTTAGATTCCTCTATTCCCCAAATTTATTCTACATACTTAACATCTAGTTTTAACTTCCGTTTAAGTACCTAACATCCATTAATTAAATAAAAAACACCTAAAAATAACGTAAACTTAAATATGATTATGCAATCTTATGTAAATTGCGCATTTAAATTAAAAGAATTTCAAAACACCTCAAACACAGGAAACAATTCCCTTGTAGCCATAAACTAAAAAACAAATTAACACCCGGAGCTATAAATTAAAAAATATATTAAGGCCATTAATTTCGTAAAATAAACAAAACATTTCAAAAAGCTAATGAAAAGACCACACAAATTCGTAGTCACGTATAAAATAATGCATGCATTATTAATGACCGAAAACGTCCACGCACTAATGGAAGACTCAAGGTAATTTTTCAATTAATATTTAATATCTTATTTATTTTATTTACCATATAAGCACATTATTATGCGATTTTTGCCATTTTAATTAGCAATTCATTATTAATGGTTGGTTGTTACAAAATAATCAGGCAATCAACACTTATATTTTTAAGAGTAAATATTTTTGTTATCGTTACAAAAAAATATAAGCATTGAAAAGTTATAAGTTATAATAAAATATAAGCATTGAAAAGTTGTAATAAGTTATAATAAAATATAAAGCATTATATAAAAAGTTAAATTCAAACAAAACTTTTTGCTGTTTTAACTCAAACTTGATACAATTTGAAATTAATGTTGAAATAATTTTATATTTCAATGTGTGTGTTATGTTTAAAAATTTTAAATGTTTAATTTAACCAATTATGCTTAAGACTATTTTGAAAAATATTACTTTGAACGTTTATATAATTTTTTTGCAATTTATTTATGCGTCAAGGCAGTTTTCCATGTTTTTTTGCATGTATATATTTTTTATTTTTATCTATTTTGAAGAAAACTGGATATCATGATGAAGTTCTTAACAGTAAGGGGTTGAGTCCAAGTATGATGATTTAGAATATGTGTCCCGTATGCCCATACAATTTTCTCAGCCTGCTAAAACTGCACGGGGGAAATTTTCCAATGTTTATTTAAATCGAAATTTAGAACTACTAAATTTTCTAACACACGTTTCTTATTGCTACTTTTGTATACCTTTATTGTAAACTATAATGATTTATAAATGCTACACATAAAATGTAGATAGATATAGAAAGAAACATCATTTTATTTCACAAAACTAATAATTTTACGAAAAAAAATAATAGACAGCATTAGTCAGTATCATCATCTAAATGAAAATGAAAACACATAAAGTAGGTGCTTAGGTAGTACACTAATGTGGGATCCGTATGGGCCCATGTGGACACTATGTAGAGAACGTGAAATTTTGGAAAACCTGCTCCGTCGTCATATTTTTACTTTAATAGGATATTGACGCGTAGCGTTTCAAGTTATTTTGGAAATAAATACATAGTTATGTTAGAACGGCACCACCTTTTAATATAAGCAACGCTTAAATAGTAAGTTTAATACTAGTTGATTTAAGTTTCAATAAATACAATTGGGGAAAGTTACTCACGGTAAGGAATATCAGAAAGAAAACTATATCAATAAAATTATTACTGCTGCTGCTTCAAGATTTTTGTGGGTGATTTATGACGAGTTACTTCTAAATCCACAAAACTGATTGGCACCCCAGTCGGCCCATTTCTAAATATGGTCAGTTAGAAAAGATGCATAACTAACCCCTGTCCCCTATTTCTAACTTTTTTTAACTACTTAGTAGTGCTTTTTATTTATTGAAGCATATTAAAAAATATAAATCTAACAACTTCAGTGCGGTTCTTACTGGGAATGATTTTTACTGAAATTAAAAAGTCATATTACACTGTCATTCGAAATTTGAAAAATTCACACTTTAGATTCCTAAAAAATATATACACATGTAAAAATTATGCTATCATTTAATGCTTCAATTAAATAGTGGGGGGGTCAAATCCAGACATGTTTAAATTTAAAGTTTTAACAATGAATTTTGTTCTCCGACAGAATTTAAAGAAAAGTAGAAAATGTTAGAAAAATTCATGATTAAGGTTTTGTGAAGCCTTTATAATTTACAATTATGGAATTTATAAATAAAAACTTGTACGACAAATTCTTTACGAAAATCTATGAAACCAATGAGGAACGATATTAAAAGAATAACTAATTATGTAAAATTACAATTTTTGCTCTTTAAGTTTATCCTAGTTGAGAAAAAATGAAGAAAAACGCTTGGCATGTCATCTGGTTAATCTTGAACCCTTTTCAGTTCTTCAATTTAATCTGTATGTTGATTTTTCTTAAAATAGTTCGGAGTTTTAAACTGAATTAAAACATGTTCACCATAAAAGATATATTACACACATGCCGAGTTATATTCAATAACTTTAATACTATGAACAATTCTTTATCAACTTGAATACTATGAAATTTTTTTTATTACGTATACGTAATAAAAACAACCCTACAATTTTCGCAAATCCCACAAGTAGCTCACCGTCTAAAAAAATCACAGCCATTATCTAAGAATGATCGGTTAGCCGCAACTCCGATGCATCTGACGGTCAATGTACTGCAAAAGCCATCGCGAATGTCTGTCCAAGATAAAAAAAAAAAGTCAAAATGATCGATGGCCGCAGATAGCCACTGGACTGTTCAACTGGACTTTTGATTTCTTCTTAACGAATCCTGTAAGACGACCAGAAACTTATGACGTGGGATCATATATTCGCGGGACACTTCTGAAAAAAGTTATTTCACCCTAGAGATCTTTCTGGTCGGTTTCGTTTATTAAAAAAAGATTTAAGGTATCTTTAGATATCGGATGCCTTTTTTGTTTTATCGCATTGATTGAAATGTTTTTGATTATAAAAATGTTCTACATTTAATAGGGAACACAAACAATTTTGTTATCAAATAATGGACAATCTTCTAAAATAATAAAAAGAAAGGCGGAAAATGTACAGAAAACCACAAATTAAAATCCTTATTGCTTTCGTCACTTGACAGCAGTTAAAAAAAGCCACTGTCACTTTGAATTTTCTTAAAGATACAATCTAAAATCATCTTTGTTAAAATACAGAACAGGTGACACAAGTGGATTAAATAGGTGAATTTTTCTTATATATCATTGATCATTCAATTACCCTTGCATAATTTAGATATATTACTCTAAACCACTCAAAGTTATATTATGAATAAGAATACAGCAAAGGATGCTGGTAAAATAAAACCAACTCATTACTCACTGAGCTGCATTTTTACAAACACCTTTTACAAGACATAATACAGACCTTTTACAAGACATAGCTTACTACCGAAAAGGCAGCTGATAGTGCGATGTTATGTAACATAATTAATATTTTACGTCTTCTTATTTTAATGAATTTGGTTGAAGATAGCGAAGAATTTTAAATTGTTTGAGGCAGTATCTTTCTCACAATAGTTCGAGAAAAAGTGTCAATTTGCCATTCTGTTAACAAGACAGTAGCGTCGATTTTTCATTTAAGTTTTAGATATCTACAGGTTTGTTCCACTGAACTCTTTACTTCTTAATTTTAGTAAAAAAGAGCTAATGTCCAAATGAGATAAGATAGCCTTTCCCCAGACAATTTCCAATATTTCATCTTATCAAATGTGTCTAGGGATATAAGTTTATCCCTTTGAATGAGTCTTTCTCTACTTTGGGTAGTATTTTTTCTTAACGAGTCCTCTAAGACACCGAGAAACTTAGGACATGGAATCTTCAATTCATGGTTAACCTTCTTCAAAAAGTTATTTTACCTTGTAAATCTTTTAATTCAAGATATATTTATTACAAAAGTACTTTGTTTTAAAAAAATGGAATATGCAAGTCTTGCAGAAGAAATGACACTGTCTCTATTGACAAAGATATAGCTTTTTTCTGGAAAACTTATTCTCCAAGAAAGATTAATGTCCAAAAATAGAGGAGCAAAATTCAATGCATCCATTGATTTTTGCATTTTTTAGAAAAGTAGAAAATTGTGCACTGAAAAGTTTAAGAATTCAAATAAAAATGTCCTTAAGAAAGACTTTAACAGGTAGAAAATGTACACTATTTATTAATGTATGGGAAACTTGATACAAAGTATATATTAGGAAATTTTGTATTTAATAGAAAATCAAATTTTTCAGAGCGTTTATCTAAACAATTTTAACATCAGGTATAAGAAAAGTATTAAAATTTTGAATCAGTTGAAAAAATCCGTAGTCTCAAAGTCTCAAAAGAGCACGTTAAAATGTCTAAAACGTTTTTTCACATGATCACCCCCCCCCCCTCCCAATAATGTAATATTTTATAATAACTTACAAAAATTCCTATTGATATCAATGTTTTAAGTTGTTATAAAAAATACTTAAACGGAACTTAACATTATTTCATCAAAAATATAAACATTCAATACATTTTTCCGATGTTTAAATACTATATGAAAAGGAATACCAATACAACATGCATATGTACTAAATATTGAAAAAATATATAAAACCTCTAAGAACATAGAGTATGAATAAACAAAAGACCACGAAAGCTCCTATAATAATTTTATTAGATCACTTAAACAAAACTACCGGTATTCCATCACAACGTGAATAATTTAACATGGACTAATGGTAAATTCAACATTTCGTCACTGCATCAGTAATCTTTTACGTAGAAGGAATAGGTTTCCTTTCCAGAGATAAAACGACCGCATTCGGTATTTCACAACATTTGTCAATAAGTTAGATTTTGCCGCTAACGTACAAACAAAGTCTACTTCTAAGTGGTAAAGTTTATGCCTGATTTAACGGTTACAGTTTTTGTAGATAGCTAAAAATAACCAATTTGTTTTACTTATACAGTTATATTAGATGAAATTTATCGTAGATTTAATACTTTGTATAAGCTTACCTAAAACTAAGAAAACTCGGCATAAGCTTGCATAAAAAATTTTATTATGCACCATAAAATTGCGTACATGTACTACAGAAGTATGTAGCACAATATTTTTTTCATGTAAATAAAAAAATATTATAAAAATACTGACTACTGACGTCATTTATTGTTGAAAACACGAATAAATATAATAAAACAACAAATCATTACAATTAAACTCTTGAATATTAGTTTCAATTATAAAAAATACAGCTCTTTGATTTTGGTCCCTTAACAATCTAGCCAAACAATAAATCAATAAAAAAAATTTGACGCAAATTTCTACGGCACATAATTATTCTACTGTTTTGAATACAGTGTAGTGATAAAAAGTTGAGTAATGTATTCAAGAATAAAGTTGAAGTACACGCTACTAGAAAAGAGTTTGCGGATTTGTAGCACGCTTTATGTTGATAATTATGGATTATCTTCTTTGTTGTAGGTGTTTTCGTGGCAAAATGTATTCAGAAATATGTGGTTAGGTACGTAGTATGCAAATATTAAAGCTTCAATATAAATGTTTCTGCAAGAGACTACATTATATTATGACAAAACAAAATACGCCATAACGGTGATTCGAAAACAATTCATAATTATTTGCTTTGTAAATTAAATTTATATGACATTCTTTTCTTTATATTTATGTCCCACGAAATTGAGGAATAGTCGCTTTAAGACATTTATTTTCAATAGAATATGTTTAATTCAATTGTAACAAATTTCATATATTTGCATTATACATGGTCTTCTACTATTGTATCATAACACAAATTATTAAAATACAGTGAGAATTAATTAAATGAGTTATATTTTTTATGAAATTTTGTCAGCTGTAAGACATGAGGAATTAAAAATATTTTTTTTAAATATAAAGGGAAAATAACCAAAATAAAAATTTAAAATATCTATTGAAAATATTATGCATAGCTCAGATTTTATTGAAATGAAACATACAGCTAATAGCATTTTTATAAAACCACTTTTTAATTTCCATTATAAAATGTATGAAAACTTGCCTACCTTTACTTTTTATAAATCTTACAGCATAGAATACTTAACTTCATATATAAATACAATTTATTTGAATACCTTTGCCCTTTACAGTAGTCAGAAATTTGGAACTTTGAACAATGGATAATGCAATTTTCAAAACTAGGATCAATAATTAAATTATACATGACTATCTTCTTTTTGAAATATGTATTTCCTTCTACTCTAAACATGAAAGAGACACCTTTGTACCAACAACTGTAACAGTTTTCTTATAAGATATTATTTTTTAGATATTTTAAAATTGTAATTAAGTTTAGGAAATATGCAATAATTAACATGCTTTTCTAAAGAAATTATTTATGATTCTATTTTTGATGCTCCAAGTTACTATTTTTTAGCCATTAGCATCTTCGACTTATTTGATAATTTGAAAGTTCTAAAATTGTTATTTTGGGTCCCTAGTATACTTGGCTGGTGCATATTATTAATAGAATGAGAAACATATTAGCGAAACACGGAAAATTAGCAAAAATAGGATGACGAAATACTTTTTCAGTTGAACTAAGTTCATTTCATTTATGGCAAATTGACACGAGATTGACGATTTTACTATTTTTTTTCCAAATTAAGCTCTCAAAATTAGATAATTATTTATAAGAGTTCAGTTCACATTCTAGTAAAATTACTATTATAATTTCAATTAATAATTACTTTGTATTGCTTGTTGTTGGGTATGCCTTTAAATTTAATTAAAAATTATCGTAAGGAGTAAATTAAAATAGTTATTAGCATTTAACTAAATTCATTAAAATACACTTTTGATTTCAAACGACCTATACTAATTTAAAGAATAAAATAAAACATTTATATCCAATCTAACAGTGAAAGCAGATCCTTTTGTTTGATACAATCTTTCAAAAGAACGCCCCCATCTGACAACTTAATCCTTTCAGCATATAATTTAAAAATATTACTAGCCTTTTACACCTGCCTGTATAAAAAATCGTAGAAATACTTAGCATTTCTCCGCGTTTTCGGATTCTGCATTTAAACAAAAGCTTCTTTCCTCAAAGATGAGGTCGAAAATTTATCTTAATATGTTTTTTCGCTCTTTTGCTTACATCAAGATAAAAAAAGTCTAGTAGATTAGTTTCTTTTTTGTTCGTTTCTGAATAAAAGTTATCTTCTAAGAATTGAGTCTTAGAAAATCGCCGCAAACAAATGGGAGATAAGTCAGAACTTTGTTTAAAACGATCTTTGATTCCCGAAATAAATGGAAACAAATTTAAATTTTACACTTCACAGATTTGTTTTGATAAATTTGTATTTTTTACTCGATGTATTGTAAGGAAATTGAGGTTGGGCGGTTGAGGACACGGATTGTACTGTAGAGCGACACTGTAAAAATATCTGTTTATTTTATTTTCAACAAAAAAATCCTTACATTTACAGAAAAATCTCTGTCAGTTTCTTTAAACTGTTTTTTCTGTAAAACTATGCTGTTTTAAATAAAAAAAACAGTTTTTTTAAACCGCGTAAAAGTTATTAGTCTGCATTTGAACTATTTGTTGAAGTTCCACGTGCCGAAGTAGCTCAGTTGATAAAGCGTTGGACTGAAGATCTGAAGGTCTGTGGTTTGATCCTGGTTTTCGGCAGTCTGTCATTTCTCGGTTGTATATATGTCAGTATACTCAGTCCGGGGGTCGGTTACTCGGAGGAAGTATTTACTTGCAAATTAAACTTAACAAAGAAGTTTTACACTTAATTTGACTCTTCAAGCATAGATATTATACTGTATATCTTTATACCATAAAAAAACTTATCAATTTTTATTTTAAATAAATATAACATACCAAAGAACATTTTAAAAGAAATAACATGTCATTCAGTAAGGACAAAGCAAAAATATAAACAAAATTACAAGAAAAATTGCCAACTTTCTCGTGTATTTACTTAAAGAAAAAAACACTTTTGTGAAATTTTTAACTTAGGCTTTTTTATACATAATTGGAAATACATTGGAATACATATAATCAATTTAACCAATCATAATTTACACCAAAGGAACATTAAGGAAAATGAAATCACATTAAACAAAAAATACTATAAAAAATAAATATATTATCAACACTTGTTTATTATATCGTCCTTTGACAAGCAATACAATATTTTAGTGATATTAATTGATATAATTCCCTTATGTTCATTTCCAATTACTTAGCATTAATTGCCGAGTAATAATAAATAATGCCTTTATTTGCACTAAAATTCATTAAGAAAGAATGTTATCCACAACCATTGGCAGAGAAAATCATTTATTTGCGTTGACACAATAGAAGCATTAATTCTACCACAAATATTGAATATTTGCAAAGTGTCATCGAAAATTAGTAGTGAATGCCTCTGTTCGTTGAACTGTGATATCTAGGACATATATATGAAGAACAATTAATAATGACTTGAGTGTTTACGTATACAATACCCGAAGTATTACTTATGTATAACTTATAAAGCACTTAAAGTTTAATTCGTATTCTTTCTAAAAAATCCAGATGTCATAGAATTACCAAAAAAAGCAGTTAAATACATAAAGTTGAGCTATTATTTGTGGGCCTTTTTAGACTAAAAAATAACATTTTTTTATAGATACAAAAAAAGTTTAACCAAAGAAGTTCTATTTAAAAAGGCAGACTGTTGAATATTTTTTTAAATAATTTTTATATGTTGACTTTGTATATGCTATTTTACAATTAAATATTATAAACATTAACAATTTCATTCATAAATCTGTAAAAAAAATTATGGGAACTATTATATGATGGTTTTTTTTTAAGTATATCAGTCTCCTAACCACATCGGTCTCCAAACCCTAAAATTAGCTTTTCTATAGTGTTAAAGATGTATGGGATATCTTTGTTTAAATGTGGATTTTTCAATATTTATTGCACTCAGAATTATTCTTAATAATTTTATAGTTTTTCTTTAAAAAATGACTAATTATTTTTCAAACTTTTTATCTACGACTTCTCTTATTATACGCCTATTTTCAAACCCATTTTTCTTGAAATCAGTCACGTCTTGGTACGAAATTCGTCAAACCAACAAATCCAAATATCCGCCTTAGTAAAAAATTGAAGAGCTTCTCTGACTAAAACCCGCCTTTCAGCGTCTTGAAGAAGGTGGTAAAAGGTAGTAAACCTTATTTGATCTCCTATACCGACCATTTATAGCCTAGGTTGACGACGCGACGGTAAAAGGTGGTTACTGGACAGAGAGGCTGTTCTTTTATTAGGACATCAATCCAAGAACTTAACACGAACATCAATACATTCCAAATTTAGAAATGTAAGACAAAGAATCTTGTCATTTTCAATGATTGAGAAGGAATTCGAAAATTACTAAGCTCAATTCAGAAACTTTATTTTTACCCTCTCTACTAAAAAAATATTGTATAAAATCTGAAACTAATGATTAGTGTAAAAAAGCATTCTAAGGACGTTGTCTTAATTATTTCTTGTATCAAAACCTTGTTGACTACTACCTTACCTACCTTGTTGGTAAACCTTGTTGACCTACCTTAAATAGCCGGACCAGAGGACATGATCAGAAATTAAATAAATTATGCTTTAGAAGGGAACATGCTTTAGAAGGGAAGAAAACATTATTTTTACAATAGAGTTGTCAATGAGTGGAATGCTTTTCCAGATTATGTTGTGTATTCGAAGAGAGTAGAAGATTTTAAGAAGAATCTTGATAGCCATTGGAAACTGGTAAAGTATTAGATTTATTTTAGACCAACCTTGCTGGGCCTCTGGCCTGTTGTTGGTCGACAATTTTTGTATTTGTATAATTATTCACGAAAATAATTCAATCGTTCATGAGTAATAATCCCATTAAGGGCTATCACATGACAAATGAATACCAAAAACATTCTCAGTTAATGCCCATTCATCCAAAAATCTGAAACGTGGGTTAATAAATCCAAACCTCGTCTGTAATCTCCGTCGCCCGAAGTCATTACTATCAATGATTTAGATAGAAATCGAAACTTGCTTCATCTTCCCAGTAACTTTATCCTAATAATATCATTAGACTAAATGCACAGATAGATAGAATGGTTTCGACTTTTCGCAATTAGAAGTTCGCGTTTCCTACTTGCGTTATAAATCACCTACGCTGCTTTGTTATCCGATTTCAGTTTCCATATCAGTTTTCGGTTTCTAGGATCTGAGCATTGTTTTTGTAATGACGGTAAAGTAATGGCTCGAATTGGGACAGTTCAGGTCGCTTTAAAATGCATTTGAGATTAAATGTTGATAAAGTTTATAGCGTAAATGTCGGTAAGCCGAACTCACCATTCTTTGATTGCATATTCCGGCTAATATTTCAGGTGGGAAGAAGTGGGAAGTAATAATATGCAGTGAGATTAAGAAGATGAATGGAATGAAGAAGTGTAAAGTAAAGATGTTTTAATCATATATAGAACTCGAATAATTTGGCAGTCAGTATCTGATTATTTATCTCACGCTGCCCCTGTTAATTAAAATAATTTAAGGTTTCTAATAAAAGGTTTAAATAATAAAAGGGATTTTTGCACTGAATAAAATCAATAAGTTTCATTAAAAAATCTTTTGAAGCACAACAAGAACTCCCTCTACTGTGACAAAAACACCAAATAATCATTTTACTTTATTCGTGTTAGTCAAAGAAGACTTTTGGAATCGTCTAAATGCCTTAAGCAACAATTAGTATTTTAGCATTTGAATCATTAATGCTTGAAATAAAATGTGTTGGTATTTAAAAATTACTTTTAATTGCATTCAAATTAAAAACCAATTACCAACAGAGCTATCACTACATAACTACAGTTTTTACAGCATCTTAAAAAAAAACATTACCTTCTAGTACTTTAAACCCACAACATCCCACATCATTTCGATGGCGTTACTTTAATCAACATCCATAAGCCCTTTTACGATGCCTCGAAAGACCAAAACGCCGCCGTTAAAGAGGGGCCAGCCGATAGGCGATCGCCGACTATCTCACTTAACCAACACCTATAAAACTCAGAAAACATCTAAAAGAAGATGCAATTCATATTTTTTCCTTAGCGAGGCCAAGTGGGAAAATCCATGCTATCAGGCTAAAATGACTTGGCTTGAATTATGAAACCAGGAAAAAACAATTATTTTCTTACCCAACTTCTGGTCAGTTTTGTGCTATCTTTAAGAACACATACCGTGTGTTGGTCATCAAAAGTAATACGCAATAAAGTTTTACTAGTTTATGTATAAACTGTGTTTTACTTAGGTTTTACTAGTTTAGAATCATTATGAATTATATGGTATAGATAGTTTTGTTTTATATACTTTATTATTAAACATTGTTCAAAATGAAAATTCTGCGGTTTACTCACATGAATTTTTATTAAAAATGTATTATTTCTTATTTTAAAGCACGTTGCTTTTAAAGACATTGTTTTACTATAAAATTGTAAGTGTTTTCTTTTTAAAAAAAATTATCAGAATTTTTGAGATGTTAAAACATATTTTAATGTTTTTAAACGTGTTTTTATTTTAAAAATATTAATAAAATAAGAAATGTTATTGTTTACAATAATGTTTTTACAGAGATGATGTTTAAATGTATTACAAATGCACACTCTTTATATCATAATGTTAGAAAACATTTTATGATGTATAATAGAAATTCAAAGGCTATATGAACTCGAACTTAAAATGTTTTGGTAAATAACAGCTGGTGTTTATTTGTAGATATACTTTCATACTTCTTTATAAAGGACGAATAAATAAATGAAAAACAACGTAGCATATTGGTGATAAATTTTATGAAACTATGTACACAACTGTTGGTTACGGTGACGACTGGAAATATATCTTTTCATAGCAAACAATGCAATATTTTCAGAATGAATGACCACAATTTTATGAACTTTCCTCGAAGATATAAAAAAAGTGTTTTCTCATAAAGAAAATGAAACTCCATATTTTGGTTACAAGCAATATCCAGTTGAACTGAATACTTTGAATTACTTCGGATGTACAATAATTTAAAATACCAAGAAACTATTTTGAATTTTAAAACTTTTGATTTGCAACTTTGTTTTATATTTAGCTTTAATTTTTTTTTCTTAACTGAAATACTTTGGAGACTGCAAAATAGCATATTACTTAGATAAAAGTTTTAGTGTACATTTGTTTATGAACGTAAATTAGAATGCATGTTTGTATGAATCAAGAATATAATGGATATTAATTCTAAGGGTTTTGGATTAAAATAAAGTAGAATATTATTTTATCTTTTATAAGGATAAACTTGACTACTTAAATTGGATTGTTAAAAAAAACTATTAAAACTAACGGTAGTCAAATTAAGGCCGAATGCAAAACTTATATCATTTCACTAACTTTTTTTACAAGTAATTGAAATAAAAGTTGGTTTAGATAAGTTGGTTAAAAAAAAAAGAAGTCAGTGATAGAAAAGAGTCAACTGTACCCTGTAAAAATTTTAATACTTTTAATTAGTTTTAAAAAATTGAAGAGAGGTTTTCTGAAATAAACACTTCGATGTAATTTTGATTGAACGTAAGTTAAACCTGATGCTAGTATCCTTTATGACTATTTCTATATCTATTATATTTCATTAAATCTGTACAGTATTTTTTCTGTTTTGCCTTTTAGCCAGATAGAGACTAAAACACACGGTTATCACTATATAACACGGAACGCGGAAAACCGACACTTCTCTCGTTAAGATAACATGTCAGAAGCGTCATATTTAGAGGAAGGGACGACATTTCCTCTTTTATTTTGCTTTTACCATCTCGTTGGATATTTTTTTTTTTTGACAACGCTGCATTTGATATTTCTGGCAAAATTTCGAGACACTAAATTTGAAAGTTAAGAAAAAATAGCTTTGCAAAGGAAATATTTCTTTTTACTTTAGGTAATAACATACATTGGTATTTACAATGTATATTGGAATTTTCAAACATATTTATATGTAAGAAAAACGTGACTTACCAAGTAGAACAATTAATTTTATTTAAGGTCTTTATTCCTGCATTGGTATTTTCGAACATGTTTTCAACAACTCTAGCTTTTGTGACACCCTGTGCTATTTGTAATTGGTGTATTTACCACGTTTTTATTTAAAAAAAATTCGTAGAAAGACATACAAAAACGAGATTTTAATTTTTCTTTCAAAACGTTTTGCTTTTTATCAAATGACCACAGCTTATATCGCATTTCCATAGGCAAAAATGATTATTTCTACATTGCGAGAAGGAAGATTTATATACAGGAAACCCGTTTTCTGCTTTTTATTATAGTGACAAGAAAGGCGCCAGTTAAATCTTTTTCATCCACCAAAGTAATCTGACATCCCCAGAAGGGGAAGAACGCCACAAGTAGCCCTATTAGGGAGGATGCAGAGTTGGAAGAAGAATATGGGATCGTTAGAGGCAAGGACAGGATTAATGGTAAGACTTCAGCATTCTTTATATATTCGCTCTTTTGTCTATGGTTTTTCTATACACGGGAAGAACTTCTTACCTTCTTTATGAAGACCGGTATCGATTTGGTAAGAAGCCAGAAACTTATTGATAAGCTTCTTTGACAAAGCAGATGCTCAAACTAGACTGAATTGGTTTAGTCAATTTAATCCATTTATTTAAAATATTATCTGTTTTGCTGAAAAGGGCAAATTAGGCAATAAATACACTGGAAAGGGACTAAAAGATTCGTTTATTTTGATGCCAAAAAACAGCTTGAGTAAAAAAGGATCAAAATAATAAGGACTATTGAAATAATAGTTTATGAACTTTGTAAGCTGTTAAAAATTATGTGCTTAGTTTCACCATAATAGTGGTTCTTAGTGGCTGCAATGCCTGTGTGGTGAAATGTTCATCATCTTTTCGGTTCTCGGATGAACCCTCACAAAAACTTGAGAAATGGTATAACCAAAGAGCAGCTACTCAGAACAATACTTTTGTGAAACCAATTTCTAAATTAACAGGGTAGAAAAAATCACAGCAAAACGAAATAAGGTGGCTATTATGAACATATACCTCACTCTAAAGTAATGTAAATATTTTTTTATTTCTTTAATGAATCGTAACGTTGATTTGTGCAATATATAATGTAAATGAAACAAAGTTGTTTATTTAAGAATGTTTTTGAAATCGGTATGTGATATCAATAGTTAAAATTGTTTATTCAGTAATAGCATATTTGAATTTTGTCTTAAATAATTTATCACTATATAAATATGAATGTTTTCTGCTTAAACTTGCTTTGAATAAAGTAAAAGGAATATATATAGATATAAGTTGTAAAATTTGAGTTTCAAACTAAGTGTATATTATAAATCAACAATAAATAAGTGAAATCTGGATACTGAATAAACAAATAAATCACATAAATTCATTGCATTAAAATGTGTGCATTATACTTTCTAATAAATTTATTTTCACTGCTAAATACCATATTTATATACTACCATTCTAATACCGCACTGTTTACATTTTATATAAATACCATTTTTTTAATTATTCATGTGATACCCTTAATGTGTATACCCTTTAATAGAATTGAAATTTCCCCAAAATGAAAACAATTTAAAAAAAATTCTTAAAATTTCTGCCTTCAATGTTTAATAGTCTCAAAGGGTCCTAAATAAGTTTAAATATTAAGTTTCAATAATTCCTTCCATTAAATGGTTCGTAAAAATATTCTGCATAACTAAGTTTCCAGGAATTCTCAAATATTCTCCTCTTTTGCTGCATATACGATGTTTTTTTTTATCTCATGCCCTGTTATTTTTTCAAAAGGAATAACTAAAACAAGAGGGCGTAGGTTTCGCTTGTTTCGAAGAGGAACAATATTCTTGTTCAAATAAAATGTCAAGTAGAGTACATATATCTATAAATGAAATTTCTATATGTTCAATTTTCTTTAAAAGAAAAAAAGTATTTTGTTGCGAATAAAACTAAACATAAATTCCATCTCTTGAAAGGAACGAAGTGGGCAGTAAATCCAAGGTTGAGAACTGAAATTGCATTCAAGTTTTGTTCTAAGAAACAATTCCTTATAAAACTTCGATAAAAATGTAGTAATATGTAACTACTAAACTAAAATAACATTTGAAAACATTGTTTTCTTTTAAAAATGGGATATATAGGCCTTAAAAACTTAGAAACGAAAATTGAATTAATTATAAAAGATTAAATTGTTCCGTAATAAAAAAACTAGTTACATCATTTTAATTTCGGCAATGTTTTTCAAATACCTCTATTAACAATTATTAGTAAACAATTACCTCCCAACGTACCGTATTCAGTATAGAATCCCCAATTCATGCCAAAAAGAAAACATATTAATTTTAACGCAATGCCTAGCGTGTATGCAATTAATGGTTTAAAAATAATTTCTATTAGAGCTTTTTTCTGTTTTTTACAAGAACATTGCATAATGAAGGTCACCTCGAAATTAAAGAATACTCATATTAAACAATCTGCAATATTCTACAGATGTTTTAACACATTGCATGCAACAACCTAACTAGTTAATTAAGTTCAGTAACTGTTCAAACTACACTATCGTAGAACTGATAATTGAGAATTTCGTCATTTTCTAAGAGAGGTTAGGTTAGTTTGAAAAATCGTCGCACTAGAGCTACGCGAGGACTATTGGCGACGGGCGTCATAATTTTGTACCTTAGTCAAGTTACGAGCCGGCACCTGAGTAGGCACCAACGCAACCGTTAAGGATTACATCGTACGCAGCTTTGGGACTTTAAAGAATATCTAACGTGCACTCCCTCTATACGGCGTATTATTCTTTGGACATTTTTGGCTGCTCGGGCTGTTTATAGGGTTGCAGCTGTTTTTGCGATGTCCGGATTCGATCCTGGGACCTTCGGCATACAAGGCGAATGCCTTAACTGATTGGGCTCCAGACACCTTTTCTATAAACGAAAATAAATCTTTCAAAATTCAGTCACATTTATTTCATCTAACTCCATAGCAAGAATTGCCAGTTGTTTACTTGTAAAGTTGTTCAAATGCAAACTTAACTTATTAACTTAAGTTAATTATCTGGCAACCGCAACAGTTCCATTTAGGTAAATATTGTATGGCAGCAATCATGGACAATTGTTAATTTACTTTAATTCGAAGTACAGATGGTTTATTGGAGAACACTGGTAACTATTCTGCAGTCAAAATTATTCTACAGAGTTTGAAAGTTCCTATTTCCCGAATATCAATTAGGGGAATTTAAATTAAATTATATATTGTGTCACAAAGAGCATCCATATTAATGCTTAGTTGTAGGTTACGCTTATGCTACAAAGATTTTAATTAGTGTTTAAAATCAGCATGGGTATCCAAAATCTATATATCAATGATTTATGATTTAGAAAAATATAATAGGCAAGTGAAATTTTTGATATCGCGACGTATATGGGTAAGTTTAAATATTTTTAATACACTTGTAAATTATTGAAGTATATGATTTTTTTAGATTTTATCAATATCTTTATAAAAGCAAAACCTCAATTTATTTCCATAACAACTATCTATGTGTCACAGGTTTGTATTTGATAAGCGACTACAAAAATGTATTACCAATTTTTGTACCTTTTTAAAAAATTTTGAATAATATATTTCCACTCATATTTAAATTAAATGGCCTTGCACATATATACCAACTGCGTAAAATGATATATTTTAAGGCCCTCTCGACCTTTGGTTAGTTTAATAGTATAGTCACTGTTCATTTGTAATAATTTATACCGTAATAGTAACCAATTTTTATAAAAATAGAAAAATAGTTTTTCCTGATCTTTGATAAACAAAACTCCTTCTTAGTTTAAGCAAAAATGTATAAATATATCAATCATGCCCGTGTCACCAATAATAACTTCCGTTCATACTTTTCACATAAAAAAACAAAGCTACCCAACCATTCCCATAGTTTTTTTTGTTACAGATAGTTCCCTGAAGCGTTACATCGCTATCAATCGCCCACGGAATAGCAATGAAATATGACAACTTCTTCTGGACAATTGCCACAGTGCTTTTTCTTCCGACCGGCAGGGAAATAGAACAATCCCAACAAAGGGTCCTAACCACATGACTCGTGCTCAATGATAGTTGTTAAAATAAATTGTCCCGAAATTGTATGTCATGCAAATACGAAACACTTTTGCATAAGAACTAGGGATAGTTTATTTTCTTGGAATAAGTCAGCATTGTCATCTTGATCTTATGCACCATAGAAAACGTTCCACCTTTTTTTTAATTATCATTCGTAAGGTTAAATTTTTCTGTTCTTAAAACTTTAAATTTTGGATTTAACACACATGTAAGCCTTTAATGAAAATCGTTATTCTTATTCGATTGTGATCTTGATAAGCAGGAAGACCAAAATGTTCCTATTATACAGTTTTTGGAAATGAAGAAAAACTTTTAGTCCCCATCCGTTCGATCTTGGGTTAAGTCTTGCATGGGTACAGGAACTGGCCAAGTAATTTCTAAGCTTTGCAGGATTTTGGTTGGCTATAACATTGGTTTTGACAATTATTTAGGGAAGCTCCTTAGATGATTGGGTTTAACATCCGCCTCTCCTCGAGAAAACGGTTCAAATATCAAAACTCACCCTTTAGAGATTTTTTCCTCAAGAGGGTATGTATTGCTAAAAATAAATTAATCCGCTGAATCTCCAGAGTACACTAAGACATACGTGTTCATTAAATTGATGGGGTCCAAAGTTACGGCTCTGTCACTTTAACGCGAATTTAAATTACGAGACATAATCCCATGGTCTTTTAGCTCTAAGTGGCCTTATTAAAATAAGATGTTTAGTTTCTTTTTTGTTGTTTTCTGGTTTTAGTTTTTTAATTTAACCATAAAAAATTACTTCAACGCAAGTAGTATTAATTCGCTAAAGATATTTTTTTCTTTTGATGTTTTATCAAGTAAAAGATAATAACTTGGTTACAATTGTAACAAGATATGTTAATAACAGTTATCAAAATATTTCTTGGATTTTATCTGACTGTGTTTCGATTGAATTTCTTTGTAAAACATAAATATACGACCCTGTGGCTTCTAAGTGTTAATGTAAGTTATTCGTAGTTGTAAAATTTGTAACTTTATATATACCTTAGAATTCACATTAGTTTCTACCCTAAGCTTACTTTGTGCACTTTTACGGTAAAATTTTTATGGGTTTTAGTCACGGGTTTTTAATGGTGTCGTAAACTACGTTCGTACTAAATATTATGATGTTTTATTTTACATTTGAATAAAATTTCTCGAATAGATTACAAGTTAAAATAATTTTTTTTGTATTTTTTTACTTTACGTAGTTGACTTTTTACTTAAGATTCGATAAAATATATCAAGCAAATGAATTTGTAAAATGTTAAAACTGTCAGAAAAGTCGTTTTTAGCGATTTTTTTCCGATGGCTTTACAGTTGAAAAGATCAAATTTTTATTGTATTTCATGCATTCTTTAAATAAAAATAAAACTTTCAAATGTATCGCAATGCCAAAAATAGTTACCAAAAACTTAACACAATTATCATGTTAATAATACGAGGGCTGGGAACCCCAGTCGGTTAAGGCGTTTGCCTTGTATGCGGAAGGTCCCTGGTTCAGGTCTAGGCATCGCCAAAATAACTTCTGGCCTATAAAAGACCCGTTCAGCTAAAAATTCCCGACGAATAATGCCCCGTGTAGAGGAAGTGTACGTAAAATATGTCCAACGCTGTAAACTGCTCACGCAATGTCCTAACGCTGTGTACGATGTAGCCCTAACGGTTGCTTTGGGTTCCTACTCAGGTGTCGGCTCGTGACTTGACTGTGGTTCTAAATTATGACAACCGTCGCCAATAGCCCTCGTGTAGCTATAGTGCGACGATAATTCAAACTAAACTGAACCCGTTTATAATACTAACAACCATTTATTTTTAAGAGCCAAATACGATCTTGACTTAGGAACGGCACTCTCGCGACCTGTAACGGGTCAAAGCTCACTGACCAGATGGATCTAGGAACACAACGAAAATTAAAACGGTGTGGGAGAAGATGCTCTCTGACATGAAGGAATAGCTATTGTTTTTGTTCTGAGATTTTTTTTGTCTCGTTCCACAGAAATGAGTTCTCGGGGTATAGGATCGTGATGGGTGTACAGATTGGGGTATTTAACTTTGAAAAAAGTAGTTGGTTTCTTTGGAAATGGGGGACATCCGGAGTTGTGGGTGGACACATTTGTATTGGATTGCTCGAAAATGCAAATGATAATGTAAGAAGTGAGATGGTAATGAGAAATTGATAATTTTTTTTAACTGAATCGGGTGTGAAAGGATTGGTTTCTAATCAGGTGATTCGAAATTTGAAGATTTAATTTCATGTATTATTGTGATTGTAGTGTAGTAAAGGATTAAGTTTGTTAATAATGTTTTAAAATGTATAAAGAATTTCAAAGAAAATTGTAAAGTATATGACTTTAAATTTGAACCGAACAGTAAATTCTTCACTTTAATGGAAGACCGAATTTTTGTTTTTAAGCAACTTCTTTCTGTTGCGAACTAAAATGCTGAATAATAACTAATGTTTCCAGGATTTTTTAGGTTTAAAATAAAAGACTTGTAAGAAAGTAGTAATGAAAAATATGGATTTAGCTTTTTCTTACCTTTTACTCCTTTTTCTATTTTTGTGAAATAAATAACCTTACATATGATGTGTTAGCCTAAATATGGCCTAAATTGCCTTCAAAAACTGTACGAAAATGCCTAAACACAAAATTACGAATAACTTTTAACTACAAGTCCCAACTGATTTATAGCTTTTTAACAAAACGAATTTGAACAAGAGTGAATTGATTATGGCAGTCTGTACTAGACAAAGCTGCATGTAGTCAAAATACCTTAGGTTTCTACATTACCTGCATGCTTGCACTTTTGCACCTTTTCCTCTATTGATAGGGGGTACTAGGGACATTTGACCCATAAGGATACATGACCCAATGCCTTTTTCTCAGCAATGGAAAAGTTTTGTGAGTTGAAAGTGGCATCACTTTTTTCCTTTCAGCCAGCTGATCACATGGTGAAAAAAAACGAGCTGAATCATTGCGTATGTGTTAAGTTATGCGAAGAAATACGTTTTGATGCACTGAAAGTAAATTTTTGAGGCCGTAAGGTTTTCCAGTCTACATTTTTTGGTTTAAATGAAAGATTTTTTCAATTAGTTACTTGTTTAGTTCATGCTATTAGCTACAGTTACGTGTATAATAGTGCTAATGTAATTATTTGCAAATGACTTTCTTTTGGGGTTAAACAAAAAAAGTGCAAGTAGGGATAATTTACCTAAGCCAATTGGGGATATGTGACCCAAGTAAACAACACAAAAGTAGACAGAAGTAGACCAAGTAATTTTTTTAAAAAATCATGGGAGTCCCAAAAGTAACAGACTGAGTTCTTAACGAAGTATAAGGTTTGTTGAGAAGGTATAAGGGACATTTTTTTAACGAGCTTACAATTCAATGTGCAGAAAAAATCTATGGAAAATGTTTTGAATGTCCTGAAATGGATAATACATCCCGAAATGATATTGATCAAATAGTAGCGATTCTTCAACCACCTGTGTTTTCTCTGCAAAATAAAAAAAGCCCCAGTTTTGTATTTCGAACAAAATTTACTTTTAAATTTGATTATTTCGTTAGTATAAGCATAATTAATGAGATAAAAATAAAAAGTAATACTTTTGTCTGAAAATACTATAAAATCTATATAAACTGTATAATATGATATTAGTTTTGTTATTAGGTAAAAGTTTTTTGATAATTTTATAAGTCTTACTACCGAATTTTTGGGTTGGGTCTCGTATCCCTAATGGGTGGGTCATGTATCCCTATTTATTGGGATACATGACCCAAAACTAAATTTTTAAATAATTTATATTTTACTACTATTGCAGTTAATACTACAGAAAAATACTAATATACATTGTGTACTACTTTATGAAGTATAAATTATCCGCATTTACACATTCATAAATAGTATTTTTTTAAAGTTACAAGCAAAAAACTTCGAGTTGGGTCATATGTCCCTGGTTCCCCCTACTCAATTAGCACGTTTGAAATTCCCCAGCTAAGAAAAGCAGCAAAAAACCTTGAAAAAAAATTGAAGGAAAGCTGCAGGAAAACTGCAGGTATTTGGAACCAAAAACCTTCATCAAAAAAACTTTATTTTCCCTTCATTCGAAAACCTGCAGGATAAGTGAAGGTTCTAGGTACCAAGTTCCTTCACTTTTCCTTCATCAAAAGCCTCCATTTTCCCTTCATCAAAAAACCTTAATATTTCCTTCATTGGAAAAACATTTAAAAAACTGCAGGATAAGTAAAGATTTTGAAGTTGTAATTATGCCCAAGTAGGAAGGAAGGAGCACGGATTTGATGCGGGGGTATTTGTGTAGCTGTTCAGCGCGCTACCAACTGCGCTATTGGAGCTTGCAAATTGGAGCGCGTTTTAAAATTAGGAATGGTCTATTTTATAATTAGAACATACAAAATTACACACTCCATAGATTCGATTATAGTCAATAAATTTGATTCATGATTTTGCGTACAATTTGTCTATGATTTTTATTTAAAAATATTTAAATTAGATTTAATTAATTGTTCTAAGGTGGTAATAAATAAATTGGATGCAAATTTTGTGAGTTAGAAAAAAAATATATCTTAAAAATTCCTTTAAGATTAATTTATTTTTAAATTTTCTATAAAAAAGGTGAGAGCAAAGCTATTGAGCAAACTGAAATATTAAGCAAATAATTTTTAATTTTCTTTTTTTTTCGTTTAAATTTTACTGTCTCTTTATATAGGTGGCATTATTTTCTTCTTTTTTGCAAAATCAAATCAAAAACGTCCATGGAAATTGGAAAAAAGAATTTGAATCGCCAATTATAGCTTTGAGCTCGTTTCTGAATTTTTAGAAGTTACAGATTAACAAAATCTAGATCTGCGATTTGAACATATTAAGATAATTTGCTGCAAAATTTGCTAATAAACTGCAAATGTTTACATTAAAAATTAAATGTTTTTCCGCGAAAAATTCCAACAATTTTTAGCTGGGATACAATTACTACAAGTGTAAAATATCAAAACTAATTTCAAAAATTTCAAATTTCAAAAATAAAGAGCAATTTTAAGATAAAGATTCACTACAAAAAAATTTACAGTATTTTTGGGGTTAACGCACACATTATTTTTTAAAAATAACTTTAAATAAACTCACAACTGGTTAACCCATTTGATACTTATTTTCAATGACGCTTCATTAGAGTCGTCAAAAAAAAGTTTACACTGGTATGATAATGCAGCACCATGGAAGTTATTGGTTTGTAAAATTTCCCTTGAGCAGCAACCCACTTGTCGACATTGTTGCAGAAAACAATTTTGGCCCCTGCAGGCTTTATGTGTAACTCTATGCTATAAAGAATTATGCACATGTTGTATTAATTCTCTGCAGGAAGTTTTTTAGACTTCAGAAAAATAAGAGTTTTCTTTAAAAAAAAAATCACCTTAAAAAGTTTTTCAAACATGCAGTTCTGAAACTCAGTTGCTGAATTTCTCAGTACAATACCTTTAAAAAAACATTTTCCCTGCATAAAACCTTCATCTCTCTTCAAAAGCATTGTTTTTTTGCTGAAATTTAGTTGCTGAATTTTTCATCACAATACCCTTAAAAGTACTGCAAGTTTAATGCTGAAAACATTTCCCTGCATTAAATCTTTATCTCTCGTCCGAAAGAAGCAGTTTTTGTGATGAAATTTAGTTGCTGAATTTTTCATCATAATACCTGTAAAAGTACTGCAGGTTTTATGCTGAAAACATTTTCCTGCATAAAAGCTTTATCTCCAAAACATGCAGTTTTCCTGCTGAAATTTATTTGCTGAATTTTTCAGCACCGTACCCATATAAATACTGCAGGTTAAACAGTGAAAACATTTCCCTTCATAAAATCTTCATTTCTCTTCAAAAAATCTGCATTTCTGCATTTTCAATGAAGTTTTTTTGCTGATTTTTTTAGCTGGGTCATATCGGTAACCTTGCCTTTAAATTATGAAAAAATATATGCATTCATTGGTTAAAATATTCCAATACCAATTTTATGATAGACTTTAAATATTTGTAACAGATAGGGGAGAGAAGGGTAATTGCGCCCACTTAAGGAAAAGTGACTGCAACACGCATAATACGACACTTAAATTATGTTTTTTTATTACTATTTATAACTGAACAAATATAAAACAGAATGCCATATCGTTAAACATGAAAACAACAACAATTGTGCTTAAAAATTGAAAACAAGAAAATATTACATTGAGCGCCATTACCCGAACATGTTGGGTAATGCCGCTCACTGCGACGGGTAATGCCGCTCATTATTCAAAGCTTTTATACTACATATTTCACAACTGATTAAAGTTATTTTACAATTTGTAATATTCACAAATATAGTTTTCTGCTTTATCCTCTCTACAGCAATCTTTGTGGATCCACTTAGAATAGGATTTGCACCTAAACCATAGTTCGTTGTCCTTTTTAAACTCCCCGCAAACATTACATACGTCATTGATTTCATTACTAATAATACCTTCGCCAGGTAAATCATCCGTTTCATCATCATCACATATCATGGTTTCATCGATGGTTTCCTCATCTGCACAAGTCAAATCTTCTTTCTTTGACGATTTTTTATTTTTCTTGGTCTGGACTTAATTTCGGCTTTTGACTCCTGTTGTTTCGCCAAATAAGGCCTTTTTTCACCCTTATATTTTATAAGGCTTCTTTGCCAGTAGATTGTACGTATTTGCAGCTTTCGTAGTATTTAAAGAAGAGGCTGTCTTGGATTCCTTGAGACGGCGTAGTTCCTCTTTCTTTTCAAGCATAATTTTCATGGGTGTTCCTGTAATGATGGCAGATTTTTGTTTTGGAGGACCTTTCTCAACTCTAAAAAGTTAATAAAATGATAAAACAGTTTTGATTATTAATAATTCGACTCTTCCAACAGTGGATGGTAATGCCGCTCACAGGGAGGGTAATGCCGCCCATCTGAGCGTCATTACCCGATCGCGCCATATTTGATTTCGAGCGGTCTAATTAGGAACACAATGTATCCAGTGAAATAAACTTAGTTACATTAGATAACAAAATTATTATACTTCGTAACTATACAATGATCATACTCTTAATAGTAATTGAAGTTGACTTATCTCGAAATTAACTTCAGAAGTTTTTTAGATGAAAATATACGCTAATTTATTCACGGACGAAAGACTATGTGTTTTTGCTTTTGGAACCGCCGTTATCACACTAAACATTGCACGTGCTTTCTGCTAAGTGGCAGTACTGTCCAATTAATTTAGGGGTTGCCCAGTTTTTCAAAAGTAAGCTGAGCGTGATTGCCCTTTGAGTGCTATTACCCGTCTCTCCCCTATAAAATCATTTGGGCGATACTTTTCTAGAAAACTAGAAAAATAATCTATGTAAATATTTACTTTAAAAAATTTTGTTAAAATTGTGTTTCAAGATACTTCAGAACCAAAGATAAAATTCTTAATCAAAATTGAAATGTATTTATTAAAACATATAAAAACATCTCCTTTCATCTATAGAGCCACGTAAAACATGCAACACTTGAAAATAAAATAATATGTTAAAGTTCATATAAACTAAATCGATAACAACCTATGTTCTCCTTTTCAATACCATGTACAAGCAATATCTATTAAAACAGAAAAAAAGCTCAGGAACAATAAAAGACGAGCTAGAAATCAAAGACCGGATTCCCGAACTCTGATGTATGGATTCCCAATAGTATTGCTATCTTTTTCACTTGAAACAAGGAGTAGGAATCCGGTGACAAAAACAGATAAAAATCTCCAGAGAAGTTCGTGAAAAAGCACCGAGGGCCATGCTATTTTTCTTAAGCAAGTGGTGATACTGTCTTAGGGACCCTTCACCGTGCCTTACTGATAGGAACTTGGGAGTGCATTTTGTTAAATAAGGATTAATTGAAAATATTTAGCTTCTGGAGAACGGTGTTGTTGCTTAGTCGAATAACTTGTTCTTCTTGTATAAGTCCCAGTATTTTAAACTTTATTGTTTTATTTATTTATTTGAACTTGATTAATTTTATTTGAATTTTGACTTATTTATTTATTTGACCAGTTAAAATTGAAAACATTTTATGGTTTTATTATTTTAGTAATTTTTTTAAAGTATACTGCGCTTTAATTTTAGTTCTATGGATTTACTTACCGTCGGAGGCATATTTAACGTGCACTTTTCCTATATATTATTCGTCTGACTTTTTTTCTGCAGAGACTTCTGCAGAGACTGTGTGTTTTAGGTCGGCAGTCATTTAGGAAATGCCCCGTCCCGAACTTTATGCCTTTCTCATGCAAGGAAGCGTTTTACCAACAGGGTTCCCATGTTTCTTCCCTGCCCAATGAAATGATTATGTTAAGGGAGACTTTTACTGCGACTAAATTGTATGTTTAAAGTATTCTTTATATTTATACAAGATTATCTTGTTTTTATATAAATCTTTATAATAATTGGTTTGTTAACACATTCATTTTCCAGTTTTATTCCATGAAAACATATACTGAGCTTTTATGAGTTTAAAGGACAATATTTCCCCTAAAATAAATCCTAATATTAAAACAAAAAGTTTGTTTGCCCATAAAAATCTTCTCTTAATGCTTTTGTCACATAAAGCTTCTAAAAATTCCATCAAATCTGACAAACATTTTTTTTAAGTTTATGGCTTCAAGCCACGTCACAAAATGACCAACCCCAACGCTACCAAAAACAGTTATTTTAGAAATTTAGCCGTATTTCTACTAGCTAAGACGACTATTTATGACAAGCAAGCATCAGAATGGCGATCAATACTTAGGAAAGCTCTTAGAAAACTTTTTGACTTTTTGTTGAAACGTTTATTTTATTTACTTTTGAATTTAATACTGTTGCCGCGTATGTTAGGTAACAAACTAATTTTTAGAGTATAAATTATGCATGGATTGTTATACCGTAGAATATTAGTGCTGAGAAAATTTTTGATTAAATTTCATATTCCAAATTTGTTTTTACAAAATAGAATATAATTTATATTTTCATTATTGTAGAAGGTTTTCTCTGTTCTACTTTTTAAAATGACAATTTACTATAATAAATTTGAAAAATATTGTAAACTAGCTTTATAAACCCGGCGTTGCACGGGTGTACCCTTAATAACCCTAATTAGTAGTTTTTTATGTAAACTTTTATTTTATATACCAATTGATTCCCTCTCCACCCTAGTCCACTCCATCTGGATATTATAATCTCCTCCCATTCTGACATTTCCCATAGGCCCCTGTTCAAATTGCCAGAACAGCTGTATGATATAATGGCCTGGTTTTATTTCACGATTACCGCAAAACGAAACTGCCCAAATGTGGTAAACAGTCCACTTCATATTTCATACAACTCGATAGGGCTGGGGGACCCAGTCGGTAAATACTTTCGTCTTGCATAGGGTAGGTCCCAGGTTCAGGTCCGGGCATCACCAAAATAACCGACGAATAATACCCCGTGTAGAGGAAGGACACTTTTAAATATCCGCCAAATTCCCAACGCTGCGTACGATGTCGCCCTTAAAAGTTGTTTTGGGTACCTTCTCACGTGTCGGCTCGTAACTTGACTGTGGTTCAAAATTACGACTCCCATTTCCAATAGCCCTCATGTGTAGCTTTAATGCGACAATAATTTAAACTAACCCTAACCCATTCAACTGGATGGGAATAGCTACCCTACGTTAAATTTTCAACTTCGCCAAAAGCCGCCAATGCCAAAATTCAATCGGCCATTACGCCATCTTAACATCAGAAAACAAAACAGACATTCATCCTCTTGTATGGTTGGAAAAGTTTTACTAAGTACAAATTCCTTATTAATGCCGAATATATTCATCCATATCTTCATTTCTTTCCATTTGTAAACATCAATTAAATTTAATTCGTAATCATAATTAAAATCTAGTTGAGGAAATCTGATCCACCATAAAAAAAATCAAAATATTTAAAATCAACAAATAAAATAAAATACTGGTATTCAAATAATAATCCAGAAAATTAAACCCACGTGCTCTTTATTTTTAATTTTCGTTCACGCTAAACGAGCTGAAATTTCTTGAAATTGAAATAAAAAAAGTATAAATTCTAATGTTACAATGCTATTCCTATGGGGAATCGGCTCACGTTTTGCATTCCTACACCCGTTTGGGTTCGAATAAAACGTATCCTATAGCCTATTCCTGGTTCTAAGCTACCTCCCCACCAATTTTCAGCCAAATCAGTTTAGCCGTTCTTGAGTTATAAATGGTGTAACTAACACGACTTTCTTTTATATATAGATAAAAACTATTTTGCAACTTCCTGTTGACTCCTGAGTTGTTGTCAAATGGCTTACATTTCTTAAAAAAGATTTTTTGATATATTGGTTGGATTAAACTTTAAGTTATGTAGTTTTTCAGATAATTTAAACATTTAAGCAAGGAATTTTTTTTATCAATGACTAATTGATTTTATTTGATTTTATCACATTTCGACACCAACAATTGATATTCATATTTCATATATACAATAATGCCAAGTACAGTTTCTTTAACAACGCATGTTTTTTTATATATATAATTACTTTTTTAGATATTAATTGCAATCGAATTTTTAAATCAAGTTTTACCAAATCTTTTGCAACAAACTATTATAGCATCAGACTTGGAATATAATGCATAATAATTGTCTTTTTTAATAAAGTATCTTGCTAAAAATATTAAACATTTATATTTTAATGAAGCAAAAAATCTTACTTTGAATGCCTTCAAATACAATACAAGTATATTTTCTGGTTCTCAAGTCTTTGAAAACGTCTGAAATAGAAAATAGGTGTTAATTAACGATAAACTTATTTTGTTTAAAACTAAAATTTATGTAAATTATACAATAGTCATTTGATTTAAAATTATTGTATAGACCATTAATGTTAGAAAATATGGTTCTTGTTAGAACTAATAAAACTTGCTTTTATTAAACCATTTCACTTTCATAATACTTTAAACTGAAATATAGCTGTTTATACTAATCAATATTTGGTTCAGCCACGTAAAATTAAATTAATACATTCACCTTTATTGAATGAAAAAAATCTTTATTAATAATATTTTATGTTATTATTTTTCAATATGAAGTTTTCAACAATGTTTTGACCAATTATAAATTCTACAATAAACTCCTTTTCTATAGAAATTTAAGCATTCCGAACATACTTCATAAATATTTCACAACAATCGACATAAATTGTGTTAATTTAATTAAATATTTGATGAAATGTTAAAATGTTTTGAAATCTGTACACGCAACTCCGTATTGATTTGAAAATGCCAACTAAAGGATTACGTAAATATGATTTAATATGTATCGTTAAATTAAGGTAGACAATTTAAACTTCAATTATTTGAAAAGCTAACGATTTAGGTTGTATCTAAGATTACAAATAATTTATGCTATTATATCAATGCAAGAATGTTCAAAGCTTTCGTAATGTGATTTTTAAACTTAATAAATAATATTTAAAGCATTTAAGGTGTAATAAAATATTTCAAATTAAACTGCTTTATAAATTCAATGCGATATCTGAAGCTTCCAGGTAATGGTTAATAATTTTTCACTTATTAGCGTGCTTTCAAATATTGTGTATCAAAAACAAATATCGTTATACAAACATTCAACATACTAAACTTTATAATTTTATCTTCAAACAGAATTTTAGTTTAAGAAGTGTAGCTAGTATTGTTATAAAATGCAATATGAAACACATGCCGTATTTTCTAAATTCCCATTGAAGTGTAATTTATGTGTATCTTCGTGTGAAATAAAGACAGTCTATCTGTGTCATTTTAGAAGAACGATTACTGATCTGCGGACTCTGAAGAAAAACTTATTTATAAAACACACCTTTTTTTACACATCTACTTAATACTAATAATTGAGAAAGCGCATATCGCTTTAAATATATACGAGCGCTGTTTTTTTTAACCTCCGATGAGCTGTAACAAAAAGACGGGTCAAAATACAAAAAAAAATACCAAAATTAATGTACAATACTGCTTATATCTCCACATAATCACCTTGACGATTAAAGCATTTGTCATATCTGTAAACGAGCTTTGAAATACCCTCTTCATAAAATATAGCCGCCAATGATTTGAAGGGAGTTGTGACGGTTTCTTTGAGCTCCACGTCAATTTGGAAGAGCTACAATCGAAGCCACTATGCTAATCGATAAATCACCTATGGTAAACCTTCGAGTTTCCCTAAACACTTGGTCCACTCGCTGAACAATACCGTCTGTAGCGACAGACTTGTTTCCTTGGTCCCCTTCTTCATGAACATCAGTTCGACCACCTTTACATTTTCAACAGCATTCACGAACAACGCCATCACTCATAAAGGTGTCTCCATACACTCTATTCATTATTCGATGAATTTCTGTTGCACTGTTCCCTTCTGTCTGCGAGAAACGAATAACAACTCTCAATTCTCACTTGGCGGCTACATTTTATGAAGAGGGTATTTCAAAGCTTGTTTACAGATACGACAAATGCTTTAATCGTCAAGGTGATTGTGTGGAGAAATAATCAGTATTGTACATTACTTTTGGTAAAAAAAATATTTTTTGTATTTTGACCCGTCTTTTTGTTACAGCCCATCGGAGGTTAAAAAAAAACAGCCCTCGTAATTAAGTTTACCTCATAACTCAATTAAGCATTATTTTAGCAATTGCGACTTCTTAATTCTAAACAAACGCTCTGAATTCCCACAACTAGCCCTATTCCTTAATACGATAACATATATGCTACAGTCACTGAACAGCAATTCTAAGGCCCATTGATATCCAGATACAGCCTATGGCCATTTATAGCGATATCTTCTCCATAGCTATTTATTTACCACTGAGCAGTGGTCTCAAAGGGCCACAGAAATCACCAATCCAACTTAAACGCCGCGAAGCAGGCACCATAACTGATGCATAAATGGAGACAACACCATTATAAATGGGAAAAGCTGGGATAGGAACAAACTGGGTTTGCGTCGCTGAAATAAAGTGAATGCGGTGAGCTGACTAAAGGAAGATTAAATGAAGCAGATAAACTAACTGCAGTTAGTGGAGCGATAAAGTAAAGGTGGTACAGTTATGTTGGAACATGCTAACTCGGTTTTAGAGCAGGAGGATTGCGGAGTATTAGTTAGTGGAATGTAATTGTATTGAAAATAAGACTCTTTAGGATGGGTTCACAATTTTTCCCAATGTGGTAGGGTATAATATTCTGATTTTAACCTATGTTACCAGATGGGGCATATCCGTAAAAATTAACATGACAAAAATGGTTTAAAAGAAGGACTTACTAAGAGAAATTATAAATTTACATAAATCATAGCTTTTACAAATAAACTATTAAAAAAATTATATACATAAATAAAACATTAAATTTTTATAAGAATTTACTTGGTATACATATAAAACTGTATGCATAAGACCCTTATCTATTGACATAACTACAATTCAAATACCGCTTATTCTTAGCTAACCTTATACTTACTATAGGGACCTTATACTTAATTCTTAACAAGCATTTAACATTTCTAAAGCTAAACCTATTCCTTAATTTGATAGCTACAAACAAGTGAGCTACATAGAACACTGAACACAATTTCTAAGACCCATTTATGTACACATATATCCTTCGGCTATCTCTGAGGTTATCGTTTCGAGATATATTTATTTACGATTCCAACTGGCCACTGAGCAGCAGCCTTAAGGGGGATACAAATAGTCAATCTAACTTAAATGTCACGGAATATTCAACATAACTGATGCAGAAATTCAGACGACAATGTTGCAAATGGGATAACTGGGTTTAGTGAAATAAAGCGAATGTGTTGCATTGACTAAAGGAAGATTAAATGAATTGACTTAACATAGATACGGTTGGCGAAGCGATGACTGAAATATGTTTATTCATGCTGGCTTGGTTTAAAGGATAAAATATGGAATCAAATTAAAGAGTTTACATTTGGTAAGCTTATGCAGGATATGTAGTAGTCAAAACTTCTCCATTTTTTTTTAAAAAGGTCCACTTAGATATGGGAAATGTATTAATTAAAAAAATGCAGTTTAAAATTGCCCTTTAGGTGAAAGAGAATGGGAATTATTCGGTATATTCTAAACAATCTTACGTTCAGGAATTTTTTTCTGAAGTAGCAGTGTCGTATAATATATTAGTTGCCTCTAACGCTGTATGCATAGAATTACATTCATAACTATAAACCAAAATGATATTGATAGTTTTGCATTAATCAATTTCTCGTGGCATGAATAGTTTTCACAACAACTTAAAGGGTAAAATTTCAATATCTTTTCACAACTGCGATTTAAATGAGTGTTAAAATCTATATTCATTTGGAGCACCTTTCCTTAACATACACTGTTAAAAATTAGGCACTTTGTTTCACCAAAAATATGGTTCCTATAGTAGCTGCAACGGCTGTGTGGTGAAACATTAAACCATATTTTTGGAATTCGGTTGAACCATTTCTCAGGTTTTTGTTTCCAAATCCAGAAAAATGGTTCAACCAAACACCGAAAAAAAGGTGAAACATTTTACCACGCTGCCGTTGCAACTACTATAGGAACCAATATCATGGTGAAACCAAGCACAAAATTTTTAACAGTGTATACTGAAAGCAGAAAAAACACTAATTAGCCTCATTTTCTGCAGTGGGCAAAATACATAATTCCATATTTATTTAATTCTACATTTTTGCAGAGTCATCCTTAAATAGCTCACTCTCATTATTTGCAATTATTCATGTAATTGCTCACGTCTAGCTATTATGACTCATTACACACTGTGTGGCTACCATATCAAATGACTGTATATTTACAGTGCTCTCCAAGCCCTAAGTATCTACTGCACACGTGCTAACTAAGAGAGTAATTCGTGCTTGTTTGGGCTTATGGGCTCTTAGGCAATGAAAGTTACTTACACATGGGTTCATATCATGACCCTTTATGCTTTGGGATAAGCCTTAAGCTGCTAAGTGGATAATGTTTAACTAGGGAATAGCAAAATTGGGGGAAGTGGTCTTGTAGTTAACACTTATTTTGAATTCCTGTTTTGGTTACTTTTTAAATGATGAAGTATTTTTTTTTAATGTTAGGAGACAATGGATAAATATTTTATAGAGAGTGATAATGGATGCTAAAACGTGGTGTAAAAATGATTTTTTAAGAATGTGACTAAAATGTAATTTAAAATATATTATTTAGCGTGATATTTTAGGTTCAGTTACATTTGTTTTTTAAGGAACGAACAATGCTTCGTAAAATCACATTAAACCGCGATCCATAAAGAAATAATAAATGCATAACAAATTGTAACAAAAAAAATTCACTGCTCTAAATTTTAAAAAAAGTAGTCTAAATTTTAGTTTAGAGTTTATGGTATTGATAAAGAAAAAAAAGACAACTATTATTTGAAGAAAAATATAATTTTAAATGTGTGTGTTGATGTAATCTGAAATTTTAAACCTAATTAAAATAAGTAAGTGCATTGATAAAATAATTAATGACAAAAACGACTGAGTTACTTCATAACAAAACTTCAAAATTTACTGAATTAAAAAAATTAATCAATATTTTATTACACATATATGCCCGCAGAATATATGCGCGTTGTTCTATTTAACAAAATACTTCTGTTTTGTAACATATTCATTAAGAAAAGAAGTAAAAAATCTTATTATGTATTTAAAAAAAAAAATTATTGAAAAACTATCACTTAATTTCAGATATTTTTCAATGAAATATAAAATAATTAATTGGGATATTTACAACACTATTACTAATGTATATGTCAATGCTTCTTATGGATTTTTGGTCGTTATATCTTTTGAATTTTTCATAAATATTTCGTAGAATAAAAAGCAATATCTTTCAATTTGGGATCCAAATAAAATCACATTTTCCCCATTCAAAAATGAGTTCGGTTAAAAAGAACTTTATTATCTTGGTAAGAGTATTGTCGTTTGAGTTCACTTTATATTTTATTACTATGGTAGAAGATCTTTAAGTATTTTTTCTATTGAAAACATATTGTAAGAAGTATAAGATTTTTTCTCACCTTTATTATGAGTTATTGAGGACATAAATATAAGTTTTTGGAAGTCAAAAGATAATTTGTTATTTGTTTTGTTCAAAAACAAAATTGAGCTTGCGATGTAGTTTTAACGTAAAATTGAGCAATGAGCAGTCGCTGAAAATTTTCGCGTTGAACTTCGACGAAAAAAACTGCTTAAACTGTGTCATAGCATTAACAGGAAATGTATCATGGATATAAGAGTCTAACTTTTGCAAGTCAAACATTGTTAAAAAAAATTATAAAAAATGAATTCACATTGCAACATCCAGGAAAGATTGCACAAATTTAAAGTCAAAACTAATATGTACATAAGTGATTTTTAAAATTCATAAATACATTCAATTTTGCTTTCACATTCATAATCATCAAAAAATGTTTCAATTCAGTCTTAACTGTTTAGAAAATTGATGAAGAAACACGTTTTAAACTTTTAATTTAGTTTTTTCACATTTTCCTGCGAAAACTAATTATGATAAAATTACTTTAATCTTTTTTCTTTTAATGAAAAACCTTATTAAATGTATTATAAGATATTTTAGATAGAGCGCGTTTTCTCGCCTCAACTAAAAGATAATATAATTCCGTTAATCCTTTTTCACTAAGGTACTTATCACAATTAAGTCAACGCATTTTCACGAGTCTTTCATTGAATTAAACTCCCTCGCCCCTGATTTGTCATCTCTAGAATATTCTCTTACAACCAGAATCAGTCATAATCTTTTTTATTTTCTTTCTTATTATTCTTCCACTTTTAATGAGTTTTCTTTTTGGCACGTAATTATTTCTGAAGCACATTATGAAACATTCCAAAAATGGCGGAAAGTGGGGGGAGGGGGAGTTTACAAAAAGAGTTTTTTCTTCGTCCAATTTTCTCGTTTCACAAAAGAGGACATGGAAAATAGTTCCGCGGGGAAAAATCTTGAAATTCAGAGACTGAAAACTAGATTTCTTTGTTCATGGCAGGTAAAACATGGCCATGTTATTTGTCAAAGTAAAAATAGGGTGGTGGTTAAGCATTCCGAGCATACGTTGATGTTTACTCTTACTAAGAGAAATTCAGTTTAATCAAGAAAATACAAATTTACCCAGTTGTGAAAAGAATTTCATTATTTTTTAACCACATATGATTTTCTTTATTTTAAACTAAATACATTAAAAAACATTTTATAATTAAAGCTAAAATTAATAAAATCTTTTATAGTATTTTAATGCTCAAAATTATTAGTTTTTGAAATTATAATTCAAATAGTTTATTTTAACTATTTGGAAAAGTACTGACAACGTACATTCATTGAGAAACAGCGTTCTATTACTATTGAATTCCGATACTTTCAAAAATGGATTTTAATAAATTAATAACACTTTAAATAATTAGTTCATTGTTTATCTTGTTGTCTATACCCAACTAATTGGCACAGGGTGAATTTTTTTAATGAATGATTTCGAACATAGTGTTAAATCCAAACTCTTAATCTAAAAAATATAAACTACTAAAACTTATTTTAATATGAGACGAGTGGCTGAAAGTCTAAAGCGGAATATCCGATTAAATTTTTTAATTGTGTGAGAAATGAAATATATTTTAGCATAAAATACTAATAATAGTTGGACTTTGAAAACTCGAAAAAATTTGGAATATAATTTTCTGTAAAAAAAGAAGGCTAAATATTGTATAAACAGTTTTGTACCGTACAAAAATATTAATTTGGTTGACGGACTTGCAATCAAAAAATGTCACTAGAAAAATAAGAATTAAACTTTTAAACGTGAATATTTATTATATTTTTTGTTGTTTATACTGCAATACTTATACTTTTAAAAGTCGCTTTATATAGTTAATAAACCATTTTAAAAATTACGTTCATTTTTGGAAATTTTTAGAAAACAAGGTATACTCGTATTTCCAAAACTCTGTATAGAAAGCAATGCTTAAATATGTTTATAACATATAACCTGACAAAACACATTAACTTATTAGCTTCCACATTACGTTTATAACGTAAAAAGTGGAAGGTGTTATAATCGTTCTGTCCGTCTGTCTGTCTGTTTCCCACTTTCATAGCCCAAACTACAAATGCTACGGACAAGTGTGATACGTCAAAAAATTCAGCGCAACGAAATTAGAATACATTGAAAATCTCAGAAATGAATTCGAATTCTAAGTACTTTAATTATTTAAAAAGCTGCAAAATTTAATGCTCATTTAAAAAGCATAGGAAGCCATTTTTATTAGAATTAAATCACCATTGCCATTCGCAACAATCGCTCGAGAAACTTTAATTCTTTTAGACAATACATTAAAACGTATTTATTTTTGCGACATCGATCAGTTTGAAACGACGTCAAATATATTTCACTACGAGATTCTTTGTATGTTGATATGAAATATTTTTATTCTATTTAAAAGCGAGGAAATATTACATATTTATTCTTTGAAATATAAATTAATTTTTGCAAACGATAAGTAATAATTATTGAATTTTCGAAATAAAATAAATGAAACTAACCAAATTTATCATGTAAATGTTTAATATAAAATTGTGAATGCTGTGTTTGGTGCCTTTTTACCCGTTAAACACAACTGTTGTGTGGAAGGCGGGTTAAGTGACAGATTCTGTAACAAACGTACTTGTTCACCCCACATAAAACCCAACTCTTTATTACTTTCATCATTTCGGATCACACAACCAAGACAATGTGTTTTTTGAGCCACCGTGACGTCAGAACCCAATATGATTACAAAGTAACAAGAAACCGTTCTAACAAGATTCAGAGTCGATGGAAAGTTTGGAAACTTTCACGTCTATTGATCTGTTTTTCCTCTTCTTATCGACTCCTAAGAGAACGTAATTTTCTTCGTTAGGCGATGGGAGGAATATCAATTTTTCGGAAGGATGCGTTACAATTACTTGGCTATTTTTGGTGCCACAAGCAATGAAGGGTTAGAGTTTTGCCATGGGAATTTAAAAGCTTAAATTGGGTCTTTGGATTTTTTTTATTTTGCTTTTTTTTTCGGTGGAATGTTTTGAGGACTGATTTTAAAAGTGGTATAAACATCACTTAAGGATTTGTTCATAAGTGTGAAGGGCTTGGTGTATTTCTTGTAGTGAGAAATCAGAGTGGAAATCGCGTGTTTGTTATGAAGTCAATTTTTAATTTTAGATCCAGCAAAGAAAACCCAGAAAGAATGGAATCGAATACGGACTCCGAAACTGTCATTTAAAAAAAAATGGTTTGGGTAACAAAAATCCCACGAAAACTAGCACTGGTACACATAAATCAGCCTTAGCCTAACACTCGAGCTAGATAGAATCTTTTTCATAATAAACTCTAAACAAATTTAATCATCTCTCTCAGATTCACCCTTTATTGACGACTTTGTAAATACGATAAACACTTTCCTTTCCGATGAAAAACATTAACTTACACTTTTTAAAATTAGTTTTTCATATAACTTAAATTATCTTACATAAATTGTTTAGAACTACGGTCTTCATTTGTCTTGTATTTTGTTTATTTCGTTGGAATTAAGAAGAAAGCTCATTTTCGGGTGGCAAATTTTCTAGCAAATCGTCATTATTGAGTTAAGTCACGCTTCTGGCATAGAAGTTCGTAAACGTTCATAATTAGCTTTAAGTGATAGGTCCCAGTGTAATTCTTTAAATATGTGTAATGATTTTTTTTAATTCGATATACGACAAATAAAGGGATATATAAGGAGATATACCGTTAAAGCTTAATTTATTTTTGAAGCTGTATCTCGAAATAAACATGTGTGGAGTTGAACCATTTTTAAAATAAATTCTTCAAGTATCAAATATTTGTTAGTTAAAGTTGTTGTTTACGTGGTATATTGAAGGGATTGGATATTCTTAAATGAAGTTTAGGGTTGAGTAATGACGTTAAATTTTTTTACCGTGCAGGGAAGGATTTTTTTAAAAAAAGAGTGGAAGTTTTAATAAAAATGTAATATTTAATGAATACTGATGTTTTAAAATAGAAATTAATTTATTCATTGAAAGTTTAATGACATATTAGTTTAATGTGATACTTGTTAAAATGAATTAAAATGAATGAAATTAAAATGAATGCTAGTTATAATAAATTACTAACCATTGAATCAAAGCCTTTCAATGCTCATATTTAATTTTAAAATAAATGTATTGCTTCTTTTATTAGCTCTGGGGATGTACTCGTCTTCAAACAGGATAAAGTAATTAAGAACTGCTTACGGGTATTTTTATGGAATACATAGCAAATTCTGATCAATGGCCCAGAAACTTTTTGATTGCCTATAAAATGAGAATAAAACCCCAAAAAAATTATTTCTACTAAAATGAAAATGAACATTGTATAAAGTGCGTATACTTGTAAGATGAATAATTATTATGCATTTTAAAAAGTATGTGTGCATGCTTATTAACAAAGTACGAGTTACCAATGTTTCCTAGTTTGTATTACCCAGATATTAACACCATGATGTCATTTAATAAAACTACTCTTCAACAAGGATTTTTTTTTATTTAAGGTATCCATATACCTTAGAAAACGGAAAAATTGATCAAAATATGTTCTGATACTTTTGCATTCAAATATTATCTAATTCTTTATCTTTCAAATGGTACAAGTAGATTTCTTGTATGAAATTAGTTCTTAATTTACAGGCAGTGTTTTAAAGGCAATTCTATTGTCATCAATCTTACAATGAAAACCTTGAACTCATTTTCTGAAGAACGAATTTTTTCATAATATGCTTAAATTCCGAGCAAGATATTTCAAATTATTATGCTTCGATTTAAAAAAAAAAATTAAAGTGTATTTTAAAGAGTATGAATTAGGGCATGTGGCCATACTTTTTATAACAATTGTAAAAAATATTAAATTTTTTAAAGACTTTTTAAAAATTAAATTATTAAAAAAAATCATAAATTTTAAAGCTAGTCATTTCAAACTATCATAATTAAATAACTACTTTGCTTAGAGCTTAGATTTTATATGATCACATGCCTGAATATTTACTGTTTTCTTTTCTGTAAAAATTATGTAAAACAACTAATTTGAAATGTCGTTATGGTGTTCACAGTTTGGCACACTTAAATTAATTAATTGCCAATTAATTTATTAATATATATATATATTTTTATTGTAGTAAAGTATTTTTATGTTCTGATCTTCTCACAAAGTATAAAAGTCTATCTCAAAAATTAAAAAAAAAAAGTTGTCTAAGGTATGTGGATACCTTAAGGATTCTGAATGGCGTCATTAACTTTAGCACCATCAATTCATACAATGGAACTAAAAGGGTTTTTTAATCTAAATATTTGTCTGAAGAACACTGTATTTAATTTACAAGTTAACAAAAAAATATCTGAAAGCCATTTGTAACTAGGTTAAAACGCGAAACTCTTTGCATTTGTTCAAAAAGACAATATTTGTTTCTTAGCATAAATATAATCTCAAATAATATATTTAAAAACTAAATATTTTAGAACCTAAACATATCAATACAAACTAATATTACACCTTTAAAAATTGACTTGCTCAACTATTATATATAAAGCAAGTAAATCTCAGCTACAACAAACTAAATAAGCGATTTCACTCATTTCATTACACCTATCTGATTGTGTTCCAAATAGTCTCTCTAAAAAGTTTACAGTTCCCAAGAATAAGAAAACTGCCCCACAAAGCGGTTCAAACAAAAGGAAACTGCAACACTAGTATTTCTCTTGGAAAGTCAAAGCCTGTCTTAACTCATCAATTGGCTGCCGTTCCTTTTGCTTTGAACTTTTAACATGGGACTTTTTTTCTCTTAGAAAGTTCATTGTTGTCTCCGTAGAAATTCTGGAACAGCGGCTGATTTACATTTTCCACCTTAATGCATTCTTAATGAAGACCGTGATTGTTCGGAAGAAGTTCTTATCTTTAAGCCACGATGAGAAGGGACAGATTCTTTAACATACAGAATGCGGGACTTTCTATTTCAAACCAGTTTGCATTTTAAGAGTATTTTATACCACAAGAAAAGTAAATAGCCATTCGTTTTTGTTGTGGAGCTGACAAAAGCATACATAAAATCTGGCAACGTTTAGGATATTTCTGTGAGTACTAATGAACTGCAATCTACATTTAAACCCCTTTATTTATTTTACTTTCAAGTTATACGCTAAAAGAGCAAATAGTTTTCATACATTTTAACAAATTATACACAATTACGTACTTCTTTTTTATACAAATAGAAAATAAATTAATATTTTTGTAATTTTGCATTAACTTTTGTTTAAGTTAAATGTGTGTTTAGAGTAATTTTTAAATGTATGTAAGATTATTCTTCTTTATTGAGTTATTAAATAATAATGCTCGATTTTTTCCCAAAATTTTTAGCATTATTTTAGCTAAATTTAGTAGCAAAGAAATGTTTCCATGCGTATTGCCTTGCATGCGCATATAAGGCAATCGACAAAACTTAATTGGCAAAACTCCGCGTTCCAATTATATTAACTACAATTACATTTACTAAAAATTTTAATCTATGGCTTACTGCAATTCTAAAGATGATTGGGACAGCTGAGATACTTTAGACATTTACTAATTTTGTCATTAACGATTCCAATTAATCCATTCATGTTTTATGAAAACGCAAACTTTTGACGGTTCTCTTGAAAAGTCCTATTTTTGTGAATATATCCGACTCAATTAATTAGGCCCTCTGTGACGTCACACTTTCCGTCTGGTTCGGGTTGTGGGTTGTTTTAAAAGAAAGGAACAAAACCCGTTTGGAACCTGAAAATTATAGTCGGTCATGCGCGAATATATGCATCCCTTTTCCGCAAACCGTGCCGAATTCAACTTAATATATATTGATATATTTTATTCTTCTAACTTTAAACAAATATTTGGGCTTAAACTTATGGATAATGAGGTCATAATGCTAAAGAAATCACTTCTAATACAATATATTTTTTTCGCTAAACTATAATCTGTTTGAGTTATCGATGTAAATTTATATTTTTAAAAAAATTAACCACACCAAACTATTTAATCCAATAAATCTATTGAAAAATAACCAAGTGTATCATCAATAAACATCGCTCGCATAAAGTAAACATCGTTACTATTGATTTACTTTTGTAGCGCAAAACCTAATAGGTTATCAAACCTAAAAGAAAATCAATTATAAGCAAATAATCTCATTGAACGAAAAAAATTCGAATGTCAGTACATATCGATTTCCAGAACCATCTCCCTGCTTGTTGAAATTTGTTCGTCTTCTAATTACATTTAGGAAGATTCCAACCATAAAAAAATAAGCAAATAATTCCGAATTATTTCTCACCAACTCTGTATTACCAGTTTGAAGATATTGCCAGCCCAAATCTTCAGTATTTTGTTTGAGTTGACAAAGTTCTAACTGATTCTTGAGTGAATTAGTTAACTAGCTTTAAAATAAGAATTATTCTCGAAGTTTATGAAGATATAAACATTTAGTTAGTAATTTGAGATCATGGTTTTTGTTACAAATAACTACCGAAGTTTGCTTTATTAAAACATTATAATTATATAAAGTAATATAAATATAATAGTTTTTGGATGAAAAATATCAGTTACAATTTTGTCAATTTTTAGTTAGTCGTCAGCGATATATTGCGATTCCACAAATATATTACGATTCCTCGGATGAGTTTATACATCTGTCCATGAGAGAACTTTATTTATTAGTTTTCCTCCAAAGTCGGGAGCATGTTTTTATTTATTTTTGATGCTCTTTCCAGAAAAAAAAACTTATAGAGTTTGACTGTACTGTAACTGACTTATAATCTCAAATAAGTTTTATATTTCTAAAGACATATTTCAATTTCACTGTAAAAAAATCGGTTAACATCACTGTGTGATGATAAAAGTGTTGCCATCACACTGTGCTGTGAAAAAAGATATGATAAAAAATGTATTGTGTGGTACCAGCAAAAACGTTTCCTTCACTAGCAGTGATTTAATGCACCCATATTCTGTGTTTAAACGATATGGAAGTATGTTTTTCATATGACTCTTTATGTCTAGAAAACATCAGTTTGCTGTAAAACAACTACTACTACTATTACATATATTTTCCGGCTTCTGTAAAACAAACACTAGAACACTGTGATGTAAAAAAAAATAACCGCATAGTGTGCTCTGTAATTTTACAGTAAAATTTACAATGCAGTCCCTTTTAACTTGTTGCAAATGAAGTCGTGTGGTAAGTAGAAACGTTGAAGTTTTTTTTTAGAAGACAGTGAATTCAACTTAATTTACCACTTATTTTAATATTCAGAAATGCAACGAATACAGTCGAACACAGCAATATATAACGTAACAAAACATAGATACAAGTAGTTTAAGAAAAGTTAAAAGTAGAACTGCTGCCCCACAACCAACGCAACTTGATAATACGAGGGCTGTTTTTTTTTCAACCTCCGATGGGCTGTAACAAAAAGACTGGTCAAAATACAAAAAGATTTTTTTACCAAAAGTAATGTACAATACTGCTTATTTCTCCACATAATCATCTTGGCGATTAAGGCATTTGTTATACCTGTAAACAAGCTTTGAAATACTCTCTTCATAAAATGTAGCCGCCAATGATTGGGAGGGAGTTGTGACGGTTTTGTTTAAAAAAAGTAAATTTGGAAGCTTTACGTCCATTTTTTTCTGTCCTCCAAGCCACTGCTAGTCCATAATTCAATTATAGTGAACCTTTGAGTTTCCCTAAACACTTGGTCAACTCGCTGAACAATACCGTCTGTAGCGACAAACTTGCTTCCTTGGTCCCCTTCTTCATGCATCAACATCAGTATTGTTCAGCGAGTTGACCAAGTGTTTAGGGAAACTTGAAGGTTTACCATAAGTGAATTATTGATAAGCATAATGGCTTGGATTGTAGCGCTTCCAAGTTGACGTGGAGCTCAAAGAAACCATCACAACTACCTTCAAATCATTGGCGGCTACATTTTATGAAGAGGGTATTTCAAAGCTTGTTTACAGATATGACAAATGCTTTAATCGTCAAGGTGATTATATGGAGAAATAAGCAGTATTGTACTTTACTTTTGGTAAAACAAAATCTCTTTTGTATCTTGACCCGTCTTTTTGTTACAGCCCATCGGAGGTTGAAAAAAAAAGCCCTCGTACATACTAGAGATTCAATATATACGACCTAACTCTGCGATATTCATTGATTGTCTCAACAGTAGTTTTAATAAAAGTAATATGCAAGAAAAAACGTTAAATGCCAAGAATTACGAGTTTACCGTCTCCATAGATTTATGCATATAACAAGTGGTATATTCAGACTTCCAGTTTCACTTAAAGTCAATTAGGGTTTTAGATACACTCTTGTCAAATAAATCCTACGAGAACTTAACTCTACAAGGTTGCAGGGAAAAAAGTTGAAAAAAAAGTAAAATTTGATTTCTTGCTCCCGGGAAATTGGGTAGCGTGCGGTGAGACAAATTGCAAAAATTGCGAAGTTTGGGTGTATTTATTCTGTCGCCTTGCAATATGCTGACAGCTGAGGCTGCATCTATCAGCTGTCGGGACAGAATTTGATGCTTTCAGCTGCTGAAATGAAGACGGGTTTCGCATTTCGAGAGCAAATATTTTGTCTCGCCGAAGACAAAGGGAAATAAGATTACGCCAGTTGTAACTTTACTATATCGGTATCACAAAGCTGTATCTGACAATAAACTGGGTTCGAATAAATTTAAAAATAACGCAGTCTTCAAAAGAAAGTAGTATTTTTTTATAGCTTATGTTTTTCTCACCATGTTCCTTCCAGTGAACAAATTATACACTTTTCAAATAACATGTTTATTAGGGTCGGTTTGAATATTGCACATTTTCGACAAAGTATTAGTTACAGCGTTGTAAAACAATGTAGGAACTTGGAGCCGTGTGTGAAAATTACCATCTGTTTGGGTATTTCACAGTCTTTGTGTGTGCGGCAAACTCTAAGAAGCTTTGTTTGCAAGATATAGCTGTCGTTGCGGTTGTTTAATTTAATCCTACCCAACGTGTTAGTTTTGTTCTAAATTTGCAAACAAAAGGGTTTTACGGAGTTTATTTAGAATATATAAAATATTAATGTTAAATATTAGGTGTTAAGTAACATTTATGGAGTTATAGTAGTTGCTATAGATTATTAAGGAGCAAAGATTTTTTTTAATATTTTCAAACAATAACAGCTGATGGCTGTAACTTCCCAGCACCATTTAGTATAATTCAATACTCATACAATATGTTTTTTTAATATCATTATCACTTTATAAATACTCATACGCCAAATGCCAAGTAGGAAAACGAGTAACAATTATAAAAGTTTTATAAATCATATTGACTGTCAATAACACTATCACCAAAAATAAAAATTGCATCGACATTTTATACACTACAAAAGAATTTTCCTACTTCTTCTTGTAAAATTCAAAGCAGATTTCGTTCTCATACTGAAATAAGTGTATCTTCCTAAATTGTTATTAAAAAAACAGTTTTTCAAAAAAGTATAAATATTATTGATCGTTAACTAATTATTGCCAACAACAACACGTTTGCAAAACCAAAAAATATATATATTTAAAAATAAAATCGATATTGATCTAGAAATATTTGTATGATCATTTAGAACTTCAAAATAATAATCTCGTATTCTTAGTGGTATTTATTTTGATTGGTCATGGTAATTACAGTTGCATACTATGATGTCTTTAAGGGTCCTAATATATGATATCTAAACAGTATTTGTTAACAATTTGTAAATTATTTAAGACAAATATAAGAAACTTCGAAGAAGCAGTAAAAACACCCACTGATTTTTAAAATTAATCCAAACCAATAAACAACAATGCGTTCAAATTTTAAGCTCCTCGACATTGTAATTAAAATCCCAGTAGAGAACACTAATCGGTTCGTTATATTGGCCATACTTATCATTTATTAATTAAGATAATGAACGGGCGTTAATTAGTTACAATAATTGAAATAATTATAAGATATTATAATATTATTTTTATATTTATGTAAAGGAATTGTAGTAGGGAGTGCTGTCAAAACCTTTTGCTAAATTATGAGTAATATTCCTATTCACACACATCATGTGAAAAAAAGTTCGATCAAATACTTTTCAAGATCAACTTAACTCTTAATAACAAATACACAAATATGAGATATTTTGAATTGAAATACATTAAAACTAACTAATTTTTTACATTTCTAATATAAAAGTACTTTTTCATTATAGTTTGAGGTGACATAATGATCTCGCCAGACATAAGAAAAAACGGCGAAGAGATTAATCTTTTTTTGTATAATTGAAGATTACATTGGTGAGTTAAGATAAAAGTTGTTTCTTATAATGCTGCTTTCGTGAAGGGAATGCTGTTTCGGGAGTTGCTATTTATCATGCTGCCCCAAATATTTTCAAAGGGTGATTCAAAAGTCGTTAGGCAAACTTAAGGCTATGCTTCGCATAATAAAATAACTCATTCTGTATTTCTAATCCCTTATTATAATGTAAAAGTTTCATGTCAGACTTATTATTTGTAATAAAAGAATGAGAACATACGAATTGGCAAGTAAGGAGTTCTACAAGAGAGCTCACATAATAATAAACATGTAGCTAAATCCAATGTCATAACTATATGTCTACAACCTGTCAAAAATTACCTATTCAAAACACATATATATTCGCCAAAGCACCGTAGCAAGTTATTACTACTTTTCCAAAGGTGACGAGAATAGTAAAAGAAAATATTTTCACTATATTTTACACGTATTTTTAAAGTCTTCCACAAGACTTCCCTACCTTACTACAATGTATAATTGTATATGTCAAATGTCCTAAACTGGGAAAACGGCATTTAAATGTAATTTGGCCCTTATATGGCTCTTAAATGTAATTTTAGCCCATTAGTCGTTGAATTATAACTTCTCATAACACATCCCCACATTAACATATATTTGATTTCTTTACAAGAGACAGCATAGGTCTTTACTTACAAATAAAAGTTGTCAAGTTCAAAAGTAGTCGTCAGGGCCATATTCTTAATCGAGACATAAAACCCGTGCTCATCTTGCTAATTTTCAGTAGTTGTCAAAATCGGGTCCTGAAAATCTCTTTTTATTAGATTACTGCTACTAATTATCTGACATTTTGTTTGTGTTACGTTTTAATTTCTTTTTAACAAATTAATTTTAATTTAACAAGTTAATCAGTTTATTTTCCACAAACACTAATTCAGCGTTAGTAATGAAATGAAAGGGAAATAAGATAATCAGTAGAGCGCATCCCTTGCTTGAAGGCTGGCTTCCCTTAAAGCGAAGTCAGGATCGGGCATTAGTAGCAGTTGGTTAAAACATGCTTACCAAAGTTTGACTCATAAGGCCTAGTTCCCCAAACAGATTACGTTTGCCAATCTTACGATTGGAAAATATTTTGGACATCACCGTCTTTTTTCTGTAACTCTCTAAATGTTCCTTGAAAATAACGATGTTCCAAGAGCCCTTGAGGAGCTCTCTTTTTTCCTTTTGGGACCCAGGTGAGAGTCGAAATGGAAGCATAAATCCTCTTTCTCCGACTGCGTTAAGAGTAATCGCTTAACCAAGTATCGTAAGTCACCTCAAGAGCTTTACTGAGACCTTTTTCCCCGAGCTTTTTACCTTTCAAAGCTCTGGCTGCAATTTGAAAGAGGTTTACTTTATCGAGTGTCGAGTAGTTGAGGTGAAGGTTTTATTTCGTTAGGATGTTACTGTTATGTGTGGTAGTAATTTGTAAAGTATAGATTTCGAAATCATAAATATAAATGTTACAAGTTCTACTGCCTACAAATGTACCAGCCCCAAATTTGAAAGTTAGTTATTTTCTTGAGAAAAAATATCTATATAATGGAATATGTTTGAAATTTTTTTGCAATGAAATATGGTTCGAATTTTTTTATCTGCAATGTAACATAAATATGTTATTATGCAAGTAATTTTCTTACTATTATCATACGATATCAATTTTTATGCGTGACGCTCTACAAATATGATATAGAATTTCTACTTAAAAGTAAACTCTGCGTGTCTTTTGCGAATTAAATATTTTTTTTTTCAAAATCCTATTAACCTTGATTCAAGCATTCGAAAAGCCATATAAAAATATGCAAAATAAAAAAAAACACACAAAAACTTAAACACACAAAATACTTTTATTGCAAGTACATTAATTTTTAATAGAGCATAAAAGTATTAAAAAAGTATCATTTTCATTGCAAAGATTGGGCATACAATCTATTATAACTATTTCGACTATTATAACTTTCGAGCTTTGAACTTCCAAATACCTCTAAAACAAGTAAATAATTTATGGGAATATATGTGCATACATATATCACGTTACCGGCTAAGTTATTATTAATTCTGCTTTGCTCTATATTCCGTATTAGGGAAGTTGTTCCCCTGATCACTTAGCTTATCTCTGAATATTCTCATTAAATACATCTAGATCAAAATCTATATTTCCGTTTCAGGCAGGGGACTTTAAATTATTAATCTTTTAAGCTGAAGACGCCCTAGAGTTACTGTGTGTATGATAGCTACAGTGCTCTGCTTTCATGAAGCTGTATAATCGACATTTTAGTAAAATAATTATTTTATAATTATAAGTTGGACATACAATATAAATTTTGGTAAATTTATCGCACAGTATAGTTTATTGAAGTTAGTGTTTGCCTTGGATGCAGATTTATTACCTGTTTTATTTTGACAGGGAAACGTTAATAAAACTGTAGTATATGCTAAACCACACTAACAATCAATACCTTCTAATACATACATAGTCCTCCATCAACACCAATTGCTTATTCCATTGTAGAATATGTTAAGACATCATAGGTAGATCAAACAGCTTAATTTGTGGTAGCGAGCTATATTGACACTACATGTGCTTCAAGCATTACAGTTCCATCGATGTTCATAAATACAGTAGTTAATGCTAGAATTCTAATACACTATCGAGTAAACAGTTTAGTCTATTATACAAGTTCTACAATGAAGTCTTTGGGTGTTTAGAACCCTCTAATATTATATTGTACTGTAGTTTCTATGAAGCTATGATAGAAATGAGCAATTATTTCAGTAAATTTACTCTAAGAATTAGAATTTTTTATACTTATGAAGAACATTAATTTTAATATGAATACTATAGCTAGCTTGAGGTAATTGAAAGACACTTTATCCATAGGCTTATAAACATACACCCTCTTAATTATAGTAAAACAATTTTTATGCAATCAAACGCTATACAACTTTATTTGGTGCTTAAATACTACCATGGTAAAATTTGAAAACGATTCAAATTTTTAATACAAAGTTATGCACGGGGAAACTAGTTTATACCAACTTATAACCTCGTCTTTTTTTCAAAATTGACTTTTCCATTTTTCATATAAAATGTCAAAAGAATTAAAATTCAAATTTCTAACTTCGATAAACTTTAACAGATATTATAAATTGAAATAAAATTCCAACTATGGAAACATTAAAACAAATTTATTTGTGCATTTTCATTCAGTTTAAGACTGGGAATATTTTTATTAAAACTTATTCAGATAAAATGCTTCCCTTTTCTTAAGTCCTCAGATTGCAAAAAGGATTTTAGTTTGAGTAGAAAACGTATTTGTGTACAAAAGTTTGGAGAACTATATTGAAATAAGAAATGAAAGAAATATACGTTTCTTTTACGGAAGATCTAACACTGACATATTTTGGAAATCATACAAATGCATTTCAATAATAAAAGAATTCTTTTGCTATTTCATAGAAAAATTCTGATTGAAGGTACTTTGATTCTATAGAAAACATCCCAATCATAAATTTATTCGGCATACATCCATTTCTAACTTTATCGTAATTTCAACTATAATAATAAATCTATGTATAAATATATATATGGATATATCTATATGTCTATCTATCTACTTCCCATAGCAGTCGAATTCTTGAAAACGTAAGGTATACAAAAAAAGTTGATTGGTTGTGGAATATGTAAATAAAAATGAAGAATTGCATATACTTATAGTTTCATCAAATCACATTATATATGAACCTATCATTTCATTTATAAATTTTTTAATAATGCATTTTAATTAATTATTTTTGTGTATTTTAACTTTGCGATGGGTATGAATTTTAATTTGAAGGCAGTTTTGGATGGAGTTCTAAATTTCTGCAACTACGTATATGCTTACAATTTATGTTTACCAGGTTTTTATTTTAAAGATTAAAATATAATGTTTTAATTAATTAGCGTGTAAAAAATTCATTTTCTAAGATTTAAAACTGGTTTAATGCAATCTTTTTGATAGTTAAGTTTGATTTGAAACTATTTTATGTTTTTTTTTATATGAGCGTAAGGAAATTTATTTAAGTCAATATATTAGTTAAGAAACTAGTTAAATATTTTGAGAAATTCACTTTCCAAATATTATGTATTATTATTTCAAAAAGTCACGTTGGCTACTTTTATGGTTCTCATTTTTTTTTAATTGCAAAGTTTGGTGAAAAGCAACTTGATAAATAATTAACAAGAAATCATTTTGCACTATTTTATTTCTAGCCAAAATACTGAAGACTCAGTTATAAATATATATATAACTAAGTCTTCAGTATTTTGGCTATATATATATATATATATATATATATATACACTGTAAAAAAAAACTGTTGTTTTTACAGTTAAAAACTGTCAACTTAGACGCCAGTTAATAACTGTTTTTTTTACAGTTTAAAACTGTAATTCTTTTACAGGAAAACTGTAATTTTAACAGAGAAAAAACTGTTAATTTAGCAGGGAAAAACTCTTAATTCAATGGTTTTCCCCTGTAAATTTAACAGTTTCTCCCTGCTAAAATAAAATACCCAATACTAGCCCTCGCGACCGAGTAATTACTTAGTCGCAGAAGGTTCAGTATTGGGCTCGCACGCAAGAAGTTCCTGGAAGAGGTATGGACCGGGCCCGGTTTTGATCCAGGAACCTCTTGCGTGCGAGCCCAATACTGAACCGTCTGCGACAAAGTCATTACTCGGTCGCGAGGGCAAGAATTGGGTATTTGTGCTGAACGATGATCTCAATCACGTGACTCTTTGCTCGTCTTCAAATTTCCCCCGCGGGCAGGTGCATTTGATGGATTGTGAGTGTGACGTCACGTTAACGAAGATAAATACAGTTTTACTGTTTTAAAAACAGTTTTTACTGTAAAAAAACATGTATTTAACTGTAAAAACAACAGTATTTTTACAGTGTATATATAATCAATATATTTATTTAATATATTAATATATATATATATATATATATATATAATATATATATATATATATATATATATATAATATATATATATATATATATATATATATATATATATATATATATATTATATATATATATATATATATATATATATATATATATATATATATATATATAAAATATATATATATATATAAATATATATAATATTATACTTGCTGAGAGGCACTTCAATTTTATTAAATTTAAGGTCGTAAGCCCTAAAAATATAAATATACATTTTTTTTTTGTTCAATAATTACACAAACAGGCTGCATCAGTTTTTGTAATTAATACTTAATCAGTTATTTCTTACTAGTGTTCAATGCAAAAGGCATTTGAAATGTATTGCTTGAAAAAAAAATTTCAAGAACTCCAAAATCGTGTTGACTCTTGCACTAAATAATTTTTTATAGAAATAAAGAACTGATTTCTGTATCGAAAGTTGAAAGCTATTTTTAGATATTTTTCTATCAAACCATTTCAGGGCTCAGGGCAAGTTAAAAATAGTAGAGGGTCGTAAAACAAAACATCCATTAAAATGCATGGCAAGTCTCTGGATGATATTGATTCATATTATATATTTTTCTTGGATATAGTAGTTAATACTATCTTTTGGGAGGACGTTTATATTTGGATAGCTTCATCAGACAATAATTCCAATGCTCTAATAACGTTCGCAGCACAATATTTTATAGCCTTATAAGTGTTTTCCTTGGTTTATACATCATTGTGTTTAATGACCATTAGTCTTATTAATATGACATATATTTAGAGTTAAATTAACTCGAAACATTTTTCGTAATTATATTTAAAATAATTTCTAATATCTCCCTTTTTCCTTATCTTAAGCTTTCAAAACTATTTTTACTTTTCTTGAAGAGTTTGGATAAATAATTCTCCTTTTTTACATAATTATCAGTTACACCTTTACCAATCTACTAGAACGATTTGCAAGAGCAGATGGAATCGGATATCATAAAACCATCGATCTATTGAATCCGATCTTTTTTCAAAAGATCACAAGAAGTCTTTTCCTATGTGATCATCAACGGTGATCATCATTCACTGGTGGCAAGAAGATGATTTGTTGCTAGCGATCGGGGGGAAAGACCGACATTCCAAATGTCGTTCTAAGTGCGGTAAATATAAAAGATCTCTAGGATCAAAAACCAATCGGGAAGCGAAAATATGCCAAATAAAATAAAACCCAATTATTCTTAGCACGTTCTGTTACAAAAACAGCCCTAGTAGCATATTATTGTAGTATCCTACCAATGTCAATTCAGTATCAGAAAAGTTCAGTATATGAAAATGTGATATGAAAATGAGATCGAAAGATGACAATATAAAAAGAAAATGATAATAACAGTGTCGTCTTTTTATTTATGTGTTTTTATATGTTGTCTGTCTTTTTGATATTTTACTTAGTTATATTTTTTGAAGAAACATGTTCAGTGAAGTTAAAAGAAACTCAATGAAAAAATAAGAAATGATGTACTTGAAATCAAGAATTCGATTATATAGTTTTTTACTTGCACTTCTTGAGAATCAAAATTTTAGTGTACAACACGTTTAACAAAGAACCAGCTAAACATATTTTGACTTTGAAAAAGGCAATGAAATTAGTTGGTTTTGATTTGCTATCTATTTACGTCCCACTACTGGCTGCACTTAGCCCTAAATTTGCTTAATGAAACCCTTTTTTTAACGGGAAAAAACAAAAAACCCGTTTAAATTAAAAGAACAGGAGAAAAACTGTTCTTCTAAAAGAACAAGTATTACACAAAAGCGAAGAAGTATTGGAAAAGGAAATCTCAGATTGCTACGATAAAAAAAATCTCAAATCGCCAAATTGAGATGAAAACGCCAACATGTTTTAAGTATTTCCATATAGAGAGTCGATAATGCACGTTAATGACTGTAGTAAACGAAGTTGTAAAATGTATGTAAATACTTCTAATACTACTTCTAATCTACTTCTATAAATACTTCTGATAAAGTTGTAAAATGTATGAAAATTCTTCTTACAGTAATGCCTTCTTTTTCAAGCAGTGCATCTATCAGTATAGGGATTTTGTATTGCTCATTTGTTATTAAACATACACCTTGATGATTTTCTTAGCTATTACAATTTTGATAACAAAATTTGTTTTAATTCTTTTAAGTTATGATATTAGAAATATAAAACGGTTACATCTGACGCAATTTAAGGGAGTCGGATGGTTCTATCTCGCCCATGTTAATTCACCTAACTTTAGGAAATTTTTTCTCAGAAACTATATGAGATATCATTATAAACTTTTTTATATTTTGCTCCTTATATATATCTCTTTGATTTAAACTGAGGATATTTTAAAATATTAAAAAATACTTTTACATTGATTTTTTCAAAAATATATATTTAAAAACACAAAAAATCATATTTAAAGTTATATAACTTTTTTCGAGCAGAGATATTTAAAATTCCTCAGTTTAAATCAAAATCTATTAATGGGGAAGAAAAAACAAAAAAAAATCTGTTGATATCTTTTATAGTTCCTGGGGAAAAGCGTTCCTAACTGTTGAAAAACCTTATAATTCAGGAAACGCAAAAGAAAAGTAAGGTTTAGGTAAGAACTGATATTAAGAGTTTCTAAAAAATGCTTATAAAAAGAAAACCACTTAACAGAAATCGATAATCTTAGTCTTAAATTAAAGCTAAAGATAAGCAGAATAAAAAAAGTAAAAACAGAAAATCGACATTTTTGACCCAAACACCCATCCGACCCCCCTTAAATATGTATCATAAAAGAGGAGAGTAGAGAAAAGAGGGAGTTAAGGTTTAGTTGTGAAGAATGGAAATTGTTGAACTATGTGTTAACTCAATTTTTAACTGCTACTAAAAAGAAAAACACAATTTTTTTTAACTTTAAAATAACTATTCCAATGCCCTATATACGGCTACATATGGGAGATTGCCTTTTAGCTTTAGTGGGTTAATACTTTCTCCCAAACGAACTTTTGTTTTGCTTGTTATAACTATATAATTCCATTCCTTCTTCATTGTTACTTTTTGATGATGTTCCCTTTAGACCAACTAAAATTCAACGTCGTTGTTAGAACACTGCTTATGATGCTGAAAAATGAATTAAATTTCCTATTACGACTTAATGTGTGTGTTTTCCTATTAGATATTATAGTCATTTTGACGCCATAAACTTCAAAAAGATTCTTTAAAATATATTTTTGACTTATTTCTGCTATACATAGGTTATAATATCAAACTTAATCTCAGATAAAATTTAAAACTTTTGATTGCATTTCAATTAAACTAACTTTTTACTGTTTGAGTTCGTTTACCTCATACTTCACAATCAATTGCATAATCTAGAAAAATAGTACTTAGTTCTTAGAGAGTAGTACTTAGTTCTTAGTTAATTAGAGTACCCTTGAAAAGTTAAGCAATGCCATAATCGATATTGGCTTAGAGTCAGTTCTTTATTAGAGTAGTGTGTGCATTCTTACTCTGTGAGCATTTTTAATCGAAAACAATAATTACAAACATATTTTGGCAATAGTTTAAAGCTTGTTCGAAGAGGAAATATTTCCGGTGTATTCCCAGTCCGTGACTGCGTTTTAAAATATAATTGCCACTGCTAATTCCTTCCAAACGAGATTCCAGTCAACAAAGCAATTAGTATCGTAAAATTGTCACTATCCAGAGGTTTTAACCGATCTTGTAAACTGCTGGATTGGTTTGGAGAAGATTTAACAGACGAACTAGACTAAATTTAAGTTTTAAATGAGTTTGAAACTAATAATGTTTGGGATATCCCCAAATTTAATGCACAATATTTTTTAAATAATTAAACATACTTTGATATACATTGAATGATTTTAACAGATTTTTTTTAATCAATGAGGTTATTTTTTAGTATTAGTGGAACATTTACAGTTGCTAATTGTAGGAATGGCTAGTCCAGGTTAGAAACGAAATAATAAAAACTGTAGGATTCATAAATTACATTTTTTGTTGATATAAGAAAAAATACATTTTCTATTTTTACCAGGGATGCTTCTTTGTCACTCTTTAGTTGGACAGATATTACTCTAAATAGATAATTACTAAAATGGTCCCTTATATTCAAAATAGTGAATTGTTTTAACAATGCCAACAACATTTTGAACTAATCTGATTAATTAGCGTCAAAAATGAATACGATGTCGATCTAGAAAAAAAATCTAGTTTTTTTTTCAATTAAAATGGAGTTGTTATTATTATAGGTAATTATAAATGGGTAATTCTTAATATAATATATGTTTAAATTAACCACTGAACTGGTTTTTTTTAACTTACTATAAAGCGATGTGTATATAAAACACATATTTTAGAATAATTTCATTTGGAAATTTGTCAAACCAAGGCTTGTGAAATGCGATAATTATTTGTTTCCCGATATAACGATTCCTATGAATGCTGCCTTTAAAATGAGGTTTGGGGGGGAGGATGTTTTTAGGATGCAAATGTTAATTTTAAAATATAGTTCGTTTAAATATTACGTTATGTTTAATTTAAAAACTTCTTTAATGAGTTAGTTAACTTTTGTCGCTATGTCAATATGATGTTGTTTTTTTTGTCGATACAATTATTTGCATTGTAGGTAAACATAAGTCTTTTGGTTTAATTGTAAATACTCAATAAACGGTGTTTCATAACTTTTTATGTTGTTTATAGTAAAAGTTTTCCTGTTTTTTTAAAACGAAAATCAATTACGAAAGTGAACAAAAACTTTCACGTTACCATTATTTTTGTGTGAAAAAGTTACATAAATTCTAAAACAGCTTATAGTAATTGTATGAGAAACCTTCCACGAAACAGATTGTAACTTTATACAGTCTCCAAGCAAATGCACAATCATAAATGTTGTAAAAACAATAATAATTATGAAATTTGCGGATTATATCAAGCCGATATTAAGTATTTGTAAAGCACTTTTATTGTGCAATCAAAGGATTGAAAGGTCAATCCAGGTCTTAGGATTAACTTTGACTTTGGTAAAAACTAACTAAACATAAGCACAAAATGTGGCTATATAATTTTATGTGTATGTACACACATTTAAATACTCAATTTTAGTTTAAGTACTTTTACAGTTACTTTAATGTCAATTTAATCGTCACTTTAAATAGAATTAGTTTTTCTTAAAGTACATTTCACGCGGGATCGTTTTATAATACTAAATCAAAGTATTAAAATGCATTAAAGAACATTTTCGAAATGCTAAATGATGTCAAACCTCATTCCGTATCTAAATGGAATCCGCTACCAATACTGAAGATATAAAATTCATTTTGCTACATCATAAATGATTGCATATTAAATATTGGAAAATTTAACATTTTTTTTATTTTCAGACACCTGATCTTTTCAGATATAAAAAGGCGTTAAAATCGAAGTATGTTGCAAAGAATGTAATGTACTAAGAAGGTTTATTCATAAGTCATTCTGTGTCATACTGTATTATGCCACAAAGTGATATAATATAAGGTAAGCAATTAATTATTTTTTAGAGAAATATACCTTTATTAAGAATGCTTGAAAAAGTCTCAGAAATTAAATGCTTGGCTATTTCATTTAGTGTACTAGTTAGGTTTAGTTTCCATTGTTCCATAAAGTAATGTATTATATTTTCGGAGCCATTATGGATTTCTTTGATTATTTTGCAGATACCAAATTATTAAATCTATATAATTTTGAGATTTTATTGCTTTTAATATAACAGAAAAACAAACTTATTTTGAGAGAACCACTTTTTAATAAATTATAATTAACAGCAAGAAGGATATTATTAAATACTTTTTTTTTTTGCATTTGACCTTTTTCACAAATATGTATCATAAAATTAATTTTGAATTCGTTATTTAAAAAAATATTTAATATTTATATATTCTCGCATGAAACTTAAGTATTAGTAAATTTATGTAAAAACTACGTTAATAAATATCAAAATATAATTTAAAAATCGATCTTGTCAAAATTCAATGGTTATTAGACTACCTACTACAATAGAAAAATAATTTTAACCTTTAAATATAGATATGAAAGAGTTAGTTTTACTGTTTCTTAATTCTAAAGTACTAAAGATTAATGACTTAAAACCTTTAAAAATCAAAGTTTAAACAAGTACAAATTGCAATACTTACAATATTAAATTTAATACATAATTATTTCATTTTCGCAATATTAAATAACAAGACAAACTCCTAAGCCTTTCTTTTTTTTATTTTAGATAAACTACAGAAAGATTTCGATTTTTTTTAATGAATTATAAAATATAAAAAAGGGCTAAAACTTCTTTACTTCAATGATTTATGGTGTGTAGTTGGATTTAGTAAAGTACGGAAAATATTTCATTGCACCTTTTTTCCCAGTAAGGTTTATGTCTGACCCTGTCATCTTTCTTTCAGCATACAACAGTTCACAATTTTAGACTTCAATTTCACATTTTGCTTCTGAATTTATTTTCTTCTACAATAAAGGAGGTATGGGAATGTCACTAAAAAAAGTAAATGCACTTAGAATGTCTAAACTTATAAGCTTTCGTGTAGGTTTTAAAGCAATAAACGTAAATATCCCACAAAAAAGACGTATATTTATTTTAATGAAAATAAATATTAAAAATGTTGAAAATAATAAAACAGTATGCTTTAAAAATGTATTTTAAATCGCTTACTATTTTTTAATACTTATAGGTAAGAAAAATATTTACAGTATAAAGGTTTTTTTTCATTATGATACTTTATAACAAAATACAATTATATAACTAGTCCCTCTTTTAATATCTAGGAATTGTTGATATAATTCAAGTAAAAAGATGTTTAATAAATTACATTAATTTGAAATTAAAATACAATAAACAATTTTGCATTAGTTTTTCAATAAATGTAAAGCTGGCTAGACATACAATAAAATAATATCAGTTCTTCTGTAATAATAAACATTTACTCACATAATTTTTTTTTTAAATCCCAGAAAAAATTTGACTGGTTTACAAAATTTTAAATTTATATTTCTAATAACTAGGCATTGACCATAGTGACATTACCTATTTATTTGTATAAAGTATACTTTAGGAATCTGTTAAAAAACGGAGATGCTAATATTAAACTATTTCAAACTTTATCGTTTATTGCAGTTGACACACCTCCTTAGTGCTTTATCACATATGTAGCAAGCAGGTACGCCTTGAAGTGCGAAATATGTTTTTCGCACGTAATTCTCTACTTAAGAACTTTGTAATGAAGTTTGGTAACAAGAATTGCCATATGTAGCAATTTTTAAAATAATGTGTTATAGAAAAATTGTGTGATGATGTATCAAGAACAATTGTTATCTTATTCTTACCCCAAAACATTTCTGTAAATTTAATGCAATTTGTTAATATTCCACAATAAACATGTTTCATCTATAAATATTGCGTTTACTTACAAACATAATATAAACCTTTTTATTATATTTTATAAAAACTACTGTTTACCATCAATAATATGTTATTGTAAATGATTTAATACAAATTAAATGTTTAATACATTTAAATGTCTTTTCAAAGATTTGGTTAGAAAAACTGTAAAATGTTTCTTATTAAAACATTGATTTTAAATTGATATTTTTTTTCTCAATTTTGATTTCAAAGCCAATATTTATTCAAACATTTTATTTACAATGATACATTACTTCTTGATTTTGCAAACGGATATAAAAATCAAAACGTACGATGTAGTTTTTTAAAAAACCAGAATTTTGAAACAATTATCTAAAATGCTACATTATTATAAAAAAAATCTTCTGTAAATATGCACTAATTCTAAAGTCAACAATAACAAAAGAAATAAAGGTTAATATAACTAGTAACTTTTAAATAATTCCCCATTAAAAATGCTCATTTATTCCCCACAACCATAAATCTCACAATTTATTTACTCAATAAATTATCACCGGCGTTATTCAAAAACTACAGAAAAATATCTCTCACAGTTAATTACGATCTTTTCTTTACCCTCAGGGCGAGCTTAAATGATAGCTGCCATTTAAACTCAGATTAAAGTTTGAATTATTTCCGTTTCCAATTTCTGTGACACCTTTTCTCCTAAGAGATATTAATGTTAAGGGATTAGTTTTCAGTATAAATCAAATAAGTAAATATCCCATTTTATGCATTTGATGCGATTTAACGAGGGAAATGTAAACCAATTTAATATTGTAATATTGTATCTCTTTTATTATTGTAAACTATCATTGTGCTGGGAGGTTTGTTGATTTATTTAAAGAATATTGTCATGCGCATGTTTTTTTCACTAATTTGTAATGTGTTAGTTATTCATGCTTTATTTTACTTTTAAATTTATACATGATTTAAAATGGTAAGTTTATCTAAAAACCTTATGAAACGCTTTTATAAGAGTCTGTAAAACTGCTGTAAAGTCTGCTGGTTTTACAGAAAAAAACAGTCAGCTGATGTGCCAGAAAAATACAGCATAATTTACAGAGGTAATCTGTTTATTTTACACAAACAATTTATAATTCAAAAGCTATTTTTATTGACCATTTGTAAAAAAAAAATCACCACTCCACGAGAAATCGAACCTCCAGTCACTACAGTGGCCACAATACTATTAGATCAGCAGTCCAACGCTTTCCCAACTGAGCTATATCTTGGTTGTTCAGTTGTAGTCTAATACTCTTTTCATGTGTTAAAAACAGAATAGTTGTTTTTACTTTAAACAGCTTATTTTTACAGAAAAACCCGTTTAAAGAAAATTACAGTATATTTCGGTAATTATATGTTTTTCTGTAAAATTAACAGTTTTTTTAAAGTGAAACTATACTAAGATCAATTATTTAATATTTTAGTTTTACAATAATTAAATAGTTTACGTGGGCCACATGTTTATTTTCCACCGTCTTCAATTTAAAAATACGATTAAATGTAAGACCGAATAAATTCTAAACATTGAAATTATATATTTTTAGTAGTTTTTTTTATTTGAACAATCTATAGTTATAGTATCTTTGATGTAAAACTTAGAGCTACCAAAAAATAATGCAGTTTTCGAAAACACATCGGAGTTACATAAAACACACGCAAATCAAAAATGTATGCATTATATTATATTTCTTGTACATATGTGTTGAAGAAATACAGGCACGTGGCTCGATTGGAATAACTTATGTAAATCAATCTTTCGTAAGAAAAGACTAAAATAGAAAATTCAATTTAGTTAACAGTCTTAAGGGAAGAAATCGACTTGTACAAACATCTAAAATATGTGTGTCTTAGAAACTGATGTGAATAAATAAATATTTGTGGTTTTGTAACTTTTAATCAAAGATAAGTGCAAACAGGACACGTGTGGGAATGTTTTCTTAAGTTTAGAAACTGTTAGTCGTTGCACATATGAAATTGTATTAAAAGACTGAAACCATATTTTTTATTGAAATCGGCGCTTTTTCTTTCTAGAATTCAATCGCAAGATACGAAACATTATGATAAGTATGAGTAGAATTTACTTCAAATGTTTATGAATTGCTAGAATATAAAGGTTAACAGTTTTAAGTAAACTTTATCGAAGATTATTAGTACAATTCTACATGTTTAATAGAATAATAATATTAAAAAAGTCTTCGTTCACCCGTGTTTGAAATCTTTATTTGAGTTGTACTCTTTATAAACATCTTATATTATAAACTGGTACAAATAAACGCATTTTTAGGGGTTTGTACGATATGGTTATCTTATATATTGCAATGCAATTATATATGTGTCATTGTATGTAGTAAATATATTAAAAGTATTAGGGGAGATGTGTGTATTCCGATTTTTTTCATAATTCTACGACTGAGCATATTAAAAATTTGTAGCTTTTAGGCAGGTATCTTTAAACCAACACTTACAAATGGAACTATTTTATATAATTGAAATAATAACTATGACGAACTGCAAGACTTTAATTTTTAAATAAAAAGAAATGGCTTTTTGTACAATGCAAGTATTGTGCCTGTGTCCTGTATTTTTTGCATGAAAGGCCGTTCTATGAAAATTAATTTTAACTCAGCAATAACTACAATCCAACATGCAAAAATAGTCCCATGTATCTGCCTTGATGCACGACACGTGCCCAAGAGACAATCTTTACAGTTTTTTCGTATACAAAAGATCTTTAATTAAAAAAAACTTTTTATTGAGTAAATGAGATTTAGTGAGTAAATTACTCGATACGCGATCTTAGAAGACATATTTTAGTAGTGTTCACTAAAAACTATTAAACTCACATTTTTTTAAATAAAATGGTAAAAGTAGCCTAAATAACGACAAATAGAGTTAGTATTTACCTTTTTAAGTAACAATGCTTAGAACCAAATATTTTAGATATGGACGGTGAACCTAAGTACATAGTGGCCATTTGCATGCGCATCTACCCTAAAACTACAAGCGCCCTTGTATACGTGGGATATAAATTTCTGCATAAAATTAATGTTGCATCATTGGCAGCGATGATTCTTATACGACATTTATAACTTTTTTTTGTTGTTTCAACTAAATAAAATTTATTCTGTAAAAAAATTCGCTAGAATAAAAATCAATAGAGCCTCAGACTATTAAAGTATAATATTAAAACACGGTTTTTTATTACCGATACTTTACTACAATGCCGACCGAAAACTTTTTACTTACATCGTTTCTACTTTTATTTAAATAAAGCATCAGGGAAAAGTTCAAGTGTTGTTAATTCCGCTAAATATTCTAATAGCCGTTTTGCTTTGTATCATTCCAGGTGTCCATTACCACTAATACCTTGACTCTTTGACTTGAAGAAGGGTTTACTAAAGACCAGAATTTAGAAAGGGCCATTTTATGGACGTCATAACGGAAAAGGCCCATTTCAGACAAGTAGCTGGTTGAATAGAGGATCGTAAAACCTTGATTGCTTTTTCATGTGGTACCAAGTATAGAATTTTTTACTGGTACAAAGATGGAAGGGATATACGAAAAACGGTGCGAAAGTGTAAACTGGTTGGTCATTTGTCCTCAGCATCAAATAAAAAGTTTGGTAAATAAAAGAATTACACTCTTAAAACAAACGAACGGTTTTAACTCAGTCTGAGTTAATTTCCACTCCTTTCCGTGCCGAAAATGCACTTCCCCTATAGGAGTGGATTTCACTCTTTTTGCGGAGTGGGTAAAAGAAATAAAAGAAAACAATCTACGTCCTACACTCTTAAAACGAGCGGTTTTAACTCAGTCTGAGTTAATTTCCACTCCTTTCCGGTGCCGACCGAAAATGCACTTCCCCTATAGGAGTGGATTTCACTCGTTTGTTTTAAGAGTGTAGTGTGAGTATATCGTAAATAAAAGAACTATTATGAGGGTATCGTAGTAGCTGCAATGGCCGTGTGGTGAAATGTTTCACCATATTTTCGGTAGAACCATTTTACAGATTTTAAAAACAAAAACCTAAGAATTGGTTCAACTGAATACCAAAAATATGGTGAAACATTTAACCACACTGCCGTTGCAGCTCTACTAGGAACCATATGTTTGGTGAGAGACTGAGTTCCCCCCCCCCCCCAAGATACTTTCGTACTGCATATCACATTCTCAATCCCAAGCACCATAGAATCCTCCAGGACTCTGTAACGACATCAACTTCTTTCAAATTAGAACCACTACACATCCACCAACACTGAACTTTTATCAACACCCACTCAGTATCATACCTTAAGTTAATAACTCCTCCTTCAATACCCTAACAGTAGTGCAACTCTCACTCATAAACTCAACGAAGTGATAACATGAGCCCTTGATAGGTTTACTTGATAACTTTCATGCTCTTCACTACCCGCATGATAGTAAATATTAATCACTACGCAAAGAATAAAGCAAAAACAACGATAGCAGAAATATATGATATATAAACTTGCACACACTCTATGAAAGTCAAATAAAAAAACCTAATTTAAAAATATCAAATTAAATAAAAACTGTTCACAAAAATAAAGAATCATATATATAATCAATAACTAAACTAAATAAATGCACTTAAACACACTGTTATTAAAAATAAACATGCACACGTTGGTTAGTCTTATCGGCAAATCGACTACACTCAACCGTAAAAATAATAATATATTCAACACGCAATCTAATTATTAAACTAACTAGAAAAGAAGGCAAGTTATAAAATGACAAAGAAACAATTAAAAATAAAGTTTAAACAACAAATAAAAAAGTTTAATCAGCAACACGCTTTGAGATCAAAACGTAAACAATAAGTCACGCCGGTAAGGCCTAACTTTAATATTGTAAAAAAAAAAATACAACGCATATCTTAATTACGAGCTGAAAGGTAAAATACGAATAATTATCACAATGAAAAAAGAAAAAAATAACTCAAAAATCTCAAATCACTCACACATCCTGCAAAACGTTATGCTCGTCACTCGCCACCTAGCGGAAAGTCCCAATGTCTTGATAAAAAAAATATTTAAAAAAAATTTACTTTCAAGTCCATTTTTACTCTATCCTGCTCTGATTTTTCAACTCTAGAATTAATTATGTTTAACAACTTAATGATGCATTAGGGATTAAACTTATTTGAACAACTATCGCAATAAAGTAATAACCTGTTAAATTAATGATACACTATTTAAATATTAAAATTCCATTACTTGCACAGATATTGTTGTACAAAATGCTACAATGAAATATGCAAAAACGTATATTTAAATTTTTAATAAACCATTTCGTTAAATAAATTTAATAAAACAGCTAGTTATTTTATATTTGAAAAAAATATAAATATATATAGTTTTCCAAACTAGATAGTAACTTTATAATGAACATTTTTTAAATGTTTAATATAAAAACATTGATTTGATTTGATTTGATTGATTTGATTTGATTTGAAATAAATCTTTTTAACTAATAATCAGTTAGGCAGTCAGTAATATGAGTAGTTGTGAAAAAATTTAAATTATTTAGTTTTTTTAAAAAGTCAAAAATATAAATAAGTAAAACGTTAAAATCATCATAAATATAAAAATCTCATTCTAAGAATACAATTTTTCACTTTTTAACATTTTATGATTTATATAGTTTTCTGATTTTCTCATAGTACTCTACCTCTTAAGATCTGTGCCTAAAATAATTCCCTAAATTCATTAAATAATCATGTCAGTAGTTCAAGTTCCAAGAAAAAATGATCTGCAGATATTTTTCATGAAATGGCACTATTGGTACCATATTAACATTAATAGTCCCCTGTATAATAACATCCTATGCACTTTTTTAAAAGATTTTAGAAAAAAATTATAGCAAATATTAAGCTTTCTAAAATACGTGACGTTAAATTATAAATTGAAATATTATTTGAATGCTTTGCATTTATAACTGCCAAATATTTACCAAAAAAATATGAAAGTAGAAAAATTCTCAGAGTCATTTAAAATGATGAATATCAAATTTCTCATTCTACAAAAACATGATTTCGCCGCTGATGAATATTTTAAAATTCAAAGCGATAAATTTAAATGTCCCGTTTCCTGATTCCATTATGACTACCGGACGGGAATTTTCCCTGACAGTACGATTATCCGGCCCAAACCAGGAAATCTAATCTCATTATTCATCTGTCAATCTGTCCAACACATTCTTAACCGAAACGTACTTCCATTGAAAATTTCTGGTTAGGCCTTCCTTTCACGAGAAGAAAATATTTTTTCTAGAGCGAGATTCTCTTTTCATACCTGATGGCAAAATTCAGCGTCGGTTTTTTTGTCCCCCCTTCCTGAATAGAGGGCGCGCTCTTGGTTTTTTCAATGCTTTGGGAAAATCTGAAAAAGGAGGAGAGCATAGATTTTTTCTTTTATTTAAAAAAAAGAAATCTTTCGTGGGGCTCACCTCAGATGTCGGCCAGTCACGGAATTCTAAGGCCGGTAAAAATGGGTGAAATAGACGTGAAAATGACTCACGGCTATTTTCGCACCTTTCGGGTGAGATAGTTCAAGCACGCAGACATTTGTGGTCACAGGTATTGGATCCTGGTAGCGCTCACGAGTTACGTGCTTTTTGGTAATAGGGGATGAAATGGCTGGGGTCGTTCTGTAACATGCTATTTGGTTAGAAAATGGTATCCGATAAAAAAAAATAAAGTTGAGAGTGGGATATCGATAAGTTTGATGTAATTGGAGCGTTTCGGTATAGTAAAACGATATCATAGGAAAAATTTGCATTTAAATATAAGATGGTTTTATAGGATTTATTTTTTATGCTGCAAACTTTTTTGAACTTTTTTACACAAAAAAAGATAATAAACATAAATAAAAATCATACCCTCCATTGATAATTGTAAATAGTTCGATACTAGTGTTATGTTAATGAAATAATCTTAAAATTAGTGGTTAACCACCCAAAAACTGTGTGTTTGTTATTAAGTTAATTTCATACACACTACACGCATTAATAAACTGTTTTAAAATATTATTAATTAGATATAAATAATATTAAAAATACATTTTTAAAGCCATTAACATGCTATTTCCTATAAATGTTCGCATTAATTTACGTAATATTTCGTACCAATATGTATTACACTAGCTAAAAGTACTCACTTAGCTAGATTTCTTTAATTCCTTTTTCAACCATTTTACTAGACTTAATTTTATGCCCCTGTTTATTGTATGCTTGTGTAAATTAAATTTATCTTATGACACGACCAGGTTCGCATATATAATAAAAGCTTAAGACAAAAAGGGGAAGACTACGTTAATTTTTACCGATCACCACATGCCACCAAACACAAACCGGTCCTATATAGCATGGCTGTTTCCAAAAAGAAGGGCATCTGCCAATTATCAATCTTTATCCAAATGAAACACAAGTCGTAACATTATATTTTAATACAATTTGAACATTTGTAAAAGTGGCAGATTTAAAAAGCTATACGGAGCCTTTGTGGGTTAAATATACATTTAAGAAAAGTATGTTTTTTTAATAAGATTTTATATAGAATTTATATTTTATTTCAGATTAATTAATATTCTATTTCAGATTAATTAATATTCTATTTCAGATTAATTAATATTCTATTTCAGATTAATTAATATTCTATTTCAGATTAATTAATATTCTATTTCAGATTAATTAATATTCGATTTCAGATTAATTAATATTCTATTTCAGATTAATTAATATTCTATTTCAGATTAATTAATATTCGATTTCAGATTAATTAATATTCTATTTCAGATTAATTATTTTTTTTATTTCATATTAATTTATATATTATATTTCATATTAATTTATATATTATATTTCATATTAATTTATATAGTATATTTCATATGAATTTATATAGGATATTTCATATGAATTTTTTATTATATTTCATATGAATTTATATTAAATTTTACATTTATTTGTAATACTTACACTGTTAAACTAAAAGGTAACTTGGGGGCCATTTTTCAGCCCGGGGTGAAAAGGCTTCCCCATTTGGCACCTCAAGGCTCTGAATCGCCTTGGGTCGATGAATCTTGGGCTTGTGAATCGCCTAGAGATTCCAGAATGGTTCCAGAATCCCGCCCTAGGGGGTGCCAAATTTCACCTTCAGTTTTAACAGTGTACATTAAATCAAATTTCTTTAATTTTTTTCAAATAATATACGTTTACAACTCGCGACAGTTAGAAGGAAAATAAATAGTAGTTACTGTGTAGGAAAAAAAACGAAATTTCTCGTTATACTGGGTCTTGAGTTTGGAAATTTTTTTCGTTCCATCTTTGAAAGTTGTTTAGCTTAAGGATATTTTTTCTAAATGCACAACCAATAGTTTCGAATTATGATAAAAATCGCTTTTGATCATAAACCAACAGTTTAAAAAAAACTGAAACGATTTTTTTAAAATAAAATTAGCATTTAGATTGAACTTCTGGATATTCTGAATCGACATAAAAGAAATAAAAGCAAAAAATAGATTAAATGTTTCGAAATTGACTATCATTGATATGTAATGATAAGTTTGTGGATTTTTTTAAAACCTATTTGGTTAAAAAAATTCCTTCATGTATTAAATAATTTGCATGACAATCATGCCAACTTACATATGCGCGAAAGGTAATTCAAAAGTAATTATTAAATGTTACATTTAAACTTTTTAACTAAAATGTCATCATTTAACTCTAAATAGAAATTAACTTTTTCTCAAATCAATAAATTTACAAAAGTTATCATTTTTTATATAAACAACTAAAAGTAGATAAAAATCTACTGTTTATTTTCAAAATAACTGTAACGTCTATTTACTGTTTCTTTTTATGACACTAAGCACTTGATTCAGGTCTGATTGCCACTGGATATTTCTTATTCTTTATATAAGTAAGAGAAAAATAGAAATACTCGTCTTTCAAAGATTTTTTCCTCCTAATAGACCTCTTCTTCCTTCAACCTATCGCAGTTATTTTTTATTTCTAAATCGATTTATGGTTTAACATAGATGCAACTGATAATTTCGTTTTTAGTTTTTGATGTATTTGTATGCGTAAAATCTCTTTCTAAAAAAAGTTAGATCTAAAAAAAGTAAATAAACTTCGGCACTGTATGTGTATACATTGAAGAGCAGAATCAGCCATAATAATACAAATTGGAATTCATTTTTAAAAGGAGAATCTATACATTTGGTAAATTGAGAGCGTAGTAAAAATTGACCAATAAATGCAAAAAAAAATTATTTCTTTCACGACAAACATTGAAAAGTTACCATAATTCCAAGTTCAAAATAAAATGAAAACGATTATTATCAATAAAAACTAATTTTCCTTTTCAGTCAAATTAGGGGAGTTCTGGAAAGCCTGTTAAGGCTATCATTTTATGATTGACTTAGTAAAAGAAGTTTACTCTACAGAATCTCAGATTGGCAATAAATTTTTAAAAAGTAGATTAAAATGTTAAGCTTTTGTGTGTCTCCATGTTAGACTGCCTTTGGGCTTAATCAGTCAAGCGTTAACTGCAACTGTTTCAAACCTACCGATCAAAACATCTACCTAAAGGTTGCAAAGAATGGAAGAATACTAAAAGAATAAAAAAATACTTGTAGAAAAAGTCCAACAGCGTATCTTTTTTCCCAGCTGTTCCCATTCGTATTCAATCATTGTCGACTGAACTAGGCACACTTTCTAGGACGAACATTGGTTCGTAGTCCAGTCTTATTTGATTCGGAAGTAGCGAAAAGCGTTGGGTCTATCTAGTCGTTAAAGTCCAAAGAAAAGAATTCTTGACATTTCGATGCAATATACTGGGATGTTGGAAGTCAATGTCTGTTTAGAATATTCAAATTGTACTTTCCTGTTCGATGTCTGGGCGTATATATGTTGCTCATATAGCAGGAGTTCAAGAAATATATTTATACTGAGATGTAATGTATCTTATTTGTTACCTTGAAATTTAAATATATATACATTGTATTTTATTTTAAAATAGATTGTATGTACTCAAATTTTTTATTTGTATTTTTTAAATAAAGAAATAAAATTGTTAACTTATATTTTTAAACTAAAAGATTTTTGATTTTAGGTGTAAATCTATGTAAAATAGAAACTTTTTATAACTTTAGATTTTTTCAAAATAAAAAAACAAATCATTAATTGAGCTTAGACTCTGTGGAAGGTTGCAATGGGATACATATTGCATTTTGCGAAACGTTCCAATTATATTTGAAATATAGTAGTATAGTAAATTTACTCCAGAATTGGTAAAACGTCATACACTATTGTGGTTTAACTGTTATTTATGAGGGAAATTATTATGACTGTCAGTCATTTTGGGGACGATTTAGAGTTATATGTGAATATAAGTAAAGGGATGTAATACTTTATAATGGATGAGAACAATAACATAGGCTTAGTACCAAATAGCAAATTAAATGGGACGTAAAATTTGATCAATTTTTTTTTTTTTTCAATTCGTGCAAAGAACAGTTATTTATCTGCCACTTATATTATAAAAACAACACAGCAGAACCCACTGCGCCACTTTTTCGGGACTCTTGGAAAAACTAAAACAATTAATCACGCAATTTTCAACTTGGGTTTTCAAAGACATTGAAAAGCGTTTCTCTTTACTGGAAGTGTCGTAAAGACAGCCGTAAGTCACCAAAATGGATAGCTAAAACTTTTTTCATTATCTTTATTTATTGGGGGAGGGACCAATGTTTCCGTGAATTAACCAGGTTTTTTTTGTACTCATCTATCTAGTGTTTATTTATATTTTTTGTCTTTTGCTTGCTTTTGTTTTTTATACATGTAAAAGTTGCTATAAAAAAGCAGTGGATGGTAATTCTTACCTCACGCTAAGCGTGAAAAACACAGAAAAAAATTATCGTTTAATTTACGGAAATATAGCTATTTCGTATGTGAAAAGATTTGCAATGACAAACCAATCAGAACGATGGATTGACTATTTTTGGTAGATTGGTAGAATAATAAGTTCGTTGCTCAGTTCGGTAGAAGTTGTATATTTATAGGTTAGTATTTTATAATAAAAAACTTTTACATGACTCTCACTTGAGGTATGTAATGCACTGTTCGTGGAAAATGGCGCAAGCCAAAAGGCAACTTTTCAGGGAGCTGTTTATTTGTAGATTTTATGTATATTTTCGCCTTGGAAAATTGACTGATATATTAATTGTATCTCAACGTTTATGGCAATCATTTTAAAGATACATCATTCGATATCTCTCTAATTTTTAGAAACATTAGTTCAGTTATCTGTTTTTCAAATGTCGTAAATGATGTAAGTAACAAGTAGTTAATTGCATCGATTTCTTATGTACACCTAAATGTTACATTTATACTTACATGCTTATGTTATTACACATTTCAAACCAATTTATGCTTTTCGTATAATATTGCACTTTTCAGTAAGATTATAAAGAGACAGTTCGTAAAACATAAAATATTCTATGAAAATTAAATTTCTTAAACATTTTTACTGAATCTAAAATGACCCTTCTGAATTTTACTAATCTTATTTTTTAAATAATTAAATTGTTTATAAAAATAATAATGTATGTATTTAACGAATGTCTTTATCTGATATGTTTTTATAAAAATAAAACTATAAAACAGTAGAATACAGTATTATTCTACTAAATAACTCAATAATAAAATGCTTACAATACAAAAAACCATCTAAATAAAATTACAAATGATTCACTACAATTTAATTTTCTAAAAAAATATAAATATTTTTTGGAAGAATATAAATAGTTAATAGGAAAATATTTATTAAGGATTACTATCAAACTACAAAACATGAAATAACTTTATTAAAAATATAAAAGGAAAAAGAATTTAACAAAAAAGGACCACCTTTTTCCGTTATAATTATTAAAAGCAATTCACGGAGACTAAACACATAGAGAATAAACAGTTTTTATCTATTGAATTTCCAGTATTCCATAAACCGAACAATTCAATATACATTTTTATATCTTCATCGGCATTTCAACATTAATTACGAAGAAAAAAATTAGTTAAAAGGCATAAATGATTCAGTTAAAATATAATGTGATCGTTTACTTTGTTTTATTAATGCTACTTTTTAAAAACTAAATAATGATGTTGTTCATAGTTTAAAGATTGTTTTTTGCTCTAAGCTCTGTGATTTCAACACTACATTTTCTTTTTTAAATTAGATTTACGAAAAAATTTTATTATGTGAAAATGTTTTAATTATTTAATTAGATTAAATAGCTAACTTCATTTTTTGTTTTGTTTCGGGTAGTCTAAAAGCTAGACTGGTTGCTTTATCTAGAACTAATTAAATTTCGAAAGTGATTCATCATTTCAACGGTATATGAATAAAAAACATTAATTACACGGTTGCTAAATACTCGGAGAATAATTAAATAATCGAAGAATAATTAAGAATTAAAATTATTTCTAGTAAGGAAGTTTTTATAATTAATTAAAATAATGGATATAATTGTGTAAAATTTTTAAAGTAAAGTTAATATCTATGAATAAATTTTTTTCCCATAAATTATTTTTTGTAGTGTATATACGATGCAAATTTTTTTGTCGTCAGGAAACATTAAAATACATCAGTTTAAAAACTTAATATTAAAAATTGTGGTCTGCGCAAGACTTAGTATTTTAAATAATTTACAAGATCAGAATTAAAACTTGAAAATACTTTTCACAAAACATACAAAGCGTAAAAACTATCTGACCTACATTATACATTAAAATATTATAAATAAGTAGATCTTCTTATGATTTCATATTCGAAATATTTTACTGAATCAAAATTCAACAACTTCAAAATAGCTTTCACAAAACACACAAAAAGTTTCAGCAATCTAACTTTAAATCTTCACTAATATATTTTCACGACTAACATTATCAGCATCTCATTCTATTTGTAGGATCCTCAGATTAAATCCTTTCCTGTATAAAGCTGAAAAACGTACCAAATTCCCAATCAGAGTGACCTTTATCCTGTATACAAACACTATTCTTTGGGAAATTGCTTTGTAACACCAGGTGTTGAGTTGATAGAGTAAAGCAGTGCTCACACAATATCTGCTGGGAGCAGACCCAGTGCTCCACGAAATAGCACCATTACCCTCGATTTTAGTATTATAACACATCAATCGGCTTTAAGGAAAAAAAACTTTTTATGGTAACTTGTCAAATAATATCTTTAAATTTTCATGAAATTTATGAAATGGTGCCTTTTATTGCATGGTTTATAGTATGTTTTGTGGGTGATGGGCAATATTTTTGATTGCATATATCTGGTATATATTTGGAATACACAATCACAAAAAATCTTTAAAAATCATTTGGATTATTTTTTTTTTATTTTTTCAAAAGTTTTGAAAATGCACCAGGAGAGTTAAAATAGTAGTTTATCAATTAAGAAAAGATGAAAAATATGCAAAACTATTAAACTTTTTTCGATCAAAAGAATAAAATGAAACGGTATTTTATTCTATTTTTTATTTGAGAAGTTCAAACCAAAAAATGTTTGTAACATTTTATAATGCAAAATGACGATTCAATGAATGCCAAAACTGTGATTCAATGGGTTTTTTTTACAAAAACTGCAGCCGACATTCAATATTCAGTTATCACTTTAGCTAAGACATTTCAACTTGTACAATAAATTATAAGTGAAAAAAACTTTTTCTCTTACTTTTCTTAGAAAAAAAACCAAATTTATAAATTAATCCAAATTTTTCTTTCTTTTAAATTCATTTGAAATTTTCACAATATTGTATTTTGTACATGTTAAATCACTTCAAAATACAAATTGTCCCATTCACAAAACTCTATGCCCAAAGTGAGAGAGAACTAATACAAAGTTTAACTATACATACCTTTATTTAAAAACAAATGTCACAGATTTAACTATATTGCAATTATTATTTATTCCATGAACAAAAATTAATAAAACATTAAAAGAACTAAAAAAATCAACGTCCCTAATTGATTCAAAACATCCTGTCAAAATTACCTTTTTTAAACTACTTGATGTTAAAAATATAGATTAACTGAAATTCACAAAATTCTGTTAAACCCAATAAGATCCAATTATTTCAGCCATTAGCTAAATTAACAAATTAAAAATTTCTTATAGTTTTTAGGCATTTAAATAAAACTCTTTTATTAGTGGTACCATCCTAATTTGTATATTTCATTTTTAATAAGTACTCCCATTACTTATAGAGCATAGAAAAAAAGAACTTCTGAAATTCCTCCAAAATCTTTTTTCGGAGTAACTCAAAAACAACTTATCTCCTCTATCACCCGAATCACGGTAACTCTAAAAGCAAAGAAAAGTAATTGGTCCCATATACACATATATCTCTTCTTTCCTAATAAGATTAATTTGTAGACAGAACCAACTCTACTCTCTGAGAAGGGTGACTTAAGTCTTGTAGTCGAATTTCGAGAAACCTTTTAGTGGGAATTCTGAGACATACCGCCAACATTGCTTTGAAAAAAATGCAACATACAGTTTTTAATCTAAATTTAAAATTAATCTTTGAAAATGTGTTTCAATTATACATAAGTATTTTTTTTTAAGTTAGAAGTCATGTGCAAAACAATATGAATTGTGTAGTTGCAAAACTTACATTCTCCAAAGTGTAACTAAGATACAGGGTCGGCTCGTTCACTGGCTACTTCGTGCAATTGAATTTACGATTGTCAAAGGACCATATGTCTTAGTTATACTTTGGAGAATGCGAGTTTTGCAACTAAACATCTCGTGTGATCTATAAGCATTCTCCAAAGCAATTCAGCCTGTGAAGTTAAAGGGATAATTATAGCTTAATGAATGTTTCTCGTGACAAACCGAAAATTCCATAGGTAGTCATTTTAAGATAATAATTGTATACATTATCTATAATAGGAATAGACGTCTGCGAATATTTATTTCAAAAATTCATTTTATTAAACATGATTCAGGCTATATTCAATGGACCCAAATTGTCATGTCGATACTTTATTGACTTGCAAATCTAGATATCAAAGAAAGTATAGGAATTTTTTTTAAATGCAATCCTATAAACCGATTTTACAGCCAAAATCCAACAAAAATTACTCGTGTAGAAGGATGGTATAATTTTAAGCTATTTGTGGTCCAATGTACAGATGCAGCGAACGTTGTCAATAATTAGATGAGTGATATGAATATATTTACTTGACCACACAGTTCTAAATTTTGGAACGTATAATAGACGAGGCGGGCGTGTTTTGTTTGTGGGTTAAAAGAGAATGTTTGACGTAGCTGTGGCATCATTTTAAAAGAATTGGCTACCAAATGGTTAGTTTGTGGGACGAAAAACAACGATTGACATAGCTGTGACGTTACCGTAGGCGTCACTGTTCCAGTTGTCCATTGCTATAAGTAAATATCACTGAAAAATAGACGATTGCATAGTTAGTCACCCTAACCATAACTATTTCTTACAGCATTGTCAGAATAACTGAAGGAGGCGTAAAGAAGATCCCCCCTGAATTGTGTGTGTATGTCTCTATATGGTTGACCCTGATTCGATTCAAGCCCACAGATATATTGCAGGTTTTAGTTTACCAGACACTTGGGTTCTTTCTTATCCTGACTCTTATCTCTGACTTCCGTTTCTTTTGGCTGGGGTGTCTCAAGTTCTTTGAATTTGCTTCGCGGGAGTCGCGAATGGAAATTTTCCCAGTGAATGAAGAAAACGGAAAAAAAACGGATGAAACATGGTTTGCTTCCACAATCAGAATACACTTTATATCCACAAAAAGGCCCGGAGATATTTTGATTCTGTGCGAAATATAATATTTTATTCCGGTGCATTCGTTTTGTGTTTCTAAAAGTTTTTATATTTTGCGAAAAAGGTACGAATTGTTTCGGATATAAAGATTGAGTTGCTTTTGTTATATCGAATTTTTGGAACTCTTTTTTCTTTAAATTTTATTGAAAGTAAAAGTGACATTTCAAAGGACCAATTTACGAACAGTTTTTAAGCAACGATTATAGTTCTTTGACTGAAAGTATAGTACAGCTTATATAATTTTACAGATATATAGGGGGAACTAGGGACATTTGACCCATAAGGATACATGACCCAATGACTTTTTCTCAGCAATGGAAAAGTTTTGTGAGTTGAAAGTGGCATCACTTTTTTCCTTTCATCCAGCTGAGAAAAAGGCATTGGGTCATGTATACTTCTGGGTCAAATGTCCCTAGTTCCCCCTACATCGTATTTCATTATTTACAAGATCAATAACGTGTTTCAAATAATGTTAACATTCCAATAATGTTAATTTGATTGGAATATTTTAGAACATTATTTTTATATTTTTCCCCTGTTATAATAAAATATTTAGTATTTAACAAAGGTACAATAATTTAAGAAAGAAGTGTTGTTTATTCACATATTGTTAGTAGAATTGATATAATAAGCTAACTCGTTATCCTAAAACCTTTGCAGCTCTTGATGTTTACTAAATAAATCCCATTAATTTTACTAAGTTAAAATATATAAGTACCACTTTAAACATAGTTTGTCCTAGAAAGTGAACCAACTAAAAATCCAAAAGATAATATTTTTAAAACTAATTTTAATATTTATTTATCAATATTATCTTAGCTTGCATTGAAAAAATGTTTAACATTTTATCATTTTAATTATTATGTTAATTTCCTTTATTGTGATTTAGCCATGATTTTTGTGTACTGAAAGTAAGATATCTTTTCGTCGAGATGATTACAGCTTTTTCCTCAGTTGTGCAGAAAGTTCAAATTTACTAATCGATAATTAGTGTATCAATGATATTAGTAGTTAACAAAAATATTTTTAATTTATTCGTGTGAAAATTGTACAAAAATGTAAATATTTTTTGTAAACTATTCTGTTTTTATAATTGAGCTGCTATAATTGAGTTATATAGATAATAATAGTTTTTATAAACGTTTATGAAAATGAATATAAATAATAATGTGCCATTACACTGATTTGTGATTTTTTTTTAACTTATGTGAATTCAATTTAACATCAGTACTTTTAAGCGACCAAATGCAATTGTCTTCCCATTTATTTTGTGATAAAAATTTTAAACAAATTGTCTTTCCCATTTAATGTTATAAAAATCAAATAAAAAATATTAAAATCTCATTTTGGATAACTTTGAAAATCGCGTCATTAATTTCATTTCAATTAAGCTGCTCTTAATGAGCATGCATTTGAGTTAAAGTACCCAATTCAATCAAATTCGCTTTTGATCATTTCCTTAAAAAAAATTTCATTCTCCTGAATTTCTTCAAAATTAACTGGAAAGATTCTTATGGCTTTTTTTGTTACAATGGCGTTGTTAAAAATATGTCCTTTTAATGATTAAAGCAATCGTGATTTTATATCATTCGTGCTAATTAAAAAAATGCACTTATGTGAAGATAATAATCGATATCACTCGAAAAATAATGTCAATGTGATAATAGTTTTCGTGTTAAATTAATTTTTTCTTAATATTAATAGCACTTTAAGGTGAAATTCGTAAATTCGAAATTTATTTCTCTCTAAATGCACTTAATAAACACCTTTATAATGTCTCTGTTAAAGAAGAGTAAAATGTGTAGCAAAAATAATATTGATTCGGTTTATTTCAAATGAAAGTTCCAGGATAAACGAATCATAATTTTTAACCACAACCAGAAGTCAGATATTACGGACATACCCTCAGTTGGAGGTCAGCAAAAATAGGTGTCAAGACCACTAGCAAAATTAACGCACACCAGGGCTACTAACTATTCTACACACTTAAAAAAAATATATCAACTGTTTTTTTAACCTTCATGACTTGTTTATAGGATGAAAAAGCAGAGTAGCAATTACACGACCTGCCCCAACCAAGGCCGACTCAACTAATAAGGACATAGAAGCTCTCTGTGAAGTCCCACTGTCCTTCGGCCTCGCGTTTCAGCTGTTCCGAAAGTGAGTAACAAAATCTTCTTAGAACCTGAAAAGTATAGTTGGCTGTGGTGCGAATGGATTTTGTACTTTTCCTTCTGAAATGCCGATAATCCGAACCGGACGGATAGCGGGACTTTAAAGTTGAGTAGGCCATGCTTCATCCGAATCTGCCACCGCATCCACTAAAGTTTACTTCTTATACAGTCAAACCTTTGAAACACGCTGTTTGTTATAACCTTAAGAGCAGGGTTACGATTGAAATACAAATTCTATGCATTTTTAGCCCTGAATGTCTCTTCTAAAACGCACCCCATATTGATCATCCCATCTAGAAGATTGAAGATTTCATATTCTCTGGATTCTAAAATCCCCCTGCACTTTGGGCATAGGCCCGGCTCCCCTTGCCATAAATTGTTTACTTTACCCGCGGTTTTATTTTTTAAATTTAGGAAATATCCTCTTCTGTGATGAATGTGGACAATTTCGATGCTGAGTTAGAACTTTCGTAGAAAAATAAAATACTATCGATCTTTGCTTATAGCTTGCTGTTGAAGTATGGCAATGTTGTAACCAATACTCTGAGGATTTCGAGTAAAATAGTTATACACTGAAAAACAACGTCTGTAACTATTACAAAAAAAATTTAACAAACGTTTCCTAGAAAATTTCAAGCAAATATTACTAAAGAATTATGCTGTGAAAATATATTTCTGTTTGTAGTATACATATATGTCTTGCATATATATCTTGTAGATTTACAGGAAAATTTTATGTATCTCTTACAGGTACAGTAAAATAGTGTGAAAAGGAATACTTATTTCAGTTTTTCATGTTAAATATTTTTTTTATTTGGCTTTTTGGCTTGAAATGTGTTTGGCGTGATCTTGTTCTTGCGATTTTTATAAAAAAACATAACGTTTGAACATTTTTTACGTATTTTGTTGTTATTATTATAATGATGTTCTGATTCACCCTGCAGAAAAGGATGAATCGAAACATATGTTAAGTGTAAATTTTTCCCTACCAGCATTTAATGGGTTAATAAAACATAATTTGGGGTATAACATACTTTTTAGGTTTTTCATAGTATTAGCTATGGTAATTTTATCTAAAACAAAAAATAGTTTATATTTAATAATCACAACAAAACTTCGAAGAAAAGCCGTATCTCTTTTCAACCAATAGAATGGATTTGGTTTAGAGTTAGACCCAAATTCATTTAATGAAAGTACTACAATTTTCAGCATTCTTACTGATCCAATAAAATTCTTATTAAAAATAGTCTCATAATAACTTAAGTCTAATAGCAAACATCTTCATTAGATAAAATGAGAATATATCTCCTTACTTTTGGGCAAAATGCTATTTGAATTTTACAGCTTAATTTTGTTCAATTAAACTTAGGAAACGAGAGTTTCAAGGAATTTCCACGCAGAAAAAATTAAGGATGAATTAAGACTCTTGTTTTACACTTTTTATCACTTAAAAAGATCTTGGTAAACCAGTAATAAAAAATATATTATTCTTGGTGTCTAATTTATATTTTAATGTAGTATAATTTCTCGAAATGTTGACTATCTAAATAACATGACATCATAGACAATTACTCTAAATTGTTATATTTATTTAAATGAAATTATTTTAAACATGAATTAATAAAATATTTTGGTATTTAAACAGAAAAGTATTTTGAATAAAAACAACAAATTTCAATTGAATAATCTTTTGCTATTTCATTTTTTGTAAATATTTGCCGACAGAAGCAATAAATGATGCGCTTAGTATAAATCTCACTTATAAGAAGAATTTTAGATGCATCTTCCAATCATCTAAAATATTCTACAAACTAAAAATACATCGTATGTTTGCCGAATCTTTCACAAACATTCAAATGTTTCTTGAAGGCAGTTTAATTTATGTGGAGCGCTTTTTTGACATTCTTTTATGTACGAATTCAGCACCCATTTTGTTAATGTGTTGATATTCCAGAAGATTTATGAAGACTTGCTTAAAGCTGGATTTTGGAAGTGTTAGGGAGGTGTAAATGTGAGCTTCTTTTAGTATAAATGTTGAAATACAAAAAGTATCAGATTTTTTTGATACTTTGTGATATTTTCATAAAATTTCGATATTTTTTGTGATGTCGAGACATAAACATAGAGCTTAGGTACATTTACATCAAGTAATTTCGAAAAAGTAATTGTTTATAGCACATTTAAACTTTGTCATTTTTTAATCTTAAATTATTCCGAAACATGTTTGAGTATCTTAAATGTAAAACATACATAGTTTTGATACTTAAAATTATTAATGTGAGAACATTGTACACATATTCTTTTGTCAGTAATTTTGTTTTCTGTTCTATTTAAAAAACGTTTTCATATTTAGAGTGTTATCCGTAATTCCAAAAGAAATGAACAAAACTGCTGCAAAAATTTCATTGTTTGATAATTTTAATTAACAATCTTTTCAAATATTGCAATTTATTCAAGAAATAAACTTAATCTAAATTTTTACCTTATATTTAGAACAATAGCAGCTTGAAATAACTTGTGTAACTCTGACAAAAGCTTCTGATTCTGAAATGTAAAATAAAAGAATTTATTATTTTGTATAGTTATATTCATAAATTAACTATTCTTAAAGCTTTAAAAAAGTGACAAATTATAAGATGTAAATTTAATTTAAAACCAATCCACCAACACCGAAAAATCTCATTGTTATCACAATTAAATATTTACATTCAAGGCATGCAAGCAACTATTTTAAAAGGCATCAAATCTGTTGAATATTAAATTGGAGTAATTTAGCATTTTATTAACTTTTCGTATTAAAATTACTTGAAAGAAAACATTAATTCCTGAAAATGTAATGCATCATTGCACAAAAGTTAATTTTATCTTTCTCTACACAAAATATTCGTAATTAATAACTAAAAATTTAAGGCACAAATTATGGATCGTTAATATAATACAACTATAAAAATACACATTATAAAGTTTTACAACCATTTTCCTTTTTTTCAACGTGTAATAACTAAATAATTCTAGAATAATATATGTATTAGTTGAATGAAGAAACGAAATAATTTTTTAAATATATTTTTTAACACAAAAAAATATTACATGACTTACTCTTACCTAATAAAATTTTTAACAAAATAATTGAAACCGTTTCCAACAAAATAGTTTTTTGACTATTTCTAACTCCCATTTTTTTAAATGCACATTGCGAAATATTATGCATACTTAAACATTACGTTTGAAATCCATGAATATGGAATGTCGAAGTGATGATTAGACTTTGTATAGCTATAATAAGTCTGCGAAAAATCAGCTTCCTGGTAGAATTTAAAATTATAGATCAAATATATTTAATTTAAATGAACTGTAATTTTGGTTAGAATGACTTTTTTAATAATCTTCTTTGTTATCTTATTTTTGTATAAAGTACTATTTGAAAGCACTGTATATTTTACATTACTTTGCAACATATGTGTAAGCAATTGGAAAATTCCAATACTTACGCAAACTAAATGTTTTTCATGGAATTTACAATAACAATGCAACTTTTCAAACAATCACCTGTAATAGTCTTATTGTTGATTTCCGTTAGTCTTTTTGTTGTGTCCCATTGAGAATATAATAATGTATATTTCATTCATCATCGCTTTCCGAAAATCCGAAAAAGGATACTTAATATTTAGCTAGATACGGTTTGACAATGGTGTGACTGCCATGCTTGTTTTAAAAATATTTATATTTACTGGTATTAACCGGTTAAGTATTAGTCAGTTAAGCATGGAAACGCAATAAAAAAGCCTTGTAACCTGCTATGGAAAAAGTATTAAAAAATTAAGGTTTTCTATAGCAAGTTGAAAATAAAAACAATTTTGGTTGGGTCGAAGAACAAGGTTTCCACTGCATGAGTTTAAACTAAAATGTTTAACTAAAAAATGATTTAATTTTTTTTAAGTATTATGTTTCTAAAATAGGTAGTTATTAATAATTCCTCCATGCTTTAAATTTTAAAATTTAATAAAATTGTTAAATATTTTTTTTTAAAGATTATGTGTGTTGCTGGAAATCTTGACAGTAAGATGACGGGATGACGGTTTTATACGTCTGTATCCCTGCAGACAACACCCGGAAGGTAAAAATGATGTTAAAATTTAAGACATTTGGTTTAACTGTGCTTGATGTCTACATATGTTGGTCGCAATATGGAGGTTAAAACTTTATTTTAATAAACATACTCTTGCAATTCTTTTGTATCGAAGCACGTAAGCTATAATAATTGCGCAATTTGAATCTCCATAGATCTCTATAAGAAATCGCATGTTGGTACTTAACGTATAATCGTCGGTTGGTCAAACCAATTTTACCCCCATCCACTTTATAAACAGGTATGTGTTGGTGAAAAAATATACTAAATCTAAGGTTTAACAGAGTACACTGAAACAGAAGTGATCGCTAAATCTGTGGAGCACCATAAGTCCCAACGATGTTAGTGTACGTTGTCGCACAAAGTTCCGTTTTGTTCCAGCTTAAATATCAACCTCGTCACTTGACCACAGTTCTAAACTACGAGGCTACTTGGCTGAGTTATGAGGCTATAAATATAGACATGATATAAATATAGACAGTCGAAAACGTAGAAAGTTAATCAAACCTATTTTACTTAAAATTACCTGGAGGATAGAAATTGTCCAGTTGGTATAGCATTTGGACGTAATGAAATCGGTCACGGTTGAGCATCGTATCGAGTGTCCTTGATTCCCAGTTGCCCACATTGCTTTTCTATAAACGGTGCAGTCAAAATCCAACAAAAATACTCAGGGTACAGTGGGACACACGCATTCGTTAAATCTATGCAGTTTAAAGTTCTGATGCTACGTACGGATGTCGCTATAAGGTTGCGTTGGGTTCCAGGTCAGATGCCGGCCTCGTCACTCGACCACGGTTCTAAATTACGGGACCCGTCACCAATAGCCAGCGTGAAACTCTAGTGGGACGTTAATTCAACGAAACAAAACCAAAAATAGCTAGTTTTCAGTAACAATTGTATCAAACAAACAAGGTAAAATATCTAAATGCTATTTGAAAAACTACTTTTCTCATAAACGGAAACGAACTTCAAACGGAAATCTTAAGGATTTGTGGTTTTAAGACGGCATTTTCCGAAATCACGATCGTTATCTCTTTGAGAGGAATAAATTAACAAAGCAGATACGATCGACAAACCTTCTTCGTAACATAAGAACCTTTTCGAAAATAATCTAACTGCGTAAACAAGTGCGGGATATTGCTTTTTAAATATTCTATGGGTATTGATTGAAAACCGTTAGCTGAGCGCCCGGTAAATTCTATTTTCAAAATGAATTTTTGAATAACACTTAAGATAAAAGAAAATTATAATGTTTAAGTTTCATTCGTTTGATATTTATTTGCTACTAATTCCCTTCGAAATGATCGAAAGCTGATAGAAACGAGAATTTTCAATGAATACATGAAATAAATTGAAACCAATTTTTTAACACTTTTAATTTATTTCATAACATTTTGTGAAATATTTTCATTTATTTCATTATATTTTGTGAAAATTTTCATTTATTTTCTCCATGCATAACTTAAAATAAATAAATATTTAATTAATAAATTAAATATGAGGACTTATTTTATAAAATATAATTAAAAATTGTTAAAATAAACGTAAACTTCATCAAAATAAAACTATTAATGAAATCATTACTACGCTATAAGGTTTCTATTTTTAATGAGTTAATTATTTCTTTCACGTTCATTGCAGACAGGAAACACAGAAAAGTAAAGAAACCCTTTTTTACCAACAATACGATACTAATTTATTCCTGCAATGAGTTTTTGAAAGTATTTTTATTTATTTATACTTTAAGGTGTGAAAAATATGCACATATTTAATGTACTTCAATATCAGCTTACACTACTCTTTCTAGACGGCATTTCTACTGTCTATAATTATCATTTTCACTACATTGAAAACCAAAGCGATCATTTCTTTTCAAATTAGTTGTAAATTAGTATTAATGCTTACAAACTGTTTAAAAGAATATCTGTAAACAAACTTAGAGTCATCTATGTTTCTCCTTTTTCCGCAATCGAAATAAAGCTTTACTGACAAAAAAAACTTGCCTTTTAACGCAAACATGCTTGCAACTTTAATTGAGAAAAATGTGTACTCTAATACATTTAACGAACTAAATAACATTCAAAACCCTGTGTTGTTTTTAGATTGAGCTAAGTACTTTTCTACAAAGTAGATTCAGGGTTTTTCTTTTGAAAGTAAATGTATTTATTTTAGACGTGTGTTATTTGAGAAAATATATTTTACAGAAAAGATTTGTCATGATTTAAAACAATACAAAACATGACTGATCCAATAGAAAAACTCATCCATTTCTTTGTTTAAGATAAAAGGTAGCTTTCAGTTTCCCGGACCAATCTTTGAGGAATTATAGACGAAACCGATAAATATAGAAAATCCAACCCATTTTTTGTTCAGCTTTGAGTGCATAAACGTAGAGACGTAAAAATGTGGCTTTGGAGAAAGAAGCATTATCTTCGCATCAGTTTTTCTATCAATTATCCATTTTTCTATCTTTATAGAAAATTGTTTTTTATAGTGATTGTGTAAATATATGAAAGCAATCTAGATTTATGGACCCAAGCACTTTTTAAATCATAGGCCTATAAAGGTATTTTTTAACTAAATAATGTGTAACGTGTACTTAAAAAGAGTTAAATTTTAAATAGTTTAAATTTAGATCAGATTGATTCTTTTGAATTATCACAATGAATATGAATTGTCCATAATGTCTATGAAACATATAATTTATAAGAAAAAACTGTTTTTCCATAAAGATACGCAAAGCATAATTATTACCAATACAAATAAAATTTAATCCTTGACGTTTTAACTTCATCTGCATTGCTTACACACACACTTGGCGATATATGCACATAAAAAACTGAAAAAATGCAAAACTTCAAAAGAAGTTAGATATTATATTTACTGTTTTCTTCAATTTTATAACCAATCACTCAAATAAATCCGGATCCTGCGCATCAGCACCATAATCTATACCAATTCACACACATTTCAAAAGCGAAGCCGCATTTTGAAAAGTACCTTAAAGCGATGCCTTGGGTTGAAGATATCACAACTGAAATTTTTTTTCAAAAATAATTTATTTACAAACAGATTCGTTGAGTGTGCTATTTCGAATAAACAAAGTTTATAAGTAGACAAAAGCGTGAGTATCAAGTTGGAATTTTGTATTTTCATCAGAAAATTGATTGTAATTGTATTTAAGAATCCTTTTTTATGGAAATATGGCAAAGCTAGTTACACTCTTTTCATTCCAGGTAGTAAAGTGACGCCTTAAGAAAAGAAGCACATTTGTTAAAGTGCCGCATCGAATACATCCTATATCCATTGGCGCCACTAGAGAATTCAGTGGGACTATAGTGGAGCTTTAGATGAGACATTTTGAGTTCGTTCTTTTCAAAAGTATTCGTAAAAGCTTTCAGTACGCTTTGCCACAGGGCTGTGAAAGTGAAACGAATAATAATTTTAGAGCGCGAGTCTTTAGGCTAGGATTAACAACTCTATCTACCAACGACACTGAAGTCACAATTTTGATATAAAATGAATAGCTATGACATTTAGGAAATGTTAATAGCAGGTATGGCTATTAGTTATAATAGTTATTCTAACTATTTCTAGTGTCATAGTTAAAATTTATCGAAAAGAAAATTAGTTGAAGTTGCAGCTATGCAGATAATTCATGTTATTTTTATAGATAGAGAGCTTTGGATAAGTATAAATGACTATCTTTATAGGGCTATTTAGAAAAACAACTTTTATATTTTTTCATTGCTTAAACAGTTATGTTTAAAGCTATAATGTTATGAGAGAGTTTAAAGAGATTGTGATATTTCCATACTTAAAATTTTCCAAACAAAGTGGTGATTGTTTTAACTGTTGTATTATTTAAAATGTAACAAGTTCGAAATTATTTTCAAAAAGATAAATTTATATTTCTTTTTAATTTTCAGATAATAAACTTTGTATTTCAACATTTACATTTAACTATGCATGATAAATAACTAACATTGGCTATAGTACATAATAAGCTTTCTCAGATTATTGTTTCAAAATGAATAAATATAATCAGATTAACTATAGGTCGAATGTTTGGAAATGGTACAATTTTACAAGTAAGAAAAACTATATTTTTAAACAAACTGTACAATTTCTTGCATTCGTAATTCATTAAAACAGAAGAAAGACTTTAAAAATAGAAAATATTTTTAGAAAAATTGTACATAGAATGGTTTTAAACAAAAGTGTTTCGTTGATTAAGCAAAAATATAATTTAGAAACATATAATTAAAACAATACCATTGTTTACTTTCGAATTTCTTTGTATGATTTACATTTTCAAGCATATAAATAATTAGGCGAATCCTTCAGTTTCAGGAAAAACCATTATTATTTTTAATCCACTGTAGTCTTTAAGTCTCCAGCGCATTTTTATACTAATTAAAAAGACCTTTTGTTTCATGTCGAAAAAAATTTAGTGATGCAATATTGCCTCAGTCGATAAACAATTGGAAGTTACTTTAAGTGTTTTTCTGTACTGCATAAATTTTATTTCACCCAATGCATTTTAAGTCCGTAAACAAATACAAGCACCTTTGATGTTTCAACTTGATTTGATTTATAAAAATCTCCTTATTTTCTAAAACTTCGTTCCTTTGAAAGACTTTGTGCCTCTTTGTATGTTTAAGAAAGTTAAAGGAATTTTTATTCTTACGATGAGTAGCTTACAGTTTATTTTTAAAAATATGTATGGAGGGAGTTTGTCTATTCTTTTTATTTGGATTTTATTTTCACTATGTAAATAATAATTTTTCTGAAGAATTTCTACTATAGCCATTCTATTTCATTCACAATAAAATATCTAGATGTGCTCGTTAAAAACTTAAATTTAAATGAAAATTGTTTTGAACGCCATCAAAGCAAGGTGATATTTTTTTTTATTTCTTTGCAGTATATAATGTCCATGTATTCACATAAATGTTAATTATTTACCTCTTTTATTTCATACATAATTATTTATTACTTATTTATTACTATAGGTTATATTTTATACTTATTTTTTATTATTTTTTCAAAGGTACAAAACATCTTTCATATTTTCATACCTCCAAGTTTATATAAAAATACTTCCAGCCGAATATTTCAAAATCGCGACCAAAAAGATTAAGCTAAAGTAAACTTCTTTTAAACACTCTGAACCCGTAACTATATATCTCAAAGATATAAAAAAGATATCTTAAATAAAATTGACACAAATTTAGGAAATATTTTTTTAAAAAAGATTAAAATACTGATGAGAGAAAATGTAGTGATGCATCACCAATCTTTCACAACCAGCTGCCGTGATCTTTTTTAAGATTCTTGTTTACGTCAAAAAGAAAATAATCTTTGTATCTGTTTATTTTTATTTTAACAGATTGACGCATAACTACTATAGCTTCAAATGCCAAAAACACACACTCCTTTTCTAATTTAATAAAAAAAAACTATATTTGATTTAAAGTACCAATTTAATTCTTCGAGAAGACTATTAATTTACTGGCTTCTTTATTTTAATTGTTATATAGAAACCGTAGGTACTTACATTACGGGATGTACACAAATCATAAATGTGTTTTTTTTTCCCTAACTTCAGTTATACTCGGTTGATTATCACATATAAATAGTAAGAAATTCTTCGAAATTATTCTCATTAAAACCTTTATGATCTAATTACTTTTCAACGGGATTACGGATGGCATTTTTGAGATACATTTAAATGTTTTCAAATATGAATTTTTAAATAAAAATGTAACTGATTGGAATTAACTATTCATTAGTATTATTATTCCAGATGCTAAAAACAAGTATTGTGACAGTTCTTTTATTTGTAACATATGAATTCTTAAACTGCCATTTCAAAGTCTTTGTATTTACAAGATTTTCAGAAATTTATTGAAGACTTATTCTCCAAAAATGTTGAAAAGAAAAGGTTAATTTTATATTTTAATATTAATTACTAAGATCACCATTTTATGAACATTGGACTCGAATAGGATTAAAAATGTGACAACTATAAAACCCTTTTCAAATTTAAAAATTTATTCTTTTCGAAAATTCGTATTAGAGTTAAATTAGCATTTGTATAACATATTAACATTTTTTTTTGTATTTGAACATTAAATTAATGTTTGTATCCGAAACTGGAATTTAAATTGACAATATTTTAACATCCAACAAATGATTAGAAAATAATCAAAATATCTAAAATAAATTGCATTAACAATATGTTAAAATAACATTAACGGACGAAAAAATGGGGTCCATTAAGTCATAAGTACAATTTTCAGTTTAATTTCGGTTCATTTTCAGTTCTATTTTTAGTTTTACTTTTGACAGTTTTATGCAAGCCTAACAAGATTGAGTGATAAATTAATGGTTTTTTTGTAAATAAAACAAACTATGTGAATTTAAAATACGAGAGTAAAAGTACAATCTGAACAATCAAAAACAGAATTCTGATAAAATTGAAAAAATCCACCCTTAATTTTCTATCCTGAAACTTTTCAATTATTTTCCTACATTGATCAAAATAACCATCTCTAACAAAACTGGGAATGAATCACTAATCCATTTGCTCACTTTCAATAATACTTTTTTATTAACCCCTAAAAAGTTTATTTTTTTTTAAAGTTTCAAAGCCATCAACTCAGTAATTCAACCCTTCACTGCGTATCACAAGCACACGTGAAACTCTGCACTAGAAACCTTTAATTAAACTCTTTTGTTTGAAATGGAAGTTAAGTCGAGACATTCTTTTTTCTTCAATCGCAAAAAAAAAATAAAAAGAAGGTTTGTGTGTTTGAAAAGCGACGCAAACTCTGACAACTTGAATTGTCTGTGTCATTCCTAGCTCTGGGAAATGGATAATTTTTATTTAAAAGGAACTATGGAAACTATGGATATGAAGAATGAAATTAAGGTTATGTAAATGGAGTTTTTAAAACTGTTTTATGCTCTATAAATATTACATATGGAATAAATTTTAGTATGTCAGTAATCACTAAAATGTCTTAATGATACGCTAATTATTTTCCTGGTTTCCAGAGTTTGGTTAGTTGCTTCTTCGTTAGCTGAAAGCGTTTTTAAATTTCATATATTAGAAATTTTTCAACTTCCTTACACTATGACTTCACACAAAACAATCAACCAAATTGAAGTCTCTCAGTACATATTTAATTATTTTTAATTGATTTAGAATATAAACTGAACTATTTGATGTTAAATTGGAAAATACTAAATAGATATTTTAATCCGGCACAATCTTCATTTAAGGCTAAAAAAACCTCTAAAGCAAGCCATTTTTAATAGTTACTTATTCAACAAGAAGAAATGGCATGTAATTTAATAAAAAGGTATTACTAATAGTTTTTCAAACGAAACAAACTACATTGACTTTGAAAAATATTGCTTACCTTTTTTTTCTCTAACGCTATGTAACTCTAAGTATCCAACGTGTTTTAGAATAAACATTTAACATAAAGGCACTTTTATTCACTAGTTTTAAATAGTATCTTTTAGTAGTTTGTTTTGAATAGTAACTTTTACGAACGATTTTTCAAAAATGATCTTACTAGTAGTTTTAAAAAATTAGATTACATATAGATTACAAAATGAGGTTTTTGTTCATAGTTCCTTTTTGATAAGCACTCTAAAAGTGAAGGATACAAATTTAATGCATTTGAAATGAAAACTTTTACTCCTTAATTTATTTTTAGGGAGCACTTTCTTTCTTCCCTTCTTGAGAAATGATCGCCATTTAAATTTGGCTGGGGCTTGGCTTATTATAAAGTCAGTTGAAGAGCCTTAATTCCTCCAGACCTCGTAACACAAATCTCAAACCATGACTTTTAATACAGGAAATTAAAATTCTAAAAGGTCTTGTTCTTTCGTACCAGGACTTTTTTACTAAAAAATTCAAATTCATTAAGTCATCAGGTAAGAAAAATTCCCAAAATATTTCAAAGAATTTAAGAATTTCTATTTTGTTCGAGATAGTTCTAAATATTCAAATTTGACTTTCTGTCTTCTTCTGGCTGTTAGCTGTCAATTTCAGCTTCTCATGCAGAAACAAACGCCTTCCTGGCGGAAAATCACTTTTATGGTAATTCTTTCTTTCAAACTTGGGTATGCCACTGAAGCGAACAGGTTCAGATTGTAGTTTCTATTTTCCTATGACGTGTAATAAGCGATGCGATGCTAACTGGGATATTTTTGACTGTTTTAATTACAATACAGTTTCGCTTTATCGGATTGTTCACGGTTTAATGGATCCACTTCAGATGGGAATTCAATAAAGATAATTTGTTATGGGAATTAAAGTATTCAATGGAATCCAATGCACCGTGCCGGTTAACTATATTTTAATTGAGTAATCTGGTCTTTATATCTATTAGGATATTTTGTTTCGATTTTTTGCTTGGGAACTGGTTGTACATTTTAGCTAGTTTTACGCACTTATTACGCACTTTAAGTAATTGTATTGTAGTACACAAGGATGCAACGTGTTGTGCGTGTTTCCACAATGCCCATAAATCGTTTTTAAGTATATAATATTATGTGTTAGTACATCATCGTTAATAATTCGGTTGTAAATAAATTGTATATTACTTTCTCATTATAAATGGTAGTGTAAAATGAACTGGTTCCAGCCAATCCACAAATGGCTTTTATGATTTTCATCTAATCCTGAGGATATAGTGATACAATTACCAGCAAAAAAGCAATTGAGTAAGAATGGATTAAACATTTTATTTTAATTTAGACATACATGTACTTGTATTTGCAGTAATGTTTCTGATTAGTTAAAACCCTTTAAGGGTAACTAAAAGACTAAACTGTTTCATACAGCTGCACATATATTGGCCAGTATGTATTTGTTGCAATGGAGTTTAAAGTCATTTATTTGCTTTAATTTTTTGCTAAAACATTTTTGTCGTGTAGTAACTAACTAAAAATCTTTCAGCTTAAATGGATGGAAAATAAATAAATAAATATATTTTGAATTAATCTTTAAAAACTGGAGTATATTTTAGGTGTTCTTTAAAGCCCAGTTTCATAAACTACTTTCAATGTGAATTTCAATTAATTAACTTAACTATATTTTAGATACAAAAATGCTGACGAAAATGCTGTTTTTTACGAGTAGAAAAAAAAAGATATAAAATTATAATTTTTTTTTTCAAATTTAAAGGCCCTTCAAGAATTAAAAATGAACAGCATAAAAAAATGAAATTTACAAAGTAAAAAAATCCAAATCTGTAACTTTATCTGAACTCAATTAAAAGCGATGAGATGAGCTTTTTTTTGTCTGAAGGCATTTTTTAGAAAGAGTAAAGTAAAAATGCTTTATTAGAATACTTTAATATATTCTTCTTAATAAAAGTATTCCTGTCGTATAATAATACGAGCCCATTTTAGTACATTCTTTGACATTTTACTGAAACATTTTTTAAAACATCTCACACTTTAGACGTTTAATCAGCTTTTAATGACAAAACGCCACACACAGATACCAAGTTTTAATGAATTGATTAAATTAGTTTTGTTATCAATTAACAGCAATGTTTTAAGTAACCTCTATAAATATTTCATAAATTAACTCTATACATTGTAACTTAAGTGAAATCTAAATATAATTTATTAAATGCGAAAAGATTTCGTTTAAATCGTTAAGCAAATGACGCACTTAGGTCAATAATAATGCTAATAATTTTTAAGAAAGAAAAATAGCTCTAAAACTGCATGGTGGAACATTGCTTCGTAAAAACAGGTATCAGCATCGCTTCCTCCAGCTTTACGGAGTAATGTCAGATCGCAAATAGGATAAGTGTCAAACTTACATTTTGTGATGTGACGTAATACTATAAATTTAGTGTAACGCTAATCCGTTAAGTTGGAAGGCGCACATGCAGCCACCGGTTTTACAAAGTGACGTTCCACCAAATATTTACATTGTGTACAAGAAACTTTGTAATAAAATGATATTTTAAGTAGTTAATACTTACAAAGACATTTTAAACCCAGTGGTAAACGACAGCTATTCCCATTTATTATTTTTTCATACACAAATGATTGTAGGTTACTGTTTACAAAAAATGTTCTTAGCATTTTCCTGAAGAAATTTTTTACCAAGTTGCTCCAAAGTTTTGTATTGTTTCTATTATAAAATTTCATATGTATATTTTTTTAATATTTTATTCGTTACCTAACACTTTTACACATGACGTTTGAATTGAATAATGTGTTAAATATAAATGTTAATTTTTTTTCATTTAATTTATACGATATTCCTGGTTGTAATAGTATACCTGCATTATATTTCTAGTTAAGATATTATAAAGCAAATTGTTTCATCACATTTATATTTATATAGAAAAAGCGTCATTTCAAATGACAAACCGTTTTTTCTTTCTAATGAAAACTTATATACATTCAAATTTAGTTTTTTTGCATTGCATTTTCCAGTTTATAACGTTCTTTTGCTATAGAAAGTATTATTCATCTTCTTAAAACAATAAAATAAGATACTATTTACATCTAATTTTTTAGACATTTTCATCGGAAACTTTTCGGAGAAAAAAGAAGACTATAAAATCTTATTTGCCATACATACATTAATTTGAAAATATCATATTTCATAAATTTTATTCCTAATCAAAATTAATTGTGTTAAAAACTTGTCCGTTTTTACAAATTGTATTAAAAAAGAAAAACTTTTATGTGGCTGAGGAATGAAACTTAGTGAAAGTAATTTAACTAAATTTAATAAATTTCAGAAAACGTCTGTAGGAAATATACCGCTGGCGATGTCTCAATGAAAAGTCCATTAAATTAAATAAATGCATTACACAGTTCTTATATTTCCAATAATTTAAATCATAAAATGTATTCACATAAAAATACTTCATCTTTCAATGTTAACTATACACAAAAGATTTTCCACAAATTGAATATCAAATCTGTATAATAAATACATTCTAACACAAAGAACATATTCTTAAGCTCCATATGAATTCTAATTAGTTTTGTATTGTGATTCAAAATAATTCTCTGTTGAAATATTCAATTTCAAAGAATTAATGTAAAACATATGTTAAAACACTTTGTATAAAAACATTTTGTGATGGATTTTGATTAAACTTTTAGAGTAGAACATCGTATAACTTATTGAAAAGTTGCAGATTTTAATTTGGTGGGAAATAAATTTTAATGATTTTGTTTTTTGGATTCCATGAAAAGAAATGATGGTTGTTTACATTATGTTTTTGATTATATATTCATTAAAATTACTTTTTACGATTCTAAATCGAAAAACCCTTATTGACAAAAATGTCGTAGTTCTGTGAAAAAAAAATTATCCTCCACACTCTAAACTGTAGCCCTTTTTCGCAAATATTTAAAAATGTATTTTTGTGTGAACTCTCTTTTCTTAAGACAAATGTTTTAACTAATTGGCTGGAATTTCAATTTAGGTTAGTATAAAAATTAATTTGATTCTATAACTAAAGGAGCATTTATAAAGATGGTGAAGCACAATAGGCAAACAAATAACGATTCATTAAATAATTACGAATTAGCATTTTTTATACAAAAAAAACTAAAATGCCCCAATGATATATCAAATATAAGATATGGTTGCATCTTCTCAAAACACATTAATGGAAAATTTTAAACGTAAGAACACATGTTTATTCAATTAAACTGATGCATTACATTAAAAGAGATTTCAGACAGGCCACAAATTTTGCTAAGCAATATGATTAAACCCACACTATTAAGGAAAAATATTTGAAAATAAAATAAATTACAATTTATTTCCAATACTGATAGATATTTTACTTTTAATTTTAAAAAAATGGTAAACAAAACTTTTATTTACCTTGTAGGTTTTACTCTATATGTGTTTTTTTATTTCATCTCACACATAATCAAATAACTTCACATTTTCATCGCATAAATTTTATCATAAAAAATATTTTTAAACCTTTTAATTCGCTAGAAAAATTATGTATAAAATTTTGTATCGTTACTTAAGCCGTAATTGCTTTATTACGTTAAACTCACACTTCTTTTACACAAAAAATGTGCATAAATATAATTTATTAATAGATGCAACAAACGCAATGTTATTTAAAAAAATGCAATATAATTTTTAATTTTTTATGTGTTAAAATATTTCATATTCTAGTTATCTACAATGAATTATATTGTAGACAACTGGAATATGTGATATTTTAAAACAGGAAAAATCGATGTATTTCAGTAAATAGTTAGAATATAGTAATTTTCTCGATTTACAAAACCAATAATTCTTTAATAAGTCTTTCAAAACACTTGTGGTAAATATTTTTTACCCTTTCCGATTAAATAAATATATTTCTCAATTTATTCTCAATTTCTATTATGAATAAGCCTTATCTTAAAAAAGATAAAAATTAAAGTTAGATTAATAATGGAAACAAATTAGGGGCAAAAAAGAGAAATAAAATTTTAATTAAAGTAAAATTTTAAATTTATGTTTTAGTTTTATTATTTTGGACTTACAAAATGGCTAAGCCTATTTTACAAAAAAAAATCTATTGTTGTGTTCGATGGTAACCACACAATTTTATGGTAGACAATAGTTCATTTAACAATTAAAAAATAATTTTTTCTATGTTTTATCTTCTATTATGCATTTGATAAGCTTTGCTTTTATGCATGTTAATTGTTTCCACAACCCCTCAAAAGAGTAATTTCCTTTATTATCTTCATTATCAGGGAACTCTATTTAATGTTTGAGGATATTTTTTTATTAGATAAACTAAAAAAATTCTGTATGTTAACAAAATACTAATCACTGAAAAAAAACTACAAGTAAAACAAAAGAAAGACTTTGGAAAAAAAGAGAAACAAGTTTTTTTTTTCATGGAAGTTAAACAAAATTAAAGCTGTTTGAAATGTACGATAATGCATGAAAAACGACCGGAAGTCAAAGAATCATTTCCGGTGGTTGCATAAACTCTCCTTTATTATCAAGTGAGAGAATAGAGGGGTTTTTTTTAAAAACTGACAAAGAAATCTTCACAAAAATCAACTAATTGATCTGATTTTTTTTATTTCTATTGAAATTCCAGAAGAAAACTTGGTTACAATATTACAACTTTTGTGCCTTAATTATTAGGAATACATTGAAAAGTCCTTGTGTGGGATTGATAAAAGTCTAACTCGACTAATTTCGGATAAAAAAATTTAAAATATAGCGCTTTTAGCAAAAAAGACGCTTCTGAAATGTAAAAGGACTTGGAAAAGACTTTTGGCGATTTTTGAAGTCTTAAATCCAATTGAACGAAGTCGCCAATGAACATATAGGTTACTTATACTTTTGGAAAATGTGAGTTTTGAAAATACACCATTTCATATAATGAAAGGTAGAGCTCTATATCGAATCGTTAAATCATACTATAAGCGTTAGTTCCGAATTCACTCATTTGTTAATTTACTTGAAAAGACAATTATAAACATGTAAATGCAAACGAAGGTGCCTGTTACAAAACTGCATTTTCCAAAGTATAACTAATGTATAGGGTCCGGTCATGCATTGGCGACTTCGTCCAATTGAATTTACGACAGTCAAAAGTCGCCAATGAACAAACCTATATCATATTTTATACTTTGGAGAATGCAAGTTTTACAAGTTGACCGTTCAAATATAAACCCACTTTGGCCGAAAAAATTTCCAGTTACACCTATTTTAAACCATTCTTGTAAAATGTAGACAAAATTCCAACTATAGTAAACACAAAGAAAAGATTTAGAAATAAATCGAAAACACGGCAAATTCTCGGATGGGGAATCACTGAACAATTCTTCGTAATTTCAATCGCATGCTGAATCATGGAAAAGATAATCATTTACCGTCTCTTTCTAAATGCAAATGGGATAATCAAAATAATGATTACCCCTTGAGTCCCATTATATCGTGCATTAAAGAACTAAAAAAATAATAACTTAAATATATTAGATTTTACTAATCCGTGATTTGTTATTAAATGGATATGAGACAAAGATTTTTGAAAATACGTTTGATTTTTTAAAAGGTATTGCAAACGGTAATTTTATATTAAAAATTATTTGTATGAAAAATTATTATTAGTTTAATGATAATTTTTCATAAAAGATTTTACGAGTTAATCGTATAAACAAATGTTAATTACTTCTAATAAAAAAATAATATAAATTATCACCTTGAATGACTCCTATATAAGAAAGTATAGAATCGATATTTTACCTAAAAAAAATACTGTATAAAAATGCCAAAAAACTAGTAAAAATTTTAACTATAAGGACTGCAGGTTGTCTTGTATTTGTTTACTTGAAAAAGCCGCAAAAATATTTTGTTTCAGTTTATTAATGTTAACTGTAAAACAGGTCATCTACGATAATTTAGAATTTTCCTATTCTAACTAATGGGAAATGTTTTTAAATAATATATGATACCCAACTTCAATAAACAATATAAATACGAAGCACTTATTACACGCTAATAAATCTATTTAATACTTTAATGATGTATTTTGAGTATTAAGTACACTTAACCTATTGTTTAATAAATTCTGCAGCATCTTATAATTAGAAAGCAATCTTGAACAAGTTTGAAGTTTGTTTTCTCCTTAAAAGCGAACTTAAATCGAGTAGAAGATTAAAGCTTTATTTAGTTTGGCTAATTTCATGGTAGATAATGTTTGCTTTATCAGGGTATAAACCGAAATTTCAATATTAGTGCTCTGCATTACATTCAGTCGCAGTTTGCGTAATTGGTGTAAATTGTTTTTATATAATTATTATGTAACACATCAAAAATCGTTTCAACTGTTGATATACTTGGACTCTCACGCATGATTTTTACTGGATTTTATTGTTTTAAATCGGATCACTTTCATTACATTTTATATTGTTGAGAAGGTATTAAAAATGTATGCAAACATATAGAAGGTTAAAATGGTCACAGAAAAATGATCGTGGAAATTCTATATTTTTAAGATGAAAATTTATCAGAAATCAGTTAATTTATTTAAATATTAAAAAAACTACATGTTAAACCTCGTACAGATAAATAAATCTACGTAAGTAATCTAAATCTAGAGATTACTTGTAAATCGTAGGACAAAATCTTTAACTATATGGTTAAAAACTTTTATGAATATTAAACTTGAAGAAACATTTTTTTAAATCAAATTATGTTCTCATTAATCTATTTTTACTGTAAAATTATTTATAATCATCTAAGAAATATGTATTTAAAACCCAAGGGGTAATAAATTATCAACACTTTAAATAAAATTACCATATCAAATTTTCAAAACAGACAATACATGTTATTATTAAATTGTTTTAATTGTATATTTTAAAATAGTACATTTTTTTCAAATCAATAAGCTGCCACTTATTAACAACAAAAATTAATTACCAACAACAAAAATTAATCTATAACATATTAAAATCTAAAACAAAGTCAAATTTCCTTATTCTAGTACTTCAAAAAAAACTCACACCATCTAACGTATTCAAATTCCAAATGGAATTATTCCTGCCTGCTAATTAACATGTCCATCGTTTGTTATTCGAATCAAGCTTCGAATCAGCAGAAAGTTCGCGGCCTTTTATGTCCCCCGTTTCATTAGCGCGCTGGAAGAGAGGTAGACTCGCATACAAATCGGACAGTTCACTATTTCCTCTGATCCACATCATTTAGGTTGAGTTAGGCCTAAACGTATTCCAATCGATGATGTTCCAATCTCGGTTCCTAGAACAGGAGTCTGTCTCCTAACTGTCGTTTGTTTAACCGGAATTGTCCGCTTTAGCCGGCCATTGTTGGCTAACTTCAGACAAGTAGCTGGTTTAATCCAAGATAGTTGGGCTAAAAGCATTTCAATAAATAGTGCATAAGATTTGAATGCCTACTAAGCAAGCTATTTCAAAACTGAACTCTGTTCAACCATAATTGCGTTATATTTACCAACGGGAGTTTTGTTGCTTAATAAGGTATTTTGATTTAAATATACTTCAATCATGACCACCCGTTTTTGGCACCTCTTAAACGGCTTGACATTCATTTAGCCTAAGTTCAATTCGATGACTTCTGTTTACAACTCAGTGACAAAGTTCATCTTCCAAAATCGAAATTTGTCATTGTTCTTTGCAAACGTACTAACGTGTTCTGCATAAGGCCATATAGTTATCAAAAATTTAGTTCAAAATTTAGTTTTTGCAGAATATTCAAGGATTTGTTTTGTGTGACTTAAATAACAGTTAGTAAAATAAGCAAATAGTGTGTTTGTAAGATTTTTTCAAATGGTTACTAAATGTTTTAAGTTGTATTTTTAATTTCAATTGCTGTGTTGTGTTTAAAAACATATTGAAATTAGTTATAATCAACAAAATGAAATATATTTACCATTAAAAATTTTTGCTCATTATAAACCTGATTGAAATAAAATATTTATACATTATCTTATTTAAATATTACACTTTTATTGAATATTTATTTCATTTTTATCCTTGAATGCAAATGCAAATTTTTCACAATATTTAGAATCCTGTATTTTCAAAATAAACAATCCCGTATATATAAATATGAATAATAATTTACAATATTTTCCATTTCAGGCTTTTTTGAATCTGTATCAAAATTTATTGACCTAACTGAATAAGGATAGGTTGATAAAAAGTGCTAAAACCTCTTGAAAATAGATAAAAAATAGTTCTATAAATATTTATTTCGATAACCATAACTAAATATAAAAATGCAGATTTGATAGGAATGAAACTGCGCGTTTCACCAACCAAGAATGTAAAAAAATGTTTTAGTTGGGCAGAAAAAACTATCAGTAGCAAACCAATTATGTTGGGCAAATTTTAGTTTTTATAAATTATCTTGTAAAAGCGCCGAAAATTTATTAAATAGTAGTAAACTTTTGAAAAATTTAAAACTAATTTTTAAATAGTTATTTAAAATCCTCTTAAATGTTGTTGTATATGTATAATTTTATTTCAAAGTTTAATTTATATATTATTTAATAGTAAAAACAATACATGATATTATTAAATGCATTTAAGAGTTTTTTTTTAAATATTGTTAATATTTTACTATGGTATGGTGTTTCTTAATAATCAATAGATTAAGACTTTTAGCACATAATTTACAAAATAATAAAAAAGCAAGTAAAATTGTTTAATCTCTTAATTACAAATCAGTTACATGCAATAAATTTGTTTAAAAATAAACAAAACATATTGGAAAAATGCTGACCATGTTACGAAGTGGATGCAATTTTAATCCAACACTAACAATGCTCTCAACACTTTTTGGTGTGAGTAAAACTATTTAAGCTCATTAAAACAACGTAAAGCATTTTTATATATAAATCTCCCGAACACAATGCATAAAATTTTTCCCTAAATTTTAATCAAGTTATTTCACCATTGCAGTCTTATAGCGATAAGCTTTTTATTTTATTAATTAAAATCTTAAGGTACATTTCTCCAGAGTCTTTTGTTTCTACTTGTCGTGAGATTAGAAATTTTCTAACGACCTCTATTCAGTTACACAATACATTCTTTTAAATTCCACAACGAAACAAGATGGTTGTGTAAAAAAAACTTTGAATCCTAACCATCCAATGAGCTCTATTGATCCACAAAACAGTTTGGTGTATTGGTATTACAAGGCTGCATCTGCCAGTTTTTGTAAAAAAAATAAGTTTTAAATACGGTATAACAAAAGTAACTGTCTTATTTAACCTTTGATAACAAGGAAATCATGACAGATAGTCAACTTTTGGATTGTTCATCAGTAAGAACACAAATAAATATAGCTCAAAAGTTTATAGTAAAAAGTGTATCAGAAATTGTTTTTATGAATATATTTGGTCCATTAACATTATACAAATATGCTAAACTCTTAGTCTGCAAAATAGGGTTAAAATAGAAACAAGAGTCTACTTTCTCCCTTGTTCTATAAAGGAACCAAAAAGATTTTTGATAAGCAAATTCAATTTTATTAAAGTTTAGTTCGTGAAAGGTAAATTTAAGTAGTAGTTTATAATGTCACTGACCTGTTTAGCTCAATAAATACAAAAATATCTGAAGTAAATATCTACTCCGGTTAGATAGTTACTCTGGCTATTCCGGTTCTCAATAGATTGATCTAACTGATTAACACACCCCCCCTAAAACTTAATTCAATAAATGTCGGGATTCTTTTAATTTAAAAATTAGGCATTTACATTTGAAACACATTCTATTAATACTCTTAAGTAATATCGTGTACGAAAAGGCGTATGAGATATTGAAGACAAATATCTCTGTCTCTGTGTTGTTTCTAATTTTCAAACCCTTTTACTTAAAATCAGTTGAAGATCAACTCTAATTTGAGAAAATTAATAAGTTGTTAAATAAAGTTACCACTTGAAAAATCATTAGTGGTATTGGTTTTTACTCTAATTCTCATTTTAAAACCCATTAAACTCGTTATCTGTCAGCATTGATTGCAATTTTGTCAAAGAAAATCATCCGCACTGTGGGTGAGAGGGAGAGAAAAACACATTCGTAAATTTTTATCTCATTAAAGTACCGTACTTCACACCTGAATACTATACACAAATATGATTATATTACAAAAAAGAAAATAATGTGTTCATAAAGAATAAATAATCTAAAGATTTTACTTAAAATCAGTCGAGGATCAACTCTAATTTGAAAAATAATAAGTTGTTAAATAAAGTTACCACTCTAAAAATTATTAGTGGTATTGGTTTCTACTATAATTCTCATTTTAAAACCCATTAAACTCGTTATCTGTCAGCATTGATTGCAATTTTGTCAAAGAAAATCATCCGCACTGTCGGTGAGAAGGAGAGAAAAACACATTCATAAATTTTTATCTCATTAAAGTACCGTACTTTACACCTGAATACTACACACAAATAGGATTGTATTACACTTAAAAGAAAAGAATGTGTTCATAAAGAAGAAATAATCTAAAGATTTTCTTTGGTTTAAAGAGATTATACGCATTTGTTAAACACTTTTAAAATTGGAGACCAGATATCTTGAAGCATACGATAAAAATTGCATAATTATTAAGTCTTGTTATTCTGTATCATTCAATTTAATTCAATTTGATGTCGTTATTTGAAGCATAACAGGCATTGAAGGAACAAGCTTCTAAAACTCTGCAAGAGAAATATATTGGTAATCAACATAGATCCTTTTTATTTTATGTAATCGTCTTTTTCTTGTATGGTTTGAGGGATATGAATGTTGATGCATAACATTTAAATATATAAGTTTAAACTTTCACCACGTCTGGAACCAAAATTTCAAAATCAATTTTTGTAATGAAATTAAATATTTAAAAATATAATATAAGAATATAAGATACTCATGATTATATTAAGATTCATATGCTTGCAACTTAATAACATTTCACCTGCATCATAAATTTCGGTCTGTGTTAATCCCTAAATCTTATACTTAGTAGTTGTAAAAGTAGCAGTACATTAATCACAGCAAAATCCTCTAGAAAAATCTTTTTATATATGAAAAGCACACGACAAAGCATGTTGTTAAAATCGCAAATCATTCATCATGATCTTCCAAATGGACGCTTGGGTTTATAAACTTTATAATTATGCGGGATTGTTGAAGTGTAGGATATTAGTTGACGTAATTACAATCTTATAATTCCACTATGCAAGAGATACCAGCGTCCCGTGGAGAAGAGTTTAATTAATCAAACAAAACTGGACAGTTTAATACGACTTTATTAATGGTATTCTAAAAGAGTTTGGTTATGCGAATTGTTGGTGAGTGTTCATGTGTTAAGTTCTGCCTTCAGAAACATTTTAAGTTTATCAGTATTTTCTAAACTGGAGTGGAATCTGGTTTGCATATAAAGTCCCGTCTACTTGAGCGAAGGAAATTCTATGAATAAATCAGGTTGTTGTGATAGAAACTTTGATAACGTTACTCATATAAAATATATTTTTTATATAATAATGCAACAAAATACACGTAAAACTAACACCTAGGAAAAAAACTTAACATTTCATTTTGCAATTATATCAGCAGTCAATTTATCACTTCGTAAGGCATTTGAGTCACTAAAATATGAGCATAAAATTCAAACAAGATTTCCCAAATTTATTTAGGAATTTTTTAATAGCAATTTGAGGTCTAAACCTAAGCTTCGATCGGGGTCCCGTTTCCATTAAGAGCAACTAATTCCAGGTAACATTCAGGTTAAATATTAATTAACTGATACTTTTGCTGACTCTTTCACATTGTTAAAAACTTTTTGTTTTCGAAAACGATGAAAATTAAAGCCGTATAAAACTATTGTAATATTCACATCTTAGATTTAAAACAAGTAGGTTTGTAACAGAATCTGTCACTTAACCCGCTTCCACACAACAGTTGTGTTTAACAGTTAAAAAGGCGTCAAACACAGCATTAATTCTATATTAAACATTTACATGCTAAATTTGGTTAGTTTCATTTATTTTATTTCGAAAATTCAGTAATCATTTCTTCAATAATTATTATCGTTTGCAAAAATTAATTTACATTTCAAAGAATGAACATGTAATATTCATATATTTTAAATAAAAACAAAATATTTCATATCAACATACAAAGAATCTCGTAGTGAAATATATTTGACGTCATTTCAAACTGATCCATGTCGCAAAAATAAATTTATTTTAATTTATAGTCTAAAAGAATTAATTTTTCTCGAGCGATTGTTGTGAATGGCAATGGTGATTTAATTCTAATAAAAATGGCTTCCTATGCTTTTTAAATGAGCATTAAATTTTGCAGTTTTTGAAATAATTGAAGTATTTCGAATTCCAATTCTTTTCTGAAATTTTCAATGTATTCTAATTTCGATGCGCTGAATTTTTTTGACGTATCACACTTGTCCGTGGCATTTTTAGTTTGGGCTATGAAAGTGGGTGACGGACAGACGGACGGACAGACAGACAGACGGATGGACGGACGGACAGACAGACGGACTGAACGATTATAATACCTTCCACTTTTTACGTTATAAACGTAGTGTGGAACCTAAAAACTCAGTAGGAAGATCGGTGTCGAATAAATCAAAACTTTAAGTGTTATTACAAGATTGAATTGTCTAGAACTTATTATACTTTCCAATTTTAAAATTTTAAAAACACCAAAACATAATCATGAAATGTTTAAGGCAGTTCCTTTTCAATAACTCCAATCAACCAAATATTAAAATATTCAAGGTTGTTTTTTTATTGCTTATATTTTTATATTTAAGCTAAATTCTTCAGTTTTTAAGAAATGGATAAAAATTTAGTTTTTCAGACATTACTTTCCACTTTTATATCAATAAAGAAAAAAATCTGATCCCACTGAGTGCTCAATATTCCCTGAGTCGACATTTCCCCAAAACAAGCTCAATGTTCCATTTATTATTTATGATACGGCATAGGATACTAGCGGAAAAAATAATTGATATCACAGCATAAATTTTTCGTTCAACTACTGAATAAATGAAACGACAGCTTTTGATATTTAAATTATTAAACTCCAAAAGAAATGTTGTCGCATAAAAGATGGATGAGTGCTTATATTTATCAAATACTCGAGTCCAAAAAAATATCTAAAATAATATATAAATGATATATAGATGTTTATAACATTAAATGCAACGTTCGTGTATTTAAAAAACATGCGTAAAAAATAGTGTTGAGTTTCTGACAGACGCGTTAAAAAGTTTAAATGAAAATAAAATAAATAGTTTAATATAAAATAAATGTTAAGTAGAAAATATTTTTAAATGTAAAAAAATGCAAAAGGACCCGTACCATTAATGTATGGTAAAATGTCAGTGTTTTCATTAAGTTGATAAATATAAAATTGAGTTCGAACACTACATAATAGAATAAGCAATACATAAAGTGGATTGATAAATTAAACAAATATATAAAGTGGATTGATAAATTAAATAAACATATAAAATAAATTGATAAATTTTTAATGATTTAAGAGCAGAGTTTTACATAATTTAGTTAATTTCGTATGATAAGTTCATAAGATAATTTATTTAGAGTTAATTTCATCAATAAAAATGCATTATGCAAAATAAAGTATAAATTTTGATGTTTTATAACGGCTAAATCGTAGTGGTTAGGGTATTACAAATTGTCGTGGTCAAGGTATTAAATGATTTAGAAATAAAACTTAAATTTAATAATCACTTAAAATTGTGCAAAGAATAAGGTTTTCTAGTTTGCTTTAAAGACCGATGTATTTTTACTGTAGATAAAACTTTATCATATTTTGCGTAAAAAAGTGGAACATTTTCAAAAGACCTAAATATTTTTTTTAGTCAGCAACAATATCTGGACACGGAATACACGAATACTTTCTGCAAGAGAGATCCTTTTAATATATAAAACTCTAAACACTTTATACAGAATTTCAACTATATCACTTAAAGTAAAATAAGCCTTTGCAGTAAATGATATCAATCGTAAATCCGTCAAATTTCATAATAAAATATTTACGGTTTGCTTGAAAAAAAATTATGTTTTTTGTAAGTAAAGCTCCAAAAATGTTTTTCAAACATAAATAATAATATATAAGTTTAAATATAAAAGTTTCAAACAAAATTAATAATTTAAAAATATATCCAAAACTATTATGAAAATATAGAAACCGGTATTGACTACCTGCTATACAATTATTTTACATGCAAAAAAACTGATGAGTTGCATTGAAAAGAAACCTTAAAACTTGAAAAATACATTAAAATATTTAATTTCATGTTCATCCTTTTTTTTTATAGAAAGTCTATTTTTTTAATAAAATACTGTTAAAACATCTTCATTCACAAAACTTGTTTGAGATGTAAGAAATCATTGAAAGCATCGTCTTTGAGTTAAAAATCCCTTATAGATAAAAAATTATTTGCGGAATTTATAGTTCATTTTGCTTAAATGTTTTTTCATAATTCTTTTGAATGAAGAAGAAATCGAATGCTCTTTTCGTCTGGATTCTTATGGATGAAGAGATCTCTAGATGACGAAACCGTGACCGTTAGTGATTCGTGTTATAGTTAAGTGTTTGATATTTTTTTCCTAGATATACCATAAGTCGAAGAATAAACTAGATTATATTAGTTAATATGTGGAAGAGGATATAGCTGAAAAGTTTAAATTTCTCATTTTTTTATAATGCTGCATTTTATTTAGAATGATTTTTTTTTAATTGAACTTAAATCGTAATCGAATATAAAAAAAAGGAATTAGAGGAAGATTTTCAAGAAGTTCATGTGGGATTACTATTTTTATTTTTAGTATAAAAACTCCTAAATTAAAAATAAACAGTTTAAAGTTTTCATATTGGGTAGTTTCTTTCAGAAAAAATACAGTATACTATTTATACAGTATAAACAAAAATATTTAAAGGACTGTTCAGACTATTACGAAAATATCACATGTATATTTACAATAAAAATTTCCGTACAATTTAAATTAAGGCAAACTAAATCATGTAGCTTTAATAACATTTGAAAGTTATTTGGTGTAGAATTGCTCAAAAAGTACGAACTAATATTAATGTAGATGACCAGTCAGTTAACCTACATGATTTGTATTGTTATTTAATACTGTTTAAGCATTTTTATCATCGTATTTGAATCCTAATATCTCGTACTACTGTATCTTAATAAAAATCTACGATCTTCAATTTTACACGTTTTTTTGTCTGAGGAAATAATTGCTACGATTAAATCCAATATTTACTTATCCTTTTTAAACAAACCCGCAAAAGATATTCAAAGTTTTAGAATCCATTAAATTATTTACTTATCTCATTTTGTCAATTTCTATAAGAGTAAGTCAATAATATAAGAGTGCTGTCAGAAAATTAAAATTAAAAACACGTCAAAGTAAATTTCATTAGTGGTTTACGCAAAAAAGCTTTTAAAATGCATTAGCTTGTACACCTTTCTCACATATCGGAAACATATGGCAATTTTGTTTTAAATACAAAGTCTACGTAAGTAAATTGCCATGTTTCAATCTTCAATGCAAAGTATTCTCAAATCCATTGAATTTAATTAGTAGATCTATAAATAACTGTATTGAATCATATAATTCAAAGTGTCTTGAAATATTGTAAGATTAGTGGATGGAACCAAATCATGTAAAAGTATTACTTTGTTAATAAAGGAATTTCATAAATCCTAATGGGAAAAGTCTTAAAAGTTATGGCTATGAATTTATTGCATTGATTTAAAGCCTTTCCTTTGGTTCTAAATGGATTTTTATCATCTTTTTTAGCTTTCACACAACGTTTATAACGTAAAAAGTGGAAGGTATTATAATCGTTCTGTCCGTCTGTCTGTCCGTCACCCACTTTCATAGCCCAAACTACGAATTCGACGGACAAGTGTGATACGTCAAAAACTTCAGCGCATCGAAATTAGAATACATTGAAAATTTCAGAGAAGAATTCGAATTCGAAGTACTTCAATTATTTAAAAAAAACTGCAAAATTTAATGCTCATTTAAAAAGCATAAGAAGCCATTTTTATTAGAATTAAATCACCATTGCCATTCGCAACATTCACTCGAGAAACTTTAATTCTTTAAGACAATAAATTAAAATAAATTTATTTTTGCGACATCGATCCGTTTGAAATGACGTCAAATATATTTCACTACGAGATTCTTTGTATGTTGATATGAAATATTTTCATTCTATTTAAAAGCGAGGGAATATTACATATTCATTCTTTGAAATATAAATTAATTTTTGCAAACGATAAGTAATAATTATTGAATTTTCGAAATAAAATAAAAGAAACTAGCCAAATTTAGCATGTAAATGTTTAATATAGAATTAATGCTGTGTTTGGCGCCTTTTTACCTGTTAAATACAACTGCTGTGTGAAAGCGGGTTAAGTGACAGATTCTGTTACAAACCTTCTTGTTTTCTTCTGATCTAACTCATGAATAATGATTACTAATTTAAACAAACACACTAATTTACAACTTTTCTTTTAATTTTGTTGTGATTTAATAGTCAATTTTAGCTTCCACACTACGTTTATAATGTAAAAAGTGGAAGGTATTATAATCGTTCTGTCCGTCTGTCTGTCACCAACTTTCACAGAACGAACCGTAAGTCTCACAAACAAGAGGGATACGTCATTTTGAAGCAAAAAAGCAGATTAGGCTACATTCCAAATTTCATTTTAAAAAATTAATTAGAAGTTTATTTAAAATTTAAATAACTAAGAATTTTATCTACATTGGAATAACATGCAAATTCCATTTTTATTAAATATTTTCACTGTTGCCATTTCGTTAAAAGTACGAGAAACTTTATTTAAAATAAAAATAAAAACTTTTGAAAGAATATTTGTTTATGTGATATAATTTAGTCTGGATTCTTGTAATATCACAATAGAGTTCTTTTGATGGTTCATTATATATGTATGAAGAAAGATTCATAGAAAATTCTAACTTGGGATAAAAAAAAATATGCAAAGTTTCGCTTTTATTTTTAAAGCATCAATTGTACTAATTATATATTTTTTGAACTCTAAATTAATTTAACAAACAATAAATAACTGAAAATTCGAAAGAAATGTAAATAGGAAATTGTGGCGACACAAAGATATTTATTAAAAAAGATTACATCATCATTCTTCGAACTTGAAACAAATTTAGCAAACAATAAAGTCTAATTATTAAATCTGAGAAAGAAGATTAATAAAACTAATTAATTTTGGTGTTTAAAAGTTTGAATTACAACTAGCTAAAGGCCTTGTTTGGCGAATTTCTTTCTGAGGTATATTAATAGTTTGTTTCCTGTTGAGCACAAATGTTGTGTGGAAGCGGTTTAAGTGACAGATTCTGTAACAAACCTGCTTGTTTAGTTGAAATTTGGTATAAAATGTTTAGTTTAAATGCAGGCAATAATTAAAAAAGATTCACAATTACCAATTCTTCAAAGAACTCTTTGAAACATTAAACAAAGTAAAATAGGATTGTTTTTTGTTAAAAGTTTTGCAATAAATATTCTATTTTTTAAAAATATATATATATTTTTTTAATTTTCAGGTGTTCATATAGAGTTATATTACTTTTCGAATAAAATATATAACTCTTTGGTCTTACATGTGAAAAACTCATTTTGTTTATAAGAGAGGGCAACTTTTTGATTCGCTAAACAAACAAGAATACTTTAATAAAATATATAGGGTCTTGAAAAGCAATTTTTCTTAGGAATAAAATTTTATATCGGACCACAAGAGTCTTATGTTATGTGTTGGAAAATACTTTAGTAATAGAAATTTTGCAAAACCAAAATAACAGGAGGTCATGAATTATTTTGATCGAGCTGACTTCAGGTTAAAATATTATTTTAATATAATGGTTCTAAGTCCACTTAAAATTTACCGTTAACCTGTCAACTCGTATTATACTTTTAACGATAATTTTAATTATCCTTAACAAGAATACAAAACTTTTTAATATAACGTGACAATAATCTCATTATGTTAGTTGTTATTAAATTGTAGTTCGTCACTTCTTACTAATTTAATTATATGTCTATAATTGAAAACCGTAAATTTTCCCTACATAGTGGGTGGGATGACTAAGAGGTGTCGTTAAGATGACAAAGAGACAAAAATTGATTTTAAAAGAAAAAATGTATTTGATAAATCTAAAGAAAAAGTTGACTTTTTACCTTCGTTTTCTAGATGTTGTCATTTCGGTTTATATTCAAAGGTTCAGATGACCTCTCCCCCTCCTCCAGTCGATTTGCATTTATCTTCAGACTTTTTATGATAATTACAATACAGAGAAAACACAAATTCTGTCGTGGTTTTTTTTCTGAATCCACCCCAATATGGCCCATGAGAAGTAAAGACCAATTTATGACCCACAAATTTAAACTTTAACAACCTAAACAACACATATTTTTTATACATTACGATCTGTTTTTTTTAAATGTTCTATCAAAAATTAAAACAAAACCAATACAGTCACGCAAATCCTTACTCTTTGAAATCCACTAGAGTAGATATAGAAAACACTCATTTCTCTCTACGCCTCACAATAACGTCTGTTCTGGAAATATTTGCAGTGAGCCTTGTCATTAGTAACCAGGGTCTTAAATTGTAATTTTTAATTTTTTAGTATCTCGTATTAATGAGAAGAATCCATTTTCGCCATATTACCAAGTTCGTCCTCTAACCCTATCGTCCCTTATTTCTAACTAATAAATGAATTTTTTAAATATGATTTCAATGGAAGTTTTAATTATATAATTTTCATTAAATTTAATTTTAGAATTTATCAAAATTCTACTTCGCAAGTTGAAAAAAACGAAAGAAGTATAATTGCATAAATTACGCTTTTTTTCGTAAAAAAAACATTATATTTTATTAGTAGAAAGCATTTTAGCGTATACATCACTAAAAAGACGAAACTACAATGCATGTATCCAATTTAGTAAATACGTAATCCAATTTGAAAAATCAATAAAGAATCTTACAGGAAATTGCTTTTCACAGAAGTTCTTTAACTTATTTATTCTCTTAAAGAGTACGTACTTTGTTCTGTATTACATAAATTCACGAAGTAATCCGTTTTTGAGGAATTGGTTAATTATTAATAATTATTTTCGTATGTGAAACAGTGCAAAACTAAAAAATGTGCATTTTATTTATTAGTTCTTCGAATTTTTTATATGTGCAGAAAGTGGATTTAAGAAGTTTCTTAAGTGCTTCTTCGGTATACTTATATCTTCTTTCTTTTAATTTTGTTATATAATGCTATACTTAGTGTATACTTATTGTTATATAAGGCTATACTTACACATAACTTAATAAGTTTTATTTAATAATTATTTATTTCTTTTAAATTACTAAACTTATTGTTGAAAATAGTTTGCTTTTTTACTTTTAACCATTTTCATCTTTTAACTTATAAACAACAACTTTTGAAACAAACAGAACTATATTATTTAAATTTCGCTTATAAAAAAACACCAATCACATTTATATGCCACTTTTATATTTTATTTGGAAATACACTAAATATTTTTCTAATAATTAGGGGGCACATTGGGGCATCTTAAGCCATTAGCGATGACTGTGTGAATACCATTAATATTTAGTTTTAAAAATTCGTTTTTCGTGTACCTTAATTTGTACTACAGAAATTTTCCAGTACTATGGTCATCATTTGTCTTACATTTTGCCAATTTAGATAAGCTTAAACATGGAAAATTTTCTTGCCATAACCATCGTTAATGAGTGAATTACTATTTAAGCCCATGTAAGGAGAAGCCCAAAAATTGGGAAAACGTTGGTATTACAATGCCCCATACTAAGTACAAATTTAGAAAAAATTTGAAAAGAAATATAATATTGTTTTACTAAAATCCCTCTTCAATGTGAAGTTCGACTTCACTGAAAATCTCTGAACGCATTATGAACATTTCAGAACACTATATTTGTCTCTTATTTTAAATCAAATTATACAACACTTCCTAGAACACACATAGAACACAGTTTAAAATATCTTTTAGAACACTTTATTTTGTCACTCTTTGTATAAAGTTAAGAATTTTGACTTTTATTTTAAAATGAATATTAAATGTTTAAAATACCCTAAAACCTATTCTTTTTAAATTTTGTGTGACGCCACTCCTCACATAATTTGATAATAAGCTTTTGAACACCGTTTGAAATATTTTTTGTTAATAATCCTCAGACCATTATAAAACTTTCTGATATACAATTAGACAAATATATTCTCAAAGCTAGCACACTTTAAAACAAAATCTCCGTAAAAACATTTCACCAAAAATAATTTTTACGTTCAGCAAAAATACCGCAAATGCATTATTTTTTTCAACCATAGTTGTATTTAAAGTAAAAAATTATGTAATATAATCCTTAAATTTAGCGTATAATCACAAAAACGTGAAATCCATTAGTCGCCAGAAACTACAAACGGAAAAGTCTGACATCATAAGAACTAAAGTTAGTTTTTTTAGGTGACAAGTTAAAAATGAAACTTTTATTTCGATTTTTATTTCATTTTGCCTTTTATTACTGGATCAAGCCAGATATTTTACTACTAAAGGTTTTTATATCTCATACTGGCTACACTCCAAATTCTCTGTTTTGGAATGCATTATAAAGAGCTTGTTGGTGAATCTGCACTCAGAAAAAACTTGTGTTCAAACAACACAAATGGAACACAAGTATTGTGTAAAAATGACAACATTACAAATATTGTGTTGTTTCAATACAAAATTGTGTTGATGACATATTTCATCACTACTGACGATCGCGAAAGGAGACGATTATTATATTCATGCACAATTGACAAAAAGACGGATACATATTGCTTTCGAAAAAGCGTATAACAAAATTGTAGCATTCATTTTAAAGTATCGTAATGTATCTATATTTTTTAAGCTTTAGTATAGTTATTTATTCGAAACACTAAAGAGCAGATGCGTACTACATTTCGGAAGAATTTATTCGAGGAACACAATTTTTATATTGTTTCAACACAACTTATAATAACTGGGAAAACTCATTTTTTGCATTAAAAGCCAACACAAGGTTTTTTCTGAGTGTATCATCGTGTGGGCGTATATTTTTTCAGTAGTTGTAATTACATTTACTATAAAAAATACATTTTATTTGAATTTAAGTAGCTTAATCACTCTTATTTGTCTGATATAACTTTTCATATTTTTGTTTACGTTTTTATGCGTGCATATCCTTAATTATTATAATCATATAATTAAAGATTTGTGTTTAAGTTGTTGCATTATAATCCAATAGTGAAAATATGTTAGCATATTAAGACGTTATATATTTAAATGAATGATGTATGAAATCAAAGTTCAGATTTGCATTGTGCACATTATTAATAAAGATTGAAAATCGATTATTAGTAAAAATAAGAAAATATATTTTACTCAAATTAGACTAAGCGAATTGCAAATGGAATTTTGAGAAAATTACTTTGTACAAGAAAAGTTAGTAATATTTGTTACTCTACTTTAACCAACATAAATATTTATTTCAAAGAAAAAATGTAAAAGTTATATATGTTCTCTTTATAAATACAAAAGTACTTATAAGTACAAAAAATTTATTAAACGTTTGTGTTTTTTACTTTGTTTCAAGAAATTTCTTAAAAGAAAGTTCATGAGTGTCACATCAATTTAATTTTTTGTTATGAAACTTGACTGAAAGATTTTTATCAGATACCAAGTTAACTTATTTGACGAGAATTTAAAAAAATTCACTTTCCTTTTAAACTCAAGTCAAAGTTTCAAAACAAAGTTTTGTTTCATTTGACGAGCACTAGTTTAATGTGTCGCTTATTGAGAAACTTCATGATGATAAAAAAATGTTAAATTTTTTGTGTAACGTTACTCCGTAAAAGTGGTGGCAGAAAGTTTTGAATCCAGTTTTACCGAATAACATTACAGCATGAAATGGTGTAAACTTACACCAAAGATGAGTAACCTTACACCACAAAAACGGAGTAAAGTTACACCACAAAGACAAAGCCACTTGTTTTATGACGTAAGATTACTGCAATAAAACAAGTTGAACCAAAGTGTTTTGTTTGCATAAAAAGTGTTTGGGGGTATTTTCCTCACATATCTGGGGCTTAGTAGGCTTGATCCAAAATTGGTGTAATGTTACACACAAAACGTATGGTAACATTACACTACTTTTCATCTACAGTGAATCAAATCTATGGTTTCAGAACTTCCTTCAGATGTTATTATTGCAGAGAAAACAATTTCCCTGATTCAGTAATTCCATAATCCCTAAGTAATTCTCTTAATGGGAGTCGAATCTCTCAGCGGATATATGTGTAGGAAATATAACAAGTGTTATGCTTCTGAAACAAATAAATCAATGTTCATCATAGCTAACGACAAGCTAAAAAGCAATTTGTATGAAATCTCAGAGAGATATAAAAAAAGAGATACACAAAAAACAACACCAGGACGCTTGGGAATCCAGTGTCCAGAAGACCAGACTAAAAATCGCCACTTTAGCTAGACACCATTTTAACTAACATACTTATTTTAACTAAAATAAGTTTTTTTATGGAATAAACTAAACATGTATCTTTCAAGAACAAATGTAAGTATATTTTGTATAAAAAAGCTTGCTAGAAAGAATAAAAATTTTCTCTGTATATACATCTTCGTTGCATATTTATTTTGTGAACCCCTTTTTTCTTAAAATAACTTGTCTGCCGCTTACAAGTTTGTGCAAACCCAGC